>JAVMKO010000001.1:170704933-171260714 GCA_032164245.1 Sternotherus odoratus
GGCATGCACACGATGTGCACACGCTTGCTTGAAATGCACATGAACAATCACTCGAAGAACTAAACTGGTATCTCTTTTACTCTCTAAGACAAAAATAGACAACACCCTTCTCATACCTGCTTTCTGCACAAATATTTCCTATTAGACATTAATGACAAGAAATAATGTAATTGCTGATTTAACATTGTTATAACTGTAAAGTGACTTTTGTACCTGCGGAAAATGTCAGAACCCAGAAACTTCAGCTATTTATCCAAAACACAGCTGTAATACAAGCAGAGAGTGGCAGTGCAGACTTGCCCACACAAAACCACCAATCCTTCTTAGCCTTGTCGTGGAAGCACCATCTCTCTAGGGAAAGTTCTGTGCCAATTCGTTGCTTGGCTTCTTTGCTGAGATTATCAACAAGGGTTGTCAATTATTATGCAAACACCTACCTAGTAAGAAATGAACTGATGCTGCAGACTTACTTCACACCAGGATGTAGAAAAGCCATTTTATACCAGTGAAATTTTTTTCATACCCAACCAAGTCTAACTTGGACAAGAGACAATAAAGCTGTAAGTCTAAGTCAATCCTATAAACGCTGGTTCCCAGTTACGTTAATATACTAGTAGGTTTTTACAATTAGCCTACCAAGTTGCTTCTGAGCAAAACTAGTTGCTTGTACAATGCACAAGATGTTCCTGCTACTTTATCATTTTATTATGTAAAAGTATATATGTACTTAAGATGCCAGGCTGTAATACAGCCTGCACTACAAAATTATCTGAGTTTCAATTAAATAACTTGCAATAATCTGTAATTTAAAACCTTACACCAATAAACAATGTTGAGCAACAAGAAAACAAGTTCCCACACTACAATGCTGTTCTAAACTTTTAGGTATTCCTGCAACTGGTCACACCACCTACCCAGTAAAACAAAATTACTTGTCTGGAAAGTCTTCCTGTAGAACAGCTTACTGATTTCAATATGGAAGTCTTGTGGGGTTGAGAGTGAATAAACTGTTATCCTGCAAGTAAAGTAGACTTTTCCTCCATGTCCCCCAAAACAAATTCTTTAGAAATCATAATTATACATTTGGATCCTCATGCTTTCTGTTATGAGATTGAGATATACTGGTACTAAATCTCTATTGAGATTGTTACTGTAAAAGATAATATTTTTGATGTTTTCTTATGGCCTTTCAACAAAAATTATTTAGAATGATTAAAATAAGATGACAACATAATTTCAACAATGGCTATAACATTCGGCTTACTTGTGGGTGCTGCGTCAACACCCCAAACAGGAGACTAGCCCCCTGTCTCTTGTCTGAGGCCCGGCTCCTACCCCGCCTTCCCTTGCCTGCCAGAGCCAAAGGATCCCCAAGTCTCCACCACAGCCGGAGGAGCTCCCGTCAAGCCACCCTGAGCCCCGGCCTGCCTGCCCCCAGCTACCCCAAGTCGCAGGCTGCTGGACAGCCCAAACCCTGGCCCGAGCACCGGCTTGTACACCCCAGCTGCTCCAAGTCCCAAGCTGCTGGCTGGCCCAAGCCCAGAGTGCCTCAAGTCCCAGCTGGGTTGAGGGGAGAGATGGAGTGAAGGCAGGAAGAGGAGTGGCATGGGCAAGACAACGGGGGAAGAGCAGGATGCGGGAGTGGGACCTTCGGGCAAAGCATAGGTGAGGCTATGGCCTGGCTATTTAAGCCTCCCCTGGCCTATTATACCTACCACCCATGAAATATACACATTTTTACTACAATGATATGTAAAAAAACCCCCACACAATCGCTATGTTTCATGATTAAAGAAGTGGTCGGTATAAAATAGACACTATATTCATCTACTAAAGAAAACATCTCTGAATGGATAGGTAATTGTACAAACGTTTATGAATTGCCTATTTAATTTATGGTTATTTCCTACATTTCATAAGAACCTGTTTAGCTGCTATTTTAACAATAAAGTATAATGGGTAGCTTTAATCAGCTATAAAATTTATAATCTGCATCTGTTTAATCAACTTTTGAAAATAGAAAGCCATGTGTTTTGTAAAAGAAAGATGTCAAAAAGTGATTTGGACAGTACTTGCTCACTTTATTGGATTAATAACCTGAATTGTATACCTGAGTGGAGTTAGATAGTTGGTTTTTCCACGGCTCCTCTGCGCTGCTGGTCAGGTTTGTGCGGTTATGAGGTAGAGTGAGTGCGTTTCGCTGCAGGTAAGGCACATTTCCATTACTTCCACTTCCTGTTATGTGATTATTGCCTATCAAAATAGTGTCTGTACTACCCAGCGTTCTTGCTGTGCTGCAGGAAACTGGGCCTGCTGGAAAGGGTCCATTAGCCATAGGCTGCCCAGGGCAAGCCGGACGAATTCCAGGCTGAGCGACATTAGGCACTCTGGTTAAAGCAACCTGAGGCTGCTGACCAGAGACAGAGTTTGTAGGCAGTGATGAGTCAGTTGTTGGCCCATTAGAAATTCCAGTAGATCGTACCTGTGCAACTCCTGTTTGCCTCATCTAATGAAAAATTAGTAAGACAAAAGAACAAGGTTAATAACATGATTAAGAGACTACAGTAAAAGCTTTTTTATCTGACATGTTGGGAGAATGGAAGGGTGCCAGTAAGTGAGCTTCCCACAAGCAGCAACATGTCCCGGTTGCTCCTAGGCGGAGGTGTGGCTATGCAGATCTTCATGCTGCCTCTGCCTGCAGGTGCTGCCCCCGCATCTCCTACTGGCTGGGGTTCATGGCCAATAAGAGCTGTGGAGCCAGTGCACGGAGTTGGGCTGGGGTAGCCTGGGAGCATCAGGGACATGTCACCCCTTCTGGGTAGCCATGCATAGCTAAGTAGGGAGTGTGCCGGCCCTACGCCAACCAGACTATAAACTCGACTTTCAATGAAGATCAGAAATACCGGTTTATAGAGCTTTTTGGTTTGTAAAGTGCCGGATAACACAGCTTTTTCTATATATAAATATTGTGTACTGTTAATTTATTTTTACTATATTGTTTCAAGTAATGTTTGGTTGAAATTATTTTAATTTTATTCAACTCTTTTTGTAGGTCAGAAACCAGGTTCCTTCCAGTTTGTGTTGAGTGGTACAACTGACATGCTCACAAATGGGGGGTGAATTTTAAAGTATTGAAGGCAGACTTTTCTTCTAGGAGAGCCATAAAGATATAGATATAGATAGATATATAGGAGTTACTACTAAGCTTTTACAGTATGACACAAAAAGAAAGACATGTGAGCAACAGACAGGAATGAGAGGTCTTTTGACAATTTCTTAACATGACTATTTCTCAAACTTTGTCAAACAACTGACCAGAAAACAAATTTAAAAATTGGTTAATCATCATCTCTGGTAGTCCTACAATACAAAAGAGCTAATGACGAATGTCTTTCAGCCAGTAAACATCAATCACAGTAAATGAAATGTCAAAGAAAACAGAAAATGTTATGTAAACTAGTAAATAGGGCATAAAAGCGTGTACAATACGAATAATTCAGGTTCAAAAAGAAACCAGAATGCACCACTGATGCAAGTACTGAAGATTAGAAAAATATTTTTGCTCGCACCTGCTGGTGTTGCTGCATCAAGACAAATTGATTCTCCAGCTGTTCCAGCATAAGTTTCTGTGCTGGATTTAGATTTCTGTTTGCACGCAGCTGTTCCAAATCCTGGGGGGAAAAAAACACAGCAGCATTATTTAGAATCATTCAACTTACAAGTGATTAAAAAACTTCCTGATAATCCTTAACATAGCCAGGACAAGTAAGGCTTCTGAAACTGAGAAAATATAGATCAAAAACTCCTAAAAGGACCAAACCCCTTTCCACTGCTATACTAAAAACTATATAAGCATCTTTGATCTACTTAAGCTTTAAAAGACTTGATTATATCAGTATATGCTATAAAACAGTACTGTACATAGCTCTTAAGTGTCAGATATGATTAAAGTACATTTTGGCCACGAAAGAATGTTAAATTCATAAAGTTCTTAAAATGAATACAGCTCTTGACAACACACATTCTGTAATCTTCTCTTGTGTTATTCTTGCACTATGATACAAATCTCAAAACAGTCAATAAATTTTACATGAGAAAATCCTTCTGTGTGAAGTCAATAAAATGGGAAAGAGCCAAATATACACAATCTTTTCCTTAGAGAACAATAATTGAGATACAAGATTGAACAGTTTTATACCTGAGGCTATAAACTTATTTTAGTGCTAAAATGTTTCTGAAATTTCATTAAGCTGCTGAGCATATAGTATTCATATTTTAACTCTTAAGAAAAACTATAGACCTATTATGAAGAATGAATAACTACCATAGTTGACTAATTACACTGTATATGAATATATAGTTGTTAAAGATACGAGAAAGTGGATGTTGGAAAAGAAGCATCTCAAAACAAAACCAGGATAAAAAGAAGAGCCAAAAATCCCAACCAGGTTACTTACCGGTATAGAAACTTTGCTTCTTCAAGATGCGTTGTGCACATATACATTCCACTATAGATGTATGTGCACCCAAAACACTTTTGACACTTTTGGCAGCAGTATTAGCAGTATGGCCTTGGTTATCCTTTTGCACTGATCTAACGGTATCAGGGAGAGTGGTGACCACTCCATCCCTTTGTACCAAAAGAATTTAATACCCAAAGCAGAGGAGAAGGTGGAAGGCTTGTGAAATGCGTATGTGAACAACACATCATGAAGAATAAGAGTTACCGTTCAGGTAAGTACCCATTTTTTAAATTTTTTACTTAAAGTGATTGTGCTCATATATATTGCACTGTTGGTAAATCACCAGCAGCTTTCTTACAGGTAGTGGGACTTTGGATTACTTGAAGAGAGACTGTAAAGGTATGACAGTGAAGGCCTGAGCTTGAGCCCGTGCTCAAATCTGACCCCCCTTGTGTTTACATTGCAATTGCACTAACCCAGGGCTTGGACCCAGGGTCCCAGGACCCTGAAGGGCTGGAGGGTCTGAGCTTGAATTAAACTGGGAACCAGGGTCCAAGTCCCATTGCTTTTCATCGTAGATGCAGCCCCGCTTGATTTGGGTCCTAGGAGTCAGTCAGAAGTTTCCCACAATTCCATAGGATAACTTTTATAATCTTCTATAGCCTAACAATCTGCAATCCACTCTACTGAAAACAGAAGCTCAGGTTAGCATTAACCAGTTCTCTTCTGATCACTGATCTGCAAGCACACTGTCAAACAGCAATGGAAAGAGAACTGATCAAGTATTTTGCAAAGCAAGCTGCTTCCTGGTAAAATGCAGGGCTGGCAGTAAAGTTTTCCCCGTCTCTAAATCTGACTTGCCAAAGTCGGCGTGGTCTTTCGAAGCTTTAATAGTTTAAACATATGTAGAGATGGTGCAGACATATGTAGAGATGGTGATACTGCTTTGCAAACATCAATTTACAGGAATGTCGCTCAAAAAGACTGGTGAAGTGGAACAAGAACTAGTGGAGTGCTGTCATCCTTGCTGGAGTAGACACCTTTGTCAGATTGCAGCAAAGACTGATACAGATAGAAATCCAAAGCAAGATGTGCTGGGCTGTTACAAGTTGCACTTTAATACTCTCAGCATAGGCTAGAGAGTGGAAGTAGACCTGAAAGACTTTGTTTAATCCAGGTAAAGTGCCCAAAGCCCTCCGAACATCCACAGTATGAAGCTTTTCTTCAGCCTTGGAAGAATGAGGCTTCGGAAAGAACACTGGAAGATAGATAGTCTGGCTGAGGTGGAATACCGTTTTAAGCATAAACCTCAGATGCAACCTAAGAGAGACCATGTCTTTGTCAATATTCAAAGTTAAAATTCCTCCAAGACAATGGCTATTCGGCTGACATCGTTAAGGCACGTCACTTTCATAGCCAACCCTACACAAGTGAGTGATGTGGCCAGCATTAAACCCAGCTGCCTTTGACTACTCTAATCCTATGGATCAGGTACCCATTTTGAGATGGGTGAACTAGAGATGGTCTTTCAGTGGGGTATCATGCAAAACTTGAACACAGAACTTTCAATATTGTAGTTAAGCACCATAACTACGTGGCCACCTCATGTGAAATACTGTAAAGGTATGGACTGCTAAAAGTGCCTGTAGCTCTGACACCCCTCACCTGCCTTGCAGAGATAATTACTACCAACAATGCTGTTTACATTTACAGCAGTGGCAGATATGTTGTGCCACAGGTTCGAAGGGGGAACCCATCAACCTAAATGACTAAATTCAGTACCCATGAAGGTACTGAACGAATCAGACACAGGAAGGTGCATATGAACAAGTCCCTTGAAAAATCTGGATACCAAGGAATGAGGAAATGTGGATATGACTGGAGGGGGACACTGGCATCTATTGGTTCCTCCATTGCCTCCTCTTCTCTGTGGTGTCAACAAATGAGAAGATGGAGAGACTGCAGGAGGATCTTCCCTAAACAGCCACTGATATTGGAGAAGAAACATCCTCCTAGACCAGTGTTTCCCAAACTTACAACATTCGCGTACCCCTTTTGAGACATTTGTCTTAACGGCATACCCCTTCTCCAGCGCAGATAATTTTGATAACTGAATGTGTTATCATATTAGTTACAATGTAAATCTGTGTGTATTTCTACTGTATAAGTGTACACCATTCTTATATATTACATTTTAATGAATTATTTTCTGCTGCTAAAAAAAAACACCCTACGATAAAGTAAAATAAAAAATTCTGCTGTGTACCCCTTGAAACCCTTTTGCGTACCACCAGGGGTACACGTACCACACTTTGGGAAACACTGTCCTAGACCGTCTTTCTGAAGGATGCACATATTCTCTTGGAGCAAAGTAACCCAACAAGGCCAACAGGGGCATTCCAGTCTTTGTACTGCCCACAGTGGTGGGCACCATATAGGGGCATCCTAGTGAGAATAATGTTCTTGCTATATGGTACAAAGGTCCCTAAAGCATGACCTGTATAGAGACCTAAAAAGAATTCGAATGAGGTACAGATCTATCAGTCTGACAGTCTGGACCTACACACAGAATGCTTCCGCCGATGTGCACAGGCAGAAATTGTGGAAAAACAATATCGCCTGCCTCACAACCTAAGTCGTGCAGAACGCAATGCTACCCACAGCCTCAGAAACAACCCTGAAATCATAATCAAAGAGGCTGATAAAGGAGGTGCTGTTGTCATCATGGACAGGTCTGACTACCAAAAGGAGGCTACCAGCCAACTCTCCAATACCAATTCCTACAGGCCACTTCCCTCAGATCCCACTGAGGAATATACTAAGAAACTCCACCATCTACTCAGGACACTCCCTACACTAACACAAAACCAAATTAACATACCCTCAGATCCCCGACCGGGGTTATTCTATCTACTACTCAAGATCCACAAACCTGGAAATCCTGGACGTCCCATCATCTTGGGCATTGGCACTCTCACTGAAGGACAGTCTGGATATGTGGACTCTCTACTCAGACCCTATGCCACCAGCACTCCCAGCTATCTCCGTGACACCACCAACTTCCTGAGAAAACTACAATGCATTGGTGACCTTCCAGAAAACACCATCCTAGCCACCATGGATGTAGAGGCTCTCTACACAAAGATCCCACACAGAGATGGAATACAAGCTGTCAGGAATAGTATCCCTGATGATGCCAAAGCACAAGTGGTTGCTGAGCTCTGAGACTTTATCCTCACACACAATTATTTCAAATTTGGTGACAATATATACCTCCAGACCAGTGGCACTGCTATGGGCACCCGCATGGCCCCACAGTATGCCAACATCTTTATGGCTGACCTGGAACAACACTTCCTCAACTCTCGTCCACTCACACCCCTTCTCTATCTACGCTACATTGAGGACATCATCATCTGGACCCATGGGAAAGAAACTCTGGAAGAATTCCACCATGATTTCAACAGCTTCCACCCGATCATCCACCTCAGCCTGGACCAGTCTAAACGGGAGGTCCACTTCCTAGACACCACGGTGCAAATTAATGACTGCCACATTAACACCATCCTATACCAAAAACCGGACATACCACACGATCCATTGTCTACAGCCAAGCACTGAGGTACAATCTTATTTGCTCCAACCCCTCAGACAGAGACCAACACCTACAAGATCTTCACCAAGCTTTCTCAAAACTACAATACCCACACAAGGAAATAAGGACACAAATCAACAGAGCCAGACGTGTACCCAGAAGCCTGCTGCTGCAAGACAAGCCCAAGAAAGAAAACAACAGAACATCACTGACCGTCACCTACAGTCCTCAGTTAAAACCTCTCCAATGCATCATCAGTGATCTACAACCCATCCTGGACAATAATCCCTCACTTTCACAGGCCTTGGGAGGCAGGCCAGTCCTGGCCCACAGACAATCCGCCAACCTTAAGCAGATTCTCACCAGCAATAGCACACCACGCCATAATAACTCCAACTTAGGAACCAATCCATGCAACAAACCTCGATGCCAACTCTGCCCACATATCTACACCAGCAACACCACCACAGGACCTAACCAGATCAGCCACACCATCACTGGTTCATTCACCTGCACATCTACCAATGTAATATATGCCATTATGTGCCAGCAATGTCCCTCTGCTATGTAAATTGGCCAAACTGGACAGTCCCTACGAAAAAGGATAAATGGACACAAATCAGATATCAGGAATGGCAACATACAAAAACCTGTAGAAGAACACTTCAATCTCTCTGGACACACAATTAAAAACTTAAAGGTCAGTATCTTGCAGCAAAAAAACTTCAAGACCAGACTGCACAGAGAAACTGCAGAGCTGCAATTCATTTGCAGATTTGATAGCATCAATTTGGGATTGAACAAAGATTTTGAATGGCTTGCTAATTACAAAGCAGCTTCTCCTCTCTCGGAGTTCACACCTCCAGTTCAGTTGCTAGAGGAATACCTCATCTTCCCTGATTTGAGATAACAAGTTGGTTCAGCCTGATTGGACTAACCTTGTTATCTCCAACCTGGTTCTTGCCTTCTTATTTATACCTGTCCATGGACACTTCCACTGCATGCATCCGACGAAGTGGGTATTAGCCCACGAAAGCTTATGCTTCTATACTTTAGTTAGTCTTTAAGGTGCCACAGGACTCTTTGTCAATATCAACAATGTATCCAACTGAGCCAGTCGAAGTGGGTGATACGGTTGGAAGGCAGAAAGGTGGGTTTATGTTAACTACACTGGCAGAACCAGCATTGAAGGCTGCATGGATGATAAAAGTAGAGATGGTACTATATCTGTACATATATATATATATATATATGTCGTGGTAGTATATGCTGCTGACTGTGCTAATCTGGTCGAGGTTAATGTGATTGGTGCCAAGCGATATCGTGAAGGAAAACCCAGCAGTGGGGGAGACAAAGGGTCCTTCACCTTAAAGAAAGCCTGCAACGCTGACAGCACTAAAAACAGAGGCAAGTATTCCGCTGCCATTGTTGGTGATACTAGATCCGATGGTGCCAGGGTCAAGGATCTGTCTCGCAATGGTGAAGGCACTGGTCTCAATAGCTCTGCTGCAGTTGGAGTCGATGGTGCTGCCTCAGATGGTGTCTGCAACCAGATCTTGACTCAGCATGCAAGAAAGTTATAGCAGATTTCTTGTGGGGTGAAGAATGAGACTTGGACAACCTCTCAGTCTCACAGATGATGATTTTGGACACATTGAGGACACTGAGGGACAGTAAAATGAGCAGCGTTGATTTGGGCTTGGAAGGCTGGGGCAGTCATAAGGACATTTCTTGTGGACAAGCTGTCCCATCCACTCAGGCTCTGAAGAGGGATGCCCTGCCTTTTCCATAAGACATACACAAGGGCGGAAATACCTCTGCTTCTTCGGCCTCATCCGAAATAGGTATAAAGAGTACTTTTGTTCCTCACATGTCCCTTGCACAAGCAAATTGCAGTTTTTGTAGCTATCACATACAAATAAGAGAAATTCTAAAGGCTGGCTAAGTGAAGCTGAAGAGCAATGGAGAGCTCCAATTCCCACTGTGGGTTGTAAGAAGGAAGTGAGAGGGAAGTGCACACCACACTCTTACATTGTTGGTTCAGTGTGCGAGGATAGCAGGGACACATTCACTGACTGCTGCCGCTGCTAGCAAAAGCCTCTGACTCAAGTGCATTAGGCACATACACTTACAACGGAATGTATATGCGCACAATCACTCAAAGCAGAATCAGACATTACAGACACTATTTTCTAATTGCTCTTAAGTACTGAGGCATTACCTATCTTATGAACTAATTTTTTCAAACAACATGAAGGTAAAGTTAAAAAGGTAAGTCATTAACTAGTTAATTCACTATTCTGTTCTTTTGAGTATATGTAATAGCTTAGTATCAGGTTTACAGATTTTTCATGTACAGTATATACTTTTGTAGCTGTATCAGTTTGAATATGATTCTGTTTAACTATTGCCAATAAAGCTAAAGCATAATACAAACAATAATGTAAATATTCAGAGACCAATGTAGTTATTTCTGTTTGGGCTAAGTACATTCCTAAACCTCTAAGTCGTTTCAAACTCACTATTTTCAAAAAGAACAAAAAAACCCCCCAAAACCCAGCAAACAGAGAAATGCTTCCTTAATTCCCACTCCTTCCCAAAACCGTTCTAAGGTGAAGAAAAAGCAGTATCAATTTCTGGACTAGTATCAGGTTTATGGTCTGATATCTTCTGCTAATCAGGGATCGCAATGAAAGCTTTATACTAATACAAATATCAGGGATCTTCCCTGTCCAATACCATAAACCCGATGAGTAGAGCTATTTTAGGAGCTTAAACACTAATGGAAAATATTTTAGGTGTTTTATTTCAAAAGGATTTATTATATTTATTATTTTTTCTCCATGCACAGCTGAGCTCATTTTACTAAGGAAAATGAGTTTTATAGGTGGAAAGATGTAAAAAGACAACATTTTTTTTTAAAACAAAGATTTATCAAATGCCTTTTCTGTAAATAGCATTACATATACAGAATACAAAGAGACATGGAATGAAGGTTTTATTCACTTTTATGTGAAATGACCTTCATAACTAATTTCTGGCTTTGTCATTCATGGATAATGAAATCATATTAAATGAAGGTTAACAAATCCTTTATTCCATACATAGGGTGAAGATGGTAATGACACTTTCCTTTAAAGAGGAGGAAACAAAGTTGAAAAAAAGACAAAACGCTAGTGAGGCCTGAGAGGGAAGAGAAGGAGAGAGAGGAGAAAGCAGTGAGAGGTGATAAAGGTTGCACAAAGGCAGGAGAGACAAATAGGTGGAAAAATCAAGTAGTATAATAAAACAATGGTGACTGGCTAAGGATGCAATAACTAAGGGATGTCAGGTAGAAAAAAATATTTAATTGTGCATAATGCCCACAGCCTTTGGGCAGTACACCACAGTTTCAGGATCTATTTCCCCTCCTTAGAGCAATAATTTTTCTACCTATGTCCTTTCATTTAGTCAAGATTTGTGATTTATATGGGGATGACTTCTGCCCAGGCCTGATTTTCAAAATGTGCATTCTATTGCTCCTGCTGAAGCTTGGCGTTGTACACTGCAACCTATGTGGGTGAACTGAAACTACTGTAAGAAAACAAACTAGATTTGAGTCAAGGTCTCAAAAATAAAGTCCAGCACTTCAACAGTAGAAGCCATGTGGTCTGAAATCCATGAACACCAGAGCTGAATTTCAAGTTGAATATTTAACTTTGTAAGATGGACAGATAAAAGTATAGAAGTGTTTATGTAATTAAAATATTCAACTTGTGTCATGTCACTAAACTGGAACTCAGGTTTTGTTGGTTTTTCATTTTAAGCTCGAATTCACACATACCACAGGGAAGCTTAATTATGAAAACTCCTTCTATCAAACAATAAGCATTGCAGCAAAGTATGCTCAATATTTACTATCTGATTCAGAAGTTTAAATCTGAAAAGTTTCTTTGAGTCCATTTCAGATATATTTCTGGTGAGGGGGAGGAGAAGGAGGAGGAGGAGGAGAAGGAGAAGGAGACTCAAAATTGCTCAGGGTTTTCTTTAAACACTTACCTGTAATTTCTGTGGTGTCAAGCACCAAGAATGAATTTGTTGCTGTATTGGAGGATGTGACATTGTATGGCCACTGCTCCAAGCATCTGAAGTATTCTGAGAAAAAAATATTACATTTAAATATATGACTATCAAAGGAGCAAATATTAGTTTTATAAAAGCTAGACATTAATTTCTTGATGAAAGGACTAATCACAGGTTTAATAATAATACAGTATACAACAAGTATACTAAAATATACTTATCTCATTTTATTTCAATCTTATAGCATCAGAACAATGAGAGAAAAGTAAATGATATTAAATATATTATCTAATACTATAATGACAAGGAACCAAATCAAAATAACTCACTACCTCCTGAAAAAGTATTATGTGAAGATGAAACAATCTGAGTTTTAGATATAGGTAAAGGCAATAGACAGAACAACATGGTAATTTCCCTCTCTATTACAATACTATGATTATATTCTGAGATTAGGATAATTATTTCTACATATAGTGTCACTGACTTATATTGCACTTAGATACTTACCATCTCATTTGTAATCTCCTAATTAAATACACTGCTGAAAAATGCACTAACCTAACACATGAACTTCTAAAATATTTCCCACCTTGATGACAAAGGATTACAATTAAAATACAAGTGCTGTGTACATTGCACAATTTCTATGCATATTTTTGTATAATTTTGTCTTGGGTTCTTTAGTTCACCAGAATATATACCTTTGTTGGACTAGATGTTCTTTTCCTCTTGGCAGGACTGGACAGGTCATCTACTTGGCTAGAAGGAATCATGTGTAGTGGCAAGGATTGCTGTGAAATTGGTGTTTGAGTGAGGCCTAGTACAGGTTCAGTATTTGGATGATGAGGTTTACAAGCCTAAGAATCACAGAAGGAAGACAAAAACATGGTTCTATATATTCTTAATTCTTTCATTTAAGCTACACACTTCTACGATCTGCATATCTTAAAAGGGCTGTGTGGATATACTGAAGCTGACTCAGTTACTGAAAATCAGTTTCCATATGATCAATGGAGGAAGTGTACCTTTCTTGGGATTATTATTATTTTTTTAATAACAACCACTGTAGCATCTCTACTTAAGATGAAATCTCTCAAAATCATGAAAATCCACAAAGGTTCTAACTTGGTACCCCCATATTTCTCCCACATTATAGGGAGTCTTTTCTTGATCTAAATCCCTTTGCAAATAAATCAAAGGCTTTTTATTAATGAAAGCCAGCCCTGCACTCAGGAAAATAAGCTTGACTACTACAGATTGTAAAGAACCCTTAAAGCTGGGCACCTGCAGAACATAACCCAACTTCTCACCTGCTGTGCTGTGTTCATGGCACCCTGCCTGGAGGTAAGCTCTGCGGGGATTGGTAGGCTCCATGCCTCCTCAATACTAGGAAGTAATTTAGTTTTATTCTGTAGACTACCTTGTGGAAGGTTACACAACTGAGCCTAGGAAAAATTATGTAAAAAGCAAATTTAACACAAGCCTACTTTATTAAGAGCAAGTCCACGAAATCTTCCTAAATGCTGTAGCTAATTACGTCTTAAAGAGAGAATAGATTTAAAGTCTGGGGTTTTAGAAAGGTGCTAAGTATAAAGAGGGTAACCAGAATATAAACCTTTGTGAGAATCAGAATAAAGTTGAGCTCTGGTTTCAGAGGTCTCGTAACTCTTTTCTTCTGAAATTGCAAACAAGAGTGAAAGATAGTGTGTGTGTGTGTTCTCTCTCTCTAAATGCTATGACAACTTAAAAATGTAGACAGTACATAGAAAAAAAAGTGATGTAAATCAATATGCATCAACTGAGTAATGTGCAAAACAGCATTATTTACAGGGATTGAGTCCCACTTAAAAATGGAAAATAAAAGAATATTACAAGCTATGATACGTTTACAATAAATATGGAAAAAGGTTATACAGACCATGAAACAATTACACATTAACTGGTATGTTATATTTTTCCCCTCCCCTCAGTTATGTACCTGGTAAAATATCTCCCTTCCTTAAAGCTTTAAAGTTTTACCTGTAAATATTTTATCCGTGCTGCAAGTGCAGAAGTATTACTACAATTTTTGCTCCTAGTTGCGTTTAAGTAGCATTTAATGGCATCCTGAGGCTGGTTGCAGGACTCATAGAGTGTGCCTAAGTCCATCCAGGCTGCAGCATGGCCATGGTCCAATTGTACAGCACAGATATAGGCTTGTAAAGCATCCATAGGTTGATTTTGCTGTTGATATAGCACACTGAATAAAAAGATTGGTAAAGTTCACAATTAATGAAGTCTAAAGTGATATATGCCCCCACTTCCCTGCTAAACTCAGTATTTCTCACATAGTGAAAAAGAAAAACTTTTGTATATCAAGTGGAACACACCATTATATAATTCACCGTGACAACCATTACGGTTATATTTTTTATATCTTAAGATGACAAGTTCAAATAAAAAGTACAACCAAGATTTCAAACTAAAATTTAAGAGAGCAAATACCTACATATTTCTTTAAGTTCAAGCTACTTATAGCATGGTTCACAGAACCATAGAATATCAGGGTTGGAAGGGACCTCAGGAAGTCATCTAGTCCAACCCTCTGCTCAAAGCTAGACCAATCCCCAAGTAAATCATCCAACAGATTTTTGCCCCAAATACCAAAATGACCCCCTCAAGGATTGAACTCACAACCCTGGGTTTAGCAGGCCAATGCTCAAACCACTGAGCTACCCCCCCCCCCCTTCCAGGACATTAATATATTAACATGTTGACAGAACATTAATATATTAGCTAGCAAGTAGGAGCTTTATGACCTACTAAGAACATAACTGTGTTAAAAAAAACACCTGGTCCTTGTTTAAATACATTAAAATTCATTTATAGTACTGCTTTTCCCTGCATCATTCTTACCCTATAGAACACCATGTATCTGCACTTGCTTCAGATTTATCAATAGATTGCCTATAAGATATAAAGGCATCCTGAACTTTCCCAATACTTGAGTAGCACCTGGGAGAATAGAGAAAGAACTGTGGTAATATTTAAAATGATTATTGAAGATGGTTTGCCAAGAGTGGACTAGCACTAGTAAATTAATCAAATACATACTCAGACACATTAATCGAAAATAACTGCTGTTTCTGTAAGTTTGACACAAAATGACACTGAATGTAAACTTCTGAATCATTATTACTAATTTATTTGTAAAATACACTAATCCTTTAGCATCAGCTGTGCAAAGTTTAACTTGCTTGAAGTGCTAATACATTCTACATTACACTAATTTCCTGAATTAATACTACATTCTGGAAACATACACATTTCACCTGTGGTATTTCATTGAGCAAAAGGGAAAATATGTACATACAGATTGCATCATGGAAAGAATTAAACTGCCTGTTCCCAAGTAGTCATGTGCATTTTAAAAAATTAAATCTTGGTGGCAGAGAAGTTGAAATAATAGAAAAGAAAATGTATGACAACTACAAATACAGTGAATATTTTGGTAAATAAAGTCTATGTTGTAGGTCTTCTTTGTGTGTATGCAGTTAGTAGTGTAAATGCACTTCCCACACCATTCTTAATAAAATGTTGAAAATAATAAAAAGAGTAGTTTTACAGTCTAGTCCACAGGATGAACCAAATTTAGGAAAAATCCTGATTTTAGTGTTCTGTATTTTTTATATAATGTATTATGTGAACGCTAAATACATATAACATTTTAAAAGCAGTATGACATCGTAAGCAGAAACACTAGAACACAAAGAAAAGTGAGCTACAATTATGCTACAAGGAAAAAGTGACGGCTTCCATCATAATCAGAAAGAAAAGAAGATACTGAAACTTTTTAAGTAGAAAAGTGTTTTCTTTGGTTTTACCCACATTGCCTGAAATTGTCTTCTCTGTTTGCATAAGAACTAAAAGTCTTCTGAATATACAAAAAATAATTGAAAATTTATTCTTGTAAAAAAAAAAAGAAATATAGACACACAAATGTCCGCAAAACAAAGGCAAAAATTATCAACCTTTAAGCAGGAAAAAAAAAACACAAAGGTGGTTCTTTTATGTTATATTAGATACAGTAGGAAAGGAATCTAGTAAAACACTACCAATATTTTATTTCACTTATGAATATTCACAAGGATTTAGTAAAAAAGTTTCAAAAGTAAGTTAGTTAGACTTAAAGTTAATGAAACAAAGTCCCAGCATCTGTGTTATAATTGGTTTCTCAGATATTAAGGATCCGAGCAGTGTCATGATAGTCAAATTCAACTCCCACCAAAACTTAAAATAAGTGCATCACAAGAACTCAAATATAACAAAAGGAAAGACTGCTCAAACATAATTTACACAACTAGAAAATCTAGGAAAATCAAAGTTGAAGAATTTTATTTTAGTTAAAACAGTATATTTGCCTAGCTTCCCCATAATATGAGTAACAGCTTCTTTGACTGGATGGAAGAGATCTAACTCAAGGGTGTGTAATCAAGTCATGCACAAGAAGCTGAACCTACAGAAAATAAGACACATTAAAAGCCTTAATATTGATTAGGTTACTGCTAACTAGTGATGAGTTTCCTAACTTTTCTATCTTTTTTAAAAATAAGAAGGGGCTTAAAATACACAGTATCTACCATAGAGAACAACAACAAAATAACTTACAAGACAAAAAATTAAACTTACAAGGCCAAGAGTTAAGTATTATTAAAAGTATGGACCACTTATCTTGAAAGTCAGATTGGCATATGAGCTATTCCAATCTAAAGTTTACATATACAGTACAACCTCGATTTAACGGACTAATTCGGGCGACTGGGTGTCCGTTAAACCCAAAAGTCCGTTATTTAATAATAAAAAAACCAGCCTGCCCAATTAATCCTTAATTCGAAGTTGTACTGTACTTCCCCAACAAACTGTACTTAAACAAAACAACAACAAAAAAAACCGTGCGTTGGACCCCCATGCGCCCCGGCCCCAGTCCGCGCTGGCGGCCAGGGCTCGGGGATCCAGCCGCCGCCCGTGGATCACGGCTCGAGCCTCGGGGCTCCGTCCGCCGCACTCCTCGGGGCTCCAGCCGCTGCCCGGGGAGCGGGGCTGGATCAGCGCTCCCCGGGGCTCGGGGCTCCACGCGTCGCGCTCCCCGGGGCTCGCGGCTTCAGCCGCCGCCCGGGGAGCGCGGCTTGATCTCCGCTGCTCGGGGCTCCCCCGGGGCTCGGGGCTCCAGGCACCGCGCTCCCCGGGGCTCGCGGCTTCAGCCGCCGCCCGGGGAGCGCGGCTTGATCTCCGCTGCTCGGGGCTCCCCCGGGGCTCGGGGCTCCACGCGCCGTGCTCCCCGGGGAGCGCGACTGCAGCCGCCGCCCGGGGAGCGCGACTGCAGCCGCCGCCCGGGGAGCGCGACTGCAGCCGCCGCCCGGGGAGCGCGACTGCAGCCGCCGCCCGGGGAGCGCGACTGCAGCCGCCGCCCGGGGAGCGCGACTTGATCTGCGCTCCCCGGGGCCAGGGGCTCCAGCTGGCTGCCAGGACCCGGGCGGCAGCGGGGAGCCAGGAGCCGGCAGCCCGCCCGCTGCCTGGACCCCGGCGGCAGCAGGGAGCCCGCAGCCGGACCTCCACAAATGGATTTTGGATGCATCGGACTTTCTTAAAAATTTTGTCCGTTGCATCCGAAGTCCGTTAAATCGAGGTCCGTTAAATCGAGGGTTTACTGTAATATCATTTA
The DNA here is from genome assembly GCA_032164245.1 of Sternotherus odoratus. NCBI lineage: Eukaryota > Metazoa > Chordata > Testudines > Kinosternidae > Sternotherus > Sternotherus odoratus. The sequence goes on from JAVMKO010000001.1 coordinate 170,722,758, forward strand.
TTTTTCTATAATATATACAGAACAGAAAAAAATTTAAAGATTTTGGTACAACAGCACATGTATGTGGAAAGAAAGAACAACATTAAAAAAAGAGTGGAAGTGAGAGAATGTGGAAGTATGAAAAGAAAAATGCAAGTATTTTTGCTGGCAATTTACAGTGAGAAGAATAGATGTATTGACAACAGAAGGGAACAAAAAATGAGTAGAGCAGTATCAGACTATAGTAAACAGCTTAGATGACAACATCTGAGGCATTTGCATTCAAGGCATAAAAGGAATCATACACTTTCGCACATGTGTACAGAATACTTTCTGCCTGTTTGAAATTTAGTACATAATAATTAAATAAAAACACTTATTGCACAGGCACTTACACACAAATATCTTTCTAATTTAGCATATTTTCCCTCAAAGTAACAAAGCTGGACTTCAGCAGCTTCACAATTTTTCCCATTTGTTCAAGTTAAGGATATGTGATGTTGTTTATTTTAAAGGATAATTACTCCCAAACTGACATTTTCATGATAGCTCTCATACTGTAGAGAATATTTTCAATTCGAACACAACCTCTCAAAACAAGCTTTATTAAAAACGTGACACAGCTTTAATTACAGTAGCTATACACCAGTTCTCTCACCTTCCAAGGAAATACCAGGACTGGCCAGAGTTAGGATCTGCCTCGAGGGACTTCTGAAGATACTGAATAGCATAGCTTTCCTTGGTTGCTTTGTCTCCTAGCTGATCCACGGTGTGATGCATCCAGCCTACAAAAGAAGTTACAAATCACAAAAGCCAAATTCTCAAAGGCACTGCTTAACATTCTGGAGTAGGGTAGTGGTGATAATATTTACCCTCACCCCTTTTTTAAAGCAAGAAATCTATTACATACCCCTGTCAGAGGTATCTACTCCACATTGGTAGTGGTACTGTAAGCCCAAGAGGGATCTGTGGGGAATGGCCTGAAAGAAGGCCCAGGTAGAAAAGAGACAAGAGATGCAGCAGCAAGAGTCCAATGGAGCAGACTTTGGATGCTTGTCCTAGAGTTCCTGGACTGAAACCTGGAGGCGAGTGAGGGTGTGGATTCCCTTTTCTGTCACCAGAAAAGGTGGCACAGAAACATACTGAGACAAAGGAGAGAAGGGCTTGGAACTAGGACTCCAGGGGGAAAGCCCTTGAAAGCATTGCTCTGTATAAGAGTGGGACAAAATCCTGCAGAACCCAAGAATAGGGTTGCCAACCTTGGTTGGATGTATTCCTGGAGACTTCATCTTTAATGACAATCTTTAATTAAAAATGAATCTTAATTTTCTGGAGACTCCAGGCCAACCCTGGAGGGTTGGCAACCCTACCCAGGAAGGGGGTGAGCAGCCTATGGAGGGATGAGCCCAGGAAAGGGCTATAATAGGGAAAGGAATTAAAAATTCTAATTTTAGTACACTTACTTTTTCTGCTTTTATTTTTTTGACAAAAAAATATCCTTAATTTTACTGTGGATCCCCTGGATATCCGTTTGTCCATTTTTTTTAAAAAAGCAATTTGTGAAAAATGTTTAAACAACAGGATCTCTCTTCTGAGTCTATAGGCCTGCTTATACAAATGAAAATTCTGGTCCACAATTTTCATAGGGAACGGGATCTGTTATACAGTTACAGTTTCTTATATGGGAGTGAAATGACTCTATGCTAATACACCCTTATTTCTTACAATTTCAATTTAAAAACAAAACCAAAGCTGGCAAACAAACAATACAAGCACTGCAAATTTTAACTCTCCCCTCTCTGTCTCTCTAAATGTTTTATATATCTATTCCCATAACACACTCCTCAAATATTGTGGCCAAATACCACCTTGCTCCCTCTGTCATGCAGGACCATAACCTGGGCCTCATTTTTGAGATGGTTCTCCTCCTAGATCCTTACATCCAGGGTCTTTAAATCTGGCTGACTCTGCTGAACATCTAAGGTGGCCTTTTCTCTCCCATACAAAACTCTTATTCAGCGCCCCTCTTCCTCCCCCCCCCCCCCAATCGCCTCACATCTCTGCTACTGCAACTCTTCTCGGGCCTTGACAAATGCAATCCTGCCCCACTGTAGTAAGCGGAAGATTAATGTGACTGCAATCGTTAGGGGGCGCAGTTTACGCTTCTAAGTCGCCTCCAGGGTAATGCATAATTAAGGTTATCAGCCTGAGAATCAAGAATCAGGGTGGTAGCCGTGTTAGTCTGGAATAGCAGAGTTAACAAAGTCCTGTGGCACCTTAAAGACTAACTATAAAGTTTTGAAGCATGAGCTTTCGTGGGCTAATACCCACTTCGTCGGATGCAAGCAGTAGAAGTGTTCACAAACAGGCAGTTATAGAAAAGTAGGTAAGAGCCAGGTGGGAGGTGAAAAGGTTAGTCCAATTAAGCTGAGCCAGCTTGTTATCTCCGATCAGGGAGTGTGGATTATTCGTCTAGCATTTGAATGGGGTCTGTGGACATGGAGAGATGAGAAACAATGCCTGTAATGAGCCAACCATTGTAGATCCCGGTTCAATCCCAAAGTGTGTGTGCCGAATGTGCAAATGAATTGAAGCTCTGCAGTCTCTCTTTGCAGTCTGGATCTGAAGTCCCCTTTCTGCAGAATGGTGACCTTTAAATTCAGCCTGAGAATGGCCTTGTGTTGAGAGAGAGAGAGAGAGAGAGAGAGAGAGAGAGAGAGAGAGAGAGAGAGAGAGAGAGAGAGAGAGAGAGAGAGTGTGTGTGTGTGTGTGTGTGTGTGTGTGTGTGAAGAGCTTTCCAGCTGTGTGAGCTGTTTACTTGGTCTGTGTGAAACTCTGCTGGTATGAAACCAGACAGGGAAACTGAGGCAGGACTGAATAACATGTCATTAGTTATTCATAAGCTATGCATGAGATGCAAATGAGCACGAGTATTTCTGTGTCCATCTGCCCATGTGTGTCGGGCTTCTTCCCTGGGCATTGCTCCGATGTGCCAGGTCCTCCACTCTGCGGCCATGCTGAGAGGGGCCCCCAGCGCCAAAGGACCGGGACCTTCAATAAACTCATCACTTTTATTCATCTAGCCACTGTGTGTGAGCCTCGTCTCTACAGGATTCTTAAGGTACCCTGCAACACCCACTTACTTTCATTCAAAAGGCTGCTGCAAAGATTTTTCCTGTCATCTCTTTGACTTTGTCACAACTCTCTTTGCACCGAACTGGCTCCTTCCTCTCCACTGCCTCTGACACAAGACTACTTGTGTTCATTTTCAAGGCCCTTTATCAACTATCCCAATGTTACCTATCATCTCTCTTATACTGTTGAGATGTTGACTTCTACTGACATTCTACCAGTAATGCCTGCCTTCATTGCGGACTTCTAAATTTTCAAACAAGCACCTCAAGGTGGATTTGATTTCAATCAATTTGATTTAAATCACTAGTCAGGAAGACTCGATTTAATCATGGATTTTTACATAAAAGTGCATTCTTGTAGGCTGTTATAAACTTAATACATATTCTTCAGAACTCAAAGATTGATGTAGGTTTCATTTTTAGAAGGTACACACCATACATTTGTTAAATGATGTTCCTTTTATCATCTTCAACGCAGCTTCTTCCTGAGAAGGAACACTTCTCATGATGTTGTTTCATTTGGGCAATCAGGCCTTGCATTTCTTTGTTGCACTATTTCAGTGGTTCTCAAACTTTTTGTAGTGGTGACCCCTTTCCCACACCGGGCCTCTAAGCACGACCCCCCTAGGGGTCAGGCGAGGGGGGAGGGGAAGCATGCCTGTACCCCACCGCAGCAGGGCTCACGGGGGCGGCGGGAGCTGGGAATGGGCTCGCGGGGCCGGCAGCCCACCGCAGCAGGGGCATGGGCTGCCTGCAGCAGCAGGGGCCAGATGCCAGCAGCCCGCGGCAGCAGCATTGTTCAGGGCCGGCTGCTGGTAGCAGGGGTTCGCGACCCCCACAGAACTGGCTCGCGACCCCCAGAGGGGTCCCGACCCCCACTTTGAGAACCAATGCACTATTTGCATTTTGAACACATGCCTGTCTTACCCACAGGTAGAGGAACTTCATTAAAATAGTCCCAAGATGGGTCTCTTGTATGGCCTACTTCCATTACAGGTTTTCCTTTCTAGTGAGAGAATGGTATGGTAGTCTCAAGTCAATGAAGGTTACACTCAGATAGACCTCCAGACTTCTGGAATATGCTGCTCAAACAGTTTTATATTTGTTTCTACTGCCTCTCCCTCTCTTCTCACATTTATCTCCAGACTTCTCCTTGTCCAGATCTATTCCACCCCCAACAATCTTCTATTCACTGAACTTTTGAAACTTTTCACTTTTAGAGAGAGGTAAGGGTTTGAATCTCTATACACAAATTTGCAGATGGATAATAGAGTTGAGGTCTGTTATTTCTCATCTCTAATACATTATTTATTTTAAAACATTTTTGCTTTTAACCAGCATGTTATCTCTGGAGACACAAATCGAGAACTGCAAGCCTAAGCATCTCTAATGGTATCTTCTAGACTGAGCACTGAGTGCCATTGGGTAGATAGAAAGATTAACCTAAATAATCTATACAGAAGTCCCTGGAACCACATAAGATTGGAACCCTAACCATGAACTATTGGAACTCATTTACAAAATTTTCTTAAAGATTACATGAATATATTGTCTCATACTACAGAGTTAGAATTTATAATCCCTATTCCATGATGAGATATCTTTGAGCTATAATGTATCTTAATTAAAACTATCTTTAGATAAGCATCTTTAGATATCCAAAAAAATCTGATTTAAATAAAAAAAATCTGATTTTTTAAAATCATTTTTATCCACCCTGAAGCACTTTCATTTTTTCTGTCATGCTGCCCCTCACACAAGGGTGGAGCTCCCTATAAAATTCTCAAAACTACTTTGTTGTACTTCTTCAAACTCTCCTTTGCTGTAATGCTTACAAAAAGCATGACAACTGCTAGGTAGCTAGTGTGTTGAGACCACCGCATATCATGTTCAGACTGAAAATAAGGCAAACGTTTTTAACAGTGACAGAAATTTACCATGAGAACAATTCTCCATTACTGTCCATTTTTAAATCAAGACTGGATTATTTCTAAAAGACATGCTCTAGGAATTATTTAGGGGAAGTTGTATGCAAGGTCAGACTGGCTCAGGGGTTCTCAAACTGTGGCCCAATCAGCACACAGCTGCGACCCAGGTGACATCCTCAGGGCCAGACAGGTAGTATATATATATATATTGTGTGGATGCGGCCCGCATAACACAGAGAGCTGCATATGGAATCCAGAATGGTAAATAGGCTCAGAACAACTAGATGATCACAATCAGTCCTTTCGGCCTTAGAATCTATGAATGTTAACCAGTACGGTCTTCCTGTTTTCTTGTGCTCCCCCGCTTGTCTGTTTTGTTTTGTTTGTTTGTGTTTTTTTCTTTTGTCTAATGGTTAGATTGTAAATTCTTTTGGGGCAGTATCTTTTTGTTATGTGTTTGTACAGTGCCCAGCACAATGGGGTCCTGGCCCTCAGGCACTATCACAGAACATTATAATACATATAATAGACAGATCTGTTTTATATAAAATGTTTTACACCCCACCCCAACCCATACATCCCAGTCTTATATCTGTTAAGTGGTAGACAGGTTCCACATAAAAACCTATAGTAAAAAAAAAACAACATTAAAAGCTGCAAAGGGAACTGCTCAAAAGTCAGGAAATCAGACTCAACTCTAACTGTTATACCATATGCACATCCATAACAATAAAATCTAATTACATGAACACTTTCCCCTTCACATGCTAGACAAAGTAAAGCAAAGCTGCGTAATCAACTGGCCAATATCCATAGTATTCCCACCTCTATAACTGCAGACTATATGGGGTATAGTGATTTTCTCTAATTATTCTTAATAAATGTTTTTAATTCAGTTGCTGAGCCTTAGATTGCGCTGAGGTAAAAGTCTGTGTGGGATCTTCTAGAATGAAAGGTAAACTTCCAACCTCTTATAAGAGCCAGGAAGAAAAAAAAGCTGCTTATCTTGGTTCAGACAGCTCATAAAAAGTTCCTCCCAGACATCAGCTATAGTCAGTAGAAGCACTGGAAATGCCTCTGGGACCACGAGGTGTGTTGAAAATAGGGAACAAGAGGTTACTGTGGGAAAAGGACCACCTTTAACCTGATGAAATATTGCAAAAGGGAATCAATCCTAAAAGCCTGGAGATCATTGATTCTTCAGATAACCACTAGAAAAAAAAATCAGAAATCTGAAACAAGCAATGTTCTTCTGTGGGCGCCAACAATCATGTTACAAATTAGATCCAAATCCATCTAGATTTGCAAATTTGTGGAAAATATGAATTAGTCTTTTGAAAGAGAGTTAATTATTTACATTAGGACAATCAAACAAAATATTTCTGAATAGGTGTATGATGTGGAGAAAGGTGTCAGGTACACTGACCAATGACAACCCTGAGTGAAATAAAGGAGATGATAATGGGAATGAAACTGCAAAAAATGCCTGAAATTTCCTCAATCCAAGAGATCCTCTTGCTAAAGGTAAGTTTATTTCTTTCTTGTTGAAAGTTTGCATAACTACAGGAAAACATGCTGTACCCTTAGTGGAACATCCAGTAAATATACCGGTGACCATCAATAACAGGAAGGGAAGCTCCTATATTTCCAGCAGATCTGAATACTAGAACTTGCAAGCCACATTGGAGCAACTAAGACGGGTTGTTTCCTATTTTATCTTCCTGATAAGATGTGGGAGGAGGAAAAAAAATCAACATCAACACCTATCCCACAGAATGGCACAAATCAGAGAGGCTGGGCCTCTTTTCTGCCCATAAGCACAGTACCGTAAAGTATTGGAATAAAGAGGGGGGGGGGAAGGAAGAAACTCTTCCTTTTGAACTGTTGGAGAAACTATTCTATTGACCCCAATTGAACATGGACAACCACTTCCTGATATAACAAATTCTATGAGAGAGACATTTCTGAAGAGAGTGGAGTTGAGGGTTGAAAAACAATTATAGAAAATGCACATTGTTTGAATCAGATTTTTCCTTGACTCCAGTTGCGGTAGTTGAGGGCAGATGTTGGTTCCTGGCAAAAACAAATCCTAAAAGATGGTAGTAAGTTTTGACTACAATGCCTAGTGGAAGGCATAGACTATGCAACACAGTGAAAAGTGATAACGCACGAATCCCACAATCTAATTTTCAACAAATTAAAAGTTATCCCTTAAAATAGGATTTGCTAGCAATAATGGCTAGGCAAACAGAGAGGTTCTTAAATTCAAAGCATTCAGTGGCTGTTCTGGAACCACTCCCAGGTTACATTGTTGTTAAAACAGTTAACATATATATTGTTAAAACATGTATTCAGCCTTTAACCCTTGTAACTCTGATTTTCTCCCTTGCCGAAGACTTCGTAGCTCTTGCTCGCCATTTCCTAGGGCTGCACAGTCCCCTTGTACCAGGGGCTCCCAGTATTTCTCCACCAAGGTCTATGCTAATATGGCTCCTGTCCTAGCTCATTTTATGAAAAGAGCTTCACCAATACCACTCTGAACTTCTGACCATTGTTCTTCCCCAAGCAGCTGTCATCCTCCCATTTTCTGTAGAGACATACACCAGCTTTTTCCCAGTCCTTGGTGTTTTTCCCTGACTGATGAAAATAGGACTGCTTTTTATTTCCTACCTTGCTCACATGATCAGCCATATGACCTTGAGACTGTATCCCCATCATTCCTTCTGGACTATAGCTCTCAGAATTCGTGGCCTTAAAGGACTGAGGCCCTTGAACATGCACACTGGATTCCTGTACTTAACAGACCAGTACCTGTTTGCTTTTAGAGGAAAAGTTCACAAACTCTAATGGTTATGGGTGATCTAAAAGATTCAAAATGATTGAACCCAATTTTCTTACCCAAAGGATTATTGGATCTCAAACAAAACAATATTTAATTTTACAAATCAACGTCATTTGAGATTAGAGGTTAAAAAGGATTATTTGTCTATACAAGTAGCAAAATCTATTAAAAGAAGAATGACGGTGCAATGGAAGAAACTAAATCATGGTTTTTGTGTTTTACCTCATAGGACTGGGTATGATGGCTGTGAAATATCTGATGTACACACATGCATATATCTGCCAGTATACAAAGGTTCCCCTCCCAAACTAAAGTCTTTTCCCTCTCAGCTAAACATATATCTGAGGCATCATCTAAATTGCACCTTACTCAAGAGGCATTTCCTAGCTGAGAAAAGAAGTCTTTCTGCTGCTAGAACTGTCTTCTGCGGGAGTAAAAAATTCAACATAAAGAGACAAATGTTCATAAAAACATGTTCTTCACTTCTTTTGCCAGCAGTATATAATAAGCTTTCATTTTACGCCATTCTGGCAGAGATAACATTCACCTTTATTTTTCCTTAGTGCCAAATTATTTTTACACCTGGGCCATCCTCTACCTGAGCAAGAACTGATTTATTATAGTCTACTAGATTTCATGTTTGTGATAAGCACCATGGACCTGATGAGTACCTCTCACTGGCAGTCAGGAACATAAGCTGTATATCATTTTAATTGAGTGTTTTGGTTCAGGCAGTTCTGTCCTTTTGCTCACAAAGAAGTAATCACTTTATCACAATGTGGTGGACTATCCAGACTGAATAGATTCACTCAACATAATTTTTAGGGAACAAGTGATTCACAAGTAATCATCACTCAGAGACTGAGTCTTTACAGAGAACATAGCTTTCACTACCTATTAAGTTAGCATACTGTATAAAAGCATTGTTGAAAAAGTACTGTTTAAATGTTTGCGGAAATCTGTATTGCCATTGTGTGTCTGTGTTTTGTGGATGAAGGATATCTATTATTTTCTGAATACTAAATATACTTGAGAAAATTTTAGAGGGAAAAAACCAAAATGGAGAAACCATTGCCTTTTTTGACTGCAAAAAACCTGACCTACATTTGAATTAGCATGACCAGATGTCCTGATTTTATAGGGACAGCCCCAATTTTGGAGTCTTTCTTAAATAGGCTCCTATTGCCCCTCCCTACCCTCATCCTAATTTTTCATACTTGCTGTCTGGTCACCCTAATCTGAATACCTTCCCTTACCCCATGCCCCACTTATGGGTTTCAAAAGTAGGGACTAGTGATTATTTCCTCAAATCAATCTGATCTGTAGCTGCTGTGGTGTCTCTGTCATTCATGCTCTTAAATGGCAGATGTAAATTTCAGCAAGTTTTATTTATTTTCACTCCTATGCAGAAACTCAAAAGCTAAAGAAATTAAATCCAAACGATATACAACCAATCTACATAACAAAAGGCAAGCATTATAGACAAATTCTTCATGAAGTTGTCTGCCAATAACCAAAATTGAAGGAGACTAAATAAATATTTAAAATATTAAATTAGATAAAAACATGACACTAGTGAATGAAGAATTCACTGTATTAAATAAAAAATTAAAGTAAATATATTTTGAAACTATTTTTATAAAGCCTATATGATAAATGAAGAATGTTTTACCCATCCAGTAGAAAGTCTAAACTAAAGAAGATACCTGAATTTTCGAAAACATGGAAAATGACTCCAGCTTTTAGGTTTCTTTTCACTAATTTATGCAGTTTCCATTATAAACCCTCCCTACAAGTAAAACAAATATTTTGTTGCAACTGGCGCTTAACCGTACCTGTTTTTCACCAAAATTCTCCCCTATACTACTCAATGTACTGTTAAGTATAAATCACTGTATCTGAGAACCCTACAACTTATAAAGTTTTCATTAAAGATCTGTCTCTCTCCTCCCTTCTACTAGTAGAGAGGTTATTTACGGTTCCATTATTCTCTCTGGCTCAGGTAAAAACCTCATATATGATATTTAGTGAATTTTTGACTCATTGGAAATAGAGCGTTCCAAAAGTATCTTCTGAATGCACTAAAAATTAATTGCAAAGACAGACACCAAATAAAAACAACCAGAGAGGCAAATCCGAACACACACAAAAGAAAACTTGTTTTTACATACCTAATTGCTGTAAGACAGTTGCCTTTACTTGTGCAGGAAGGTTTTCGGTCTGCAAAAGTTGTTCATAAGCTTCCTTTGCAGAGTGATACTTTCTCTGCAAGGGGGAAGGGGAAGGAAATGGATTATTCATAAACCTTATACCCTACTACCAATAGTAACAGTTGCACAGCACTGATAGTGCACACACGCATTCCCAGAAATTCTAACAAAATATATAGTGCAATGAAACCTTTAATGATGGTGATACATAGTGCAGTGGAATAACCTGTCTGAAGATATAATAGTTGGTATAAAGTCAATACATAAAACAATATAATGAAGAGGAAAATTTTGCAAAAAAGAGTGATATAGCCAGGTTTCCTACATATGCATCATGCCATTTATATTCAAACCAATGGCCACTGCAATATGAAAATGGGTTTTCTCACGGCATGACTACACTGAAAACTTCAAAGCATTGTCGCGGAAATGCTCCCACAGCCGCACTTTGAAGTGTGAGTGTGGTAATTCACCTCCTGGTAATCCACCTCCATGAGGGGATTAGCTCAGAGCCTGGCCACACTAGCGCTTTAAAGCGCTCAGAATTGCTGCGCTCAGGAAGTGATTTTTTTCACCCCCCCGAGCCAGCAAGTTAGAACCTTATAAAATGTAAGTGTAGCCAAGCGCTTAAATTTGGCCCTACCCATCTATACTGTTTTAGTAAGGGTGTATACTGAGCTCATTGCTATAGTAACAGAGTGCAGTTAAACTTGTAAGTTCCCCATTTACACTTAACATAAAATAGGCCTAGCTACTTCGCCCAGGGCTGCAAAAAATACTGCACCCTTAGCACTGAAGTTCTCACAACCTAACCCCCTGTGAAGACACAGGGAGGTTAACATACTGTCAACGTAGCTGTCACCTCTTGCAGAGGTGGATTAACTACATCAACTTCCACTGATGTAGGAAGCATCTTCACCATGGAGGTACATCTCCCCGCTGTACCTGTGCTGCTGTAGTGTAGCCATACTCTGATGTTGGTGGCTGAGGCAGTTTGTAGATGATGCAAAAAAAGGTCAATACTTTAAAATCTATCTTTCTATAACTTATGGCTGCAGATAGCATTAGATGTTTATTGCCCGGCAGTAGGATGTTTTCAATCATACTGAGAGCTATGATTTTCAAATATACACAGCCACTAAACATACTGGAATATATTAGCAGCATTAGGATATTCTTTCTTGTCATCCTCTATTTACACAAGATGTGCTTGAATCATGAACATGCTCAGTTTCTAATTCATATGTACTGTAGAAGCATGGACCCTCAAGCTGCAAACCTCTGAGGAGTTGTGGCACTCTGTACCTCAAAGCAGCACCCTGGAACTCCCATATTCACCGTCATATAATTAGGATATGTCTTGTATAAAGTATGCCTTGTGAGGTATCATTTTAAAGGTCTTTCTGTTAAACATTAATATCATTATATGGGAAGTTAAAGTTTGGTATGTGTGTATGACAAATATGCTGTGAGGTTGGGAACACACTCAACCAGCCTTTCAGGTACAACAATGGAGCAGCCAGACACTGCTGATGACCCATTAAAGGGACTCCACACACTCAAGGACTACCCTAGGAACTGTGTACAATGGAGACAGCTTGACCCATAGGAAAGGCTCTTTCCAGCAAGATGGAGGAAGCTACAAAAAAGAGGGGAAGTGACATCACTTGGCCTCACTCCTCCTCTCTCCCCACAACTCACCACCTGGAAACGTGTCTGGAGAACAAAGACTTTTGAACTGGGGAGGTGGTTCCAGGCTGAAAGAGCTTTCTAGAGTACACATCAAAGATCTGTAACCTGCTTGTACTATCTGTTTGATTCAAATATTGTTTAGTTTATAGAATTTAAGATTGTGCACTTATTTTTGTTTTCTTTGGTAGGCACCATGGATGGAGATGGTTATCACTTATAATCCCTTAAAAATCTCTCTTTCTGCAGTGAATAAATCTGTTTTATATTTGACCTAAAAAACACTGTTTTGCTTGAAGTGCTAGGGAAACGTATGCTCAGTGAACAAAAGATAGTGTATATCCTCTACACAATGAGGGAGGGGTGGATTGGGTAACATGAACACTGGTCAGGCTTCTGACCAGGGCAAGATGGTACAGCTCTGGGGTGCCCTAGGCTGGGGAGCGGGTGTGAATTGGCTGTAGCCTCTCTGTTGCTGATTCATAAGTGGTTGAGAGAAGCATTCATGGAACTCAACTAGGTGTGTCCCTGCCTGTGGATGTCTGTGTAAGTACAGTACCTGGAGAAGTTTGCACCTTGTACAACATTATAGTGTGAGAGAGGGCCCAGGTTGGTAAAAGAGGGCTCAGCGCTACCCCAGTTCCAGGTTGCATCCCAGGAAAACCCATCACAGTAGTTTATAGGTTGAGGGCCATGGTGATGAAAAAGGCTTTCAGACTTTGTACTCTTTCTTTCACTACTTAAATGATATTCCGGTGTTTCAAAGAGCTGATTTTTATTTGAAAACATTAACCTATGTCTTTTATCTTGACTATATGGACTGTACATAATGTAATTATTTTTAATGGCATATTTATTTTAAACACCTTAATTCCTCAATTACTCCTCCCTCATTTTAATCTGGAAGATGCATGCTGGAGGTCTCATGTTACTGGTAATGCAATTTTTTTTGGAATTTTTAAAAACTATAATAATTTCCTTACAAAAAATGTATTACAGTTTGGCAAGAGATATTCAAAATTAGACCTCATTTCTAATTAAGATCAACTGACCACTGAACTAACAGTTAGTGACTGTCTAGCTGCAAATGTTCACAACCTAATTACATTGATGGCGTGCAGAATACAGTCCTGGACAGGGTGTGTGTGTGTGTGGGTGGAGGGTGATTGGTGTGTATATATTCATTTTCATTGTAACACAGTCCCCGCTAGAATGTGGGACTTGGCATAGATCCCAAATCCCACGTTTGCTTTAGGAACAAGTGCTGTAAACAATATTTTTAAAAACCTGCATTTAGGTAAGTGATATATTTAGCAATCATTCTAGAACATAAATATCAGGCACTGAACAAATTGTACTGGGGAGGCGATAAAGTGGAATTTTACTGGCATTGCAACAACAACTAAAATTTCTGTTTCACAATTTGGGCAGATTTGGTATTTTTACTCATACCGAACAGAACTTTACTCCAAAAATATCTCACTGACCATGGAATCACTCAGAGCAAGGTCCTACTCAACATGAGAAAAAGTCTCAAATTTCCCCATCCTGTCTAGCATATTTTAGAAATCCAAGTACAGTAGACTCTCGATTATCCAGGATTGGATTAACCAGGATGTCAAAAAATATACGTGCAACTCGCAGGGCCAGCTCTGGCTTTGCTGCTGCCCCAAGCACACACACAAAAAAACCCTACCAGGGTGCAGGACAGTCAGTGAACCAACCCCCCCCCCCCCCCGGTGCAGAATGGCTGATGAATCAACCCCCACACCGTACATTTCCTATGGATGGTGATTATCCAGGATTTTATTAACCAGAATTATTTTTTTCCCTATCATCCTGGATAATCGAGTCTACTGTAAATAAAAATATTTATCTACGAAATATAACTGTCTAGTGAAAGCAGGCTTACAAACACCAAGTGTGCCATTTATACGTTGCTCACTCACTGAAATGCAATGCAGTTAACCTGTTTCCTGGTCCCAACTAAGTATACATGCCATTTATCAGTCTGCCATTTAAACAGTCTGCTGTATCCAAGAATCCTCTCTAAGCCTTAGCCTTCAATGCAAGTAACTCATCATAAATGCTTGGCGTTTACATTTTATAAAATAAAACTTTATATTTAAAATTACATTTTTAAATTTCACATTACTTAAAAGCTGCAACATGTATAAACTATACATTTTTAGTTAATTTAGGCACAGCAGAACTAATTTATTTCCCCTTTTCAATATTGCCTCTAGTTCTGTTGGTGAAAACAATGATATCTATGAGACAGTTACCTTTTGTAACTGGTGTTCTTCGAGATGTGTTGCTCACTATTCCACAGTAGGTGTGTGTGCTCACCACATGCACTGGTGCTAGAAGTTTTTTCCCTTAGCAGTACTCATAGAGGGAGCGCCCCCCAGTCACCCCTGAAGTGGCACCACCCTGGCATGCTATAAGGGGCGCTGCACGCTCCCCTACTCTCAATTCCTTCTTGTCAGACCACTCTGACAGAGGGGAAGGAGGAATTGAACTGGAGAGTGTAGCCCCTGGAGATGGTGTTGGAAGACCCACTGGTCCGAGATCAGTCACAACCACAACCGGTTGGAAAAGGGGAGCTCTATTGAGGATGGATCCCTGAGCGGAACTGGTAGGGCGCCCTTGAGCATCTCATCAAAACCGTTTCTTCCCTGCCTGTCTGCCCTTAGAGGACCCAGGCTGCAGGGCCAGTCACGACTGCTTGTGGGGCCACCCAACTCCATCAGGATTGCCCAGAGTCGAATGTCCCTTTCTCACTTTGTCCGGGACTTGAACAACTTGAAGATCTTGCAACGATCACCGATATGGGTCTCACCCAAACAGCATAAATAGTCTGTGTGTGGATCACTCCTCTGCATAGAAAGCACAACTTAAAGCCCAGGGCTTGGGACATGCCCCAGCCCAGGCACTCTAACTAAACTAACTTGAGAAACGAAGTAGCTACAGGTACTTAACAGAACACTAAGGACGAGCTGCAGCGAAGCTGGAGCTGCAAAGTTCCACTGCACCTTCACTGGCGGCAAGAAGGAACGGAGGGTAGGGGAGCACGCGGCGCCCCTTATAGCGCGCCAGGGCGGCACCACTCCAGAGGTCTTGGGGGGCGCTTCCCCTACGGGTACTGCTAAGGGAAAAAACTTCCGGCACTGGTGCACATGGTGAACATTCACACCTATTGTGGATTAGACATGAGCAATCACGAAGAAGTATGCCATTTATCTAAAATACTGTACTCCAATATAGAGGGACAAGTTCTATTTTTATAGAAACTTCCACCCTTCTTTTTGGGCTATAACATTTTTCTCAAGCCTATAATCTCGTATGTATGCATTTTCCACTTACATATATTAAAAGTAGAATCAATTAAACATGTGTATATTCCTCTTAATATCACTTAAATTGAAACAGAATAACCCACACTGCTAAAACTCCAAGAAAATTTTGGTTAAATGGGTATTTCTTAGTAATAATATTCAAATAAATAACCAGAATTGGAGCTTAACAGCAAACTAGGTGGCCTTGCTGGAAAAGACAGGTGACTGCCACAAAACTGATGGGCTAGTACAGAGGTGGCCAACCTGTGGCTCCAGAGCCACATACAGCTCTTCTGAAGTTAATATGTGGCTTCTTGTACAGGCACCAACTCTGGGGCTGGAGCTACAGGCGCCAATTTTCCAATGTGCCGGAGGATGCTCACTGTTCAACCCTAGGCTCTGCCATAGGCCCTGCCCCTAGTCCACCCCTTCCCGCCCCCTCCCCTGCCCTCGCTCTTCCCCCCCAGGTGCATGGAAGGAAGGGGAGGCGCTGCTCAACGGGGCTGCCAGTGGGTGGGAGATGATGGGGGGGGGGAGACTGCTGACATATTACTGTGGCTCTTTGGCAATATACACTGGTAAATTCTGGCTCCTTCTCAGGCTCAGATTGGCCACCCCAATCTAGCAGAATGAAAAAAAAAAATCAACATTTTCCACTGTAAGAGCTAATTTGCCGTTGTAGAGGTAGAATGCAGATTTACATTCTAAACAAACAATTGTTTGGTGAGGATTGAAGTATATACATGATGTTGCACAGCATTTGTAGAAAAGCACTGAAAATGTAGTTATATAGTCTTTGCTGTGCTATATGAGGCTTTCCATAAGATAAATTCAATGACCACATTAGGCAAAATGAATCAAATTAATTAATTTTGCAGGTTACCTTTACAAACACACAATTTAAAAATAACATGCTATAATCAAAGTTCTAGTTTACATTACTCAGAATATTAAAAGTTAAAATTTTAAAAATCCAATCTATTTCATGCTATTTATATTGGTTTTCTTCCTGAATTTTACTCAGCTTGGCAAATGAAAATCAATTAAGTAATTTTCACTTTTATTTATATTTATTTTCACTGTTAACTGTAGGAGAATATCACATTTTTAAAAAGTTGTTTTTAAAACAGAACCTTTGGTTCCATGGGAATCCTTTATCCCACATATATGTATAGTTGACTGGCAAGAGACTTTGGCTTGGATGCACCAAGAATGGCTACCGAAATGGATAAGAGCATACAAGATCATCCCTTTGAAGCACTACTGAAGCTGGTCACAGTACATCTACACTGAAAGAACTACAGCAGCCTGTATCAGAGCCCAAGTTCTTGGCTCTAATCTGTGTTGAGCTAAGACTTTAAATTCTGACACACCATACTGGAAAACTTAGGGTAGAAGAAACACTGGTCAGGGTAAATGACCATCATCCAATTATATAAAGCTGTTTCTCCCAAATGATGGGGTCATGAGAAGGTTTAATGGGTCACAGTCCCGATGGGGTGAGGGTTGGAGAGCAAGCCCATTCTGCACTCATGCCATAGTGGTAGCTCTTGTCCTGTGGGGCTGGCGACAACTCCCTGCTCCAGGCATTGCGTTCTGGCACATGGGGTCACAGCGCTATAGCACCACTTGGGAGTGGAAGATGCCAGCCTTCACGCAGCCTGCTTTGTTAAGTGAGAAATCACGACTAATGCCAACAACAGAACATCCGTCAATGATCTCCAGAGTCTTCAGAGCAACAACTCAAGCCACCATACTCTTGACATAATTATCTATCTTAGCCACCTACATGTAAAATTATAGTTGTTGCACTACATCAGCCCTACAAAGAAGCAGCAGCACCAGCACTCAGGTTTGGCTTTGCTGCCCCTCCATTATGACCTGCCCCAGGACCTCTGCCCCAGCACTGCAATGGTAATTCTGGCCTGTTGCTGAGGAGAGGAGGTCAATGACAGGGGCAGCTGGGCCAAATTTGGGTGAGTGATGTTGCAACCTAATCTGCCGGGCTACAGTGTTACTCAGGTGTGGCCCAACCAACCTTCCACCATGATAACCTGCCTTCTGCAAAAGGCTAGAATTAGCACTGTGGTACTGGGTCAGAGAACACGGCTGTAGGTAATCAGTGCTCCCTTGGCAGATGAGGAGGCAGCACTGGTAGCAGCAGTGAAGGACAAATCTAGCCTATGATTTTGCCACTCCTCCCTCCAAATTTGGACCGTGGGTGGGTCACCTAAGTAAAATGGTTGGAAACCACTGACGTAAGGCACCTGATATGAGGGTCTGGATGTTTGATTTACAAAATACACATTTTTTTTTAAATGATTTAATTTTCACAAAACAGTCAATTTATGCTTCCCCCTGACAACAATTATGTTTACTTTATCCTTTAGTTGAGGAAAGCACAGAATTTACTTGGCACCGTTTTGTTTATAATAGCTTTTGTTTTCTACTTATCTGTATTCTTCAGGGCACATCTTTTATTTATTTTTTCCCCAACTAGTATCTACATCTATACACAATAGAAAGTGTACAATTCACATTGTATGACTATGTTTTCACTCAAATTACACCACACTTTGAAGGTATACTTAATAGCTAGTGTACTACATTTTTTTGCATCCTAGCATCTTCATTCAAATTGGTGGATAAGCTGCCCATACCTTACCAAAAGCCTACTGAGGAAACTCTGATGGCATAATTTGGCCCAGAATTGATAACAGCATAACTTTATAGTCTACAGATGACGACTCATCTTTTCTGGCAGTAACCTCATTTGTAGGTTTCATGTTCACACATATGGAGCTTAGAACATCTGGCAACTGTTTTAGGAACTACTGTATTGAAAGTTAATTTAAATTTCACAAAGAAATTTTAGCCAATAGTTCCAGTTTAGTTCTTGCCTGATAATGACTGACATATCTAAGAATTGGCAAATACAAAGATTAAGCAAAAATAACTAGCTGGCCTCTTATATATGCAATATTTTTAACTTACCACAATGAATTACATTTCCTAAGCTGTTCTTCCATTATAATTTTCTTAATGAACATAAGTTGATGCAAGCTTCACATAGCATGTGCCTAACTTCCATTTGCAAAAGTGTCATTAATGGGCTGGATTTCAAAAACTGATTATAAAATACACTGACTGTACTTCATCAAAAGTATAGAAAGCTAAACACTTACCTGGATTTCATGTAAGTGGGCAATGTGAAACTGAACTGCAAAAGTGGAAAAGTAAAATAATTAAATTATAATACAAATGGACATTTAATAAAAACTAAATAGTTTAATATTAAACATTTTAAAAACGTAACTAATTATGAGTTAAGGTTTATTTCCAAATAAATTTTATCAGTGATTTAAAATCTGACAGTAGCATTGATGGAATATGCACGTGTTCCAATAATAGTGTTATGCTTACATACAAGCAATGCAAAAACCTGAACTTGAACTTGTAAAACAGATATCACAAAACTTATTGAAATTACACAGAATTTAACAAAAACAAAAGTAGCTACCTGTTTCTCATGGAGAAAATGCATAACAGCACCATGTTGTAATATTTTCAGTACATAAGCCAATCAGAAACAAGTAAATACAATTTTCTGCTGTTATTTAATTACTGGTGGAGCCGACTGGATAGGACATAGACTGGAAAAATGTGTTATATGCACTAAAGCACACACATTCTCTCTGCAAAAACACACAAGCTTCTTATCCCATACTCCTACCCTCAAAAGCCCTGATTCAGCTATTGAATTTGATTTTAAGGCACAGTATTCCAAACAGCTAAAACTGCTACTTGCTTTGGGAAATCGGAGTTTCAGATTTCCAATAACATACAGAGTCAGTTATTTCAGAAGACAGTCTAGCATAAAATGGTCATTCTGCCACTGAGCCATGTAAAACTAGCCAATTGACTGGACAGGTCAAAATGCTTTTAGCATCCCTAGTATACATTCATGCATCTAAGGGAATTAAAACTCCCTTCCACCATAACAGTAAGATGCCAAACATCCTGGGCCAGTCCATCCCTCAACTGCTGGCAGCTGATTGGCTAGGAAGATTTTTTATTTTTATTTTTTTTTAGATTTACTCTATGTATTTATGAATAAACTGTTTTATGTTTGGTAAATTTTCATGTACATTTTTCAGGGGATAATTATCCTCCACCCAACAAAGCAAAAACAAATTTCATTCCCTAAAATCATTTTCATTTGCAGCTTCAATCACTCCCCTCAAGCTATATAGCAACTAAATGCTCGTGAGAAAATACATACACCTCTACCCTGATATAGCATGGTCCAATATAAGGCAAATTCAGCTATAACGTGGTAAAGGAGTGCTCCTGGGGGTGTGGCCAAAGCAAGTTTTGATATAAAGTGGTTTCACTTATACTGTACCATGCTACGATTTTTTGCCCCCCGAGGACCATGTTATATTGGGGTAGGGGTATATGTAAAGTATGTATAATTTAAAGAAAATGAATAACCAGAACTACCATAATTGAAGCATTCACATAAAACTGTTTTAACATTTTTAAATATTTGTTTAAAATACCTAATAGGTCAAAGACTGTCACTCAACACATGCATTCTGACTGTGGATCATGTTCAGTAAGGCTATGGCTATGCTACGAGGCTTTTAGCAACACTGGTGCGCTACTATAGATGTGCCACTAAAAGTCACCCCAGTGTAGCTTTTTGTTGGCAGGAAAGAGCTCTCCTGTTGATAAAGATTTCTACGCCCCCACTCCTCCAAGCGCCAGTGGCTTCATAGGCTGGAGCGCGCTCCTGCTGACAAAATGCTGTTCATACCGGCGCTTTTTGTTGGTAAAACTTTGCCATTTGGGGGGCAGAGGTGTGTGTGTTTTTGTAACACCCCTGAATGACAAGTTTTGCCAATGAAGTACCAGTGTAGATAAAACCTCAGTTAATGTGATAACAATCCTTTAGAAACTAACTGAAAGTCAGTGTACATTACTCACTAATTTTATCCCCAAAACACAGAGACCATTTCATATTCAGGAGACAAAAATCAATTTTCTCCTAGTTTTCTGTTTAGCAATATTTTTTTAATTATTTAAAATCTCATACATGTATACTAAACAAGAAACCCAAAGAGAACAGTACTATGCAATATTTCTGTCAACCTTAATTTTTTAAAAGCTTTTAACAGCAGATTCACTGGTATACCAGAATAGCATAAAGCAGCCAGAGTGCACCAACAGCTGAGTTTACAACTGCTTTGCATCAGCAGGGCAAGGCAAAGCAGACAAGCTGAACTTGTGAGTCCAGCTCTTAGTCAGTAATTAGTTTATCAATTTAGACAGCTGTGTTATGGAGATCACTCCTGTGTAAATGGATAGATGCGGAGAAAGGAGGGGGGAAGTTTCCAGGTCCCAATATCTCTTCACTTTAAAGGCTCTAATAATTTGTTAAATATAATAAAAATAAATAACTTAAGACTAACACAATTATTCCTGATCTTACAATATAGAGACGAGGTTTCTTAAAAAAATATTGGCATGTAACAGACAAAATAAATAAATTTCTAATGAAAACATCAACATGAGCTCAAATATAGAATCATAAATCCCTGCATTTATTCCTAAAGCTATACTATTCTTTAAAGATGACCCACAAATGATTCCCCCCCACCCCCCATGACTTACAGAGAAAGAGTTTTGCATGTTTTTGTCCTGCTTGTTTCTTTACTTCATCCCTGGTCTACACTGGAGGGGCGGGGATGTCGACGACCTGAGATACACAACCTCAGCTATGAATAGCATAGCTGAAGTAGATGCATCTTAGGTCGTCTTACCTCACGACCTCACGGTGCGGGGTCAACTGCAGCCACTTCCCCCATCAATTCAGCTTCTGCCTCTCGCCTTGGTGGATATTACAGGAGTTGAAGGCAGAGCTATTGTGGATCAATTTATTGCATCTACACTAGATGCAATAAATTGATCCTCGATAGATCGATCACTACCCACCGATCCGGCAGGTAGCATAGAGATACCCTTAGAAATATCAGCATTACCAAAGTCTGATCTTCTCTAGTTTTGTTAAAAGACTTCTTGGGGAGGGGTGGTACCTCACGTACATGCATGGGCACCCTTAGGCCTTATCTACACTAGGATAAAAGGCTGATGGTACATCTGCACTGCAAATTCAGGTGTAAGTATAGCACAGCTAGGAATATCTGTGTTAGTTTTCATCTAGCTAGCAGGGGAAATAATAGCAGTAAAGTTGGAAAAGCTGCTTTAAGTGAAGGCTAACTGCCTAGCCCGGTTAGTCTCATCCTCATTGCTACTGTTAGCTGTGCTAGCTAAATTAAAGCTAATGCAGGTGTGCCTATCATTATTATATTTTAGTCTGTAATGTAGACATACCCTAAACCTTCTAAGTGTTTAGTACAAACAATGTATACCTAGTTTAACACATACATAGGTGTCTGAGTTCAAACCTAAGCTCCTCACTAAGGCTTTAACTTGATCAGAACAACACATGTTCAAGGCAGCGCTCCTACTTTACACTAGACCCACAATATGTTAGCATGCACATCTCCATATGTCTTCACTACCCGCTGGATCGGCAGGTAGTGATCTATCTTTTTATCACGTCTTGTTAAGACGCGATAAATCGATCGCCAACGGTGGTCCCTGTCGACTCCGGAACTTCAGCTCATCGAGAGGCGCAAGCTGGAGTTGATGGGGGAGCCCGCTGCCAACCGCCGCCATCGTGAGGATGGCAGGTAAGTCGGTCAAAGATGTGCTTTCCCCCAGACAATCATTAAGGTGGTCAGAATTAAATAGGTGTCAGGCAAGAAATAAGTTTTAAATAGTCAATCCCATTAAGATATTCCTTCCTCTTTCAAGTGCTCAGTTGTTAGTCTCATGATGACAGAATTGTATTGGTACCCAAAACAGTGTTATAGAAACGACAAGGGTCTTTGGGGGTTTTTTTAAACACAGTCCAGAAACCATTTTTAGGTTTAAACGAATAACTTTAGGCGCTTTTATATTTTTGGAAACCCTCCTTCCCTCTTTACTCTCCCTGCCCTCCCGCCCCCCCCCAAAGGCCTTATGTCTCCTTTTATTTTACCTTCAAGGCTCACAAAGAAAACACATGTTCTCTATGAGAGAATTAGCATAATTACAGCACTGAAGCCTACTCCCACAAGGGCTGATTTCAAAAGGGCATTCACAGCACACAGCATTGTGCCAAATTGGGCCCTTTAATTTCTACTTTATTTTTATTCCCTTAAACACCATAATTAAGGTATCCAATAAAATTATATTCAATATAGGTGAAATACACTGACAAATTTTGTTAAGCAGTGTAAGTCAAAAGTATAGAACAAATATAATCACTAATGACAGTTGTAACTGACTTGGTAACTAAGTAACTATTGCCCAGTTACTCATTCTGACTCTAATTTACAGTATCTCATGACTTAGAGCAGTGGTCCCCAACCTTTCGTTCGCCGCGGACCGGTCAACACGGCCGACTCTATGCTTGCGGCCTGGTCGGAATTTAACTTTTTACTGTGTGCGGCGGACCGTTGTATGTCCGCCAAAAAACCGCAGAATTAAATTGATCACCGTGTAATTTTTACCTCCCCGCGGCGGACTGTTGTATGTCCGCCGAAAAGCCGCCGGAAGCAGGACCTGAACGGAAGGCGGAAAGCAACCGGATGGGGAAGCAGAGGAGAACGCGCCCGGAGGGAAACGCCGAGGGAACGCGCCCGGAGGGAACGGAGGGGAACCAGGGGGAACGCGGCCGCAGCACGGGGGGGAACGCGGCCGCAGCACGGGGGGGACGCGGCGCAGCACGGGGGGGGGAACGCGGCCGCAGCACGGGGGGGGGGGAACGCGGGCCGCAGCACGGGGGGGGGAACGCGGCCGCAGCACGGGGGGGGGGGGAACGCGGCCGCAGCACGGGGGGGGGGGGAACGCGGCCGCAGCACGGGGGGGGGGGGAACGCCGGGCCCGCAGCACGGGGGGGGGGGAACGCGGCCGCAGCACGGGGGGGGGGGAACGCGGGCCGCAGCACGGGGGGGGGGGAACGCGGCCGCAGCACGGGGGAGGGGGGAACGCGGCCGCAGCACGGGGGGGGACCGGGAGGGGGGGGGGGGGGAACGCGGCTGCAGCACGGGGGGGGGGAACGCGGCCGCAGCACGGGGGGGGGGGAACGCGCCGCAGCACGGGGGGGGGGGGAACGCGGCCGCAGCACGGGGGGGGGGGGGGGGGAACGCGGCCGCAGCACGGGGGGGGGGAACGCGGCCGCAGCACGGGGGGGGGGGAACGCGGCCGCAGCACGGGGGGGGGGGGGAACGCGGCCGCAGCACGGGGGGGGGGGGAACGCGGCCGCAGCACGGGGGGGAACGCGGCCGCGGCCCGGTAGCAAAGGCTCCACGGACCGGTACCGGTCCGCGGACCGGGGGTTGGGACCACTGACTTAGAGTACTAGAGAAATGCTCGTACATAATGTAGAAAAAATTTGGCTCATTAAAACAACTAATTTAAACTTGCTAAAAAACAACTCCGCATTCCTCAGAGCATGACAGGCTGAAAAGGTCAGTCAATACACCGGCAAATAAAACCCCTAACATTCACTTCAAGTATCGCTATAAAAATGAGTATCACCTTTCACTAAACAGAATCCAAGCTCAACTCTCACTTTTCTAGCAGATGGTATTTTACAACAAGGCTAATATTCAGCATGGAAATTTCCTGTTACCCTCTCTAAATTAGTGCAATTTAGCAAATTAGAAAGATCTACATAACAGAGGCACTGGAAAGAGAAGTAACAAAGTCCTGTGGCACCTTAAAGACTAACTATAAAGTTTTGAAGCATAAGCTTTCGTGGGCTAATACCCACTTCGTCGGATGCAAGCAGTGGAAGTGTCCAGAGGCAGGTATAGAAAAGTAGGCAAGAACCAGGTGGGAGGTAACAAGGTTAGTCCAATTAGGCAATCAGGGAGGGTGGGGTATTCTTCTAGCAGTTGAATGGGGGGGGGGTGAACATGGAGAGAGGAGAAGCTATTTTTGTAATTAGCAAGCCATTGTAGGTCTTTGTTCAGTCCTAGATTGTTTGTGTTAAATTTGCAAATGAATTGTAGCTCTGCAGTTTCCCTTTGCAGTCTGGACTTGAAGTTTTTTTGCTGCAGTATGGTGACTTTTAAATCTGTAATTGTGTGTCCAGGCAGGTTGAAGTGTTCTACAGGTTTTTGTATATTGCCATTCCTAATATCAGATTTGTGTGCATTTATCCTTTTTCGTAGGGACTGTCCAGTTTGGCCGATGTACATAGCAGAGGGACACTGGTGGCATATAAGACATTGGTTGATGTACAGGTGAATGAGCCAGTGATGGTATGGTTGATCTGGTTAGGTCCTGTGATGGTGTTGCTGGTGTAGATATGTGGGCAGAGTTGGCATTGAGGTTTGTTGCATGGATTGGTTCCTGAGTTGGAGTTATTGTGGTGCAGTGTGCTGTTGCTGGTGAGAATTTGTTTAAGGTTGGCAGGTTGTCTGTGTGCCAGGACTGGCCTTCCTCCCAAGGCCTGTGAAAGTGAGGGATTATTGTCCAGGATGGGTTGTAGGTCACTGATGATGCGTTGCAGAGGTTTTAACTGAGGACTGTTCAACAGAACACCACTGGCCATCACCTACAGTCCTCAGTTAAAACCTCTGCAACGCATCATCAGTGACCTACAACCCATCCTTAGCCCACGAAAGCTTATGCTTCAAAACTTTATAGTTAGTCTTTAAGGTGCCACAGGACTTTGTTACCTCTGCTATTCCAGACTAACACGGCTACCTCTCTGATTCGTGGAAAGAGAAGGTTACTAACCTTGCAGTAACTGAGGTTCTTTGAGACGTGTGTCCCAGTGGGTGCTCTACTCCAGGTGACTGTGCGTCCTGGTGCTTGCAGTGGAGCACCCACAGGGACAGCACCCGAAGAACAACTTCATGTTATCATTTAACATTGATTTTCATTTAACAATGCACTACTTTATCATCACTTTCCCCCTCAAATAACTCAGAATGCCAAAAGGATAGCAAACAAACTTTCCTCTGTATTCTCCCACTTGCAGAGCAAGAAATTTTGATAGTAAAGTTTCATTTACCAGCTAATTTTCAACGGAATAAAAATTCAGCAGTGCTAGCACTTTAGTTATTACTAGTTGGGTAGCAGAAACAAAAGCAGTGTCAAAGCTGTTGATCCTGTAAAGCCCACTTATCCCACTCCCTCACAGTATGTTTCCACCCCAATACTGTATATTCTCTCTCAAAATTAAAATGAGAAAAGGAGGCATGGACGGATATTCAGACATCTTATAGAAAACAAACAAACAGGTAAGCCCATTCCCCTCTCCCCCCACACCAGAATGTATTAATTCCTAATTTAAGAGGTCAGTAATGAGCATCCCAGCAAAAACTCAAACACTGGGTGGGAGTGTAAAGAAAGGAAAGAACATCTTATAAACACTTTCTACCAAATACATCATTTGAAATCATTGGTCCACAACAATGTGAAGCATCTTCTGGCTAAAGAATGTATCAGTTAATATGAAAATTGAGCTTAGGGTTGTGTTTTTTTGAGAAAATATGCTGGTGGGCTGGCTTGCATATTAATGTAGTGATTGTTGAATTTCTTCCACCTCAGGAAAGGCTGTATTTCTTGTAGAATTTGCTTGAAGGTCAAACATATGCTGTTTGAACTCCCTCTCTATCGTGTCCTTGAATACTTTCTTTTGCCTGTACTGAGGGTTATCAAAAATAAGTACTATTTTTATGAATATTCTTGATGCCGTCAATGAGTACTTTCTCATCTCTCTTTCTATCACAAGTCTTTTCTTGTCAAGTGGCATAGTTTTGCCATGCTGGTTAGACAGTTTCTTGCAGCAAGATCGTTAGATGGATTCGTAGGGTACACCGACACTGCAGCTCAAATAGACAGATGTTCTAGCTGAAAAACAGCAGTGTAGCTTGGGGTAGCACAGTGACAGCCTGGGCTAGCTAAGTACTTAACCAATGGGCGTGGGTGGGTTTGTACTCAAGCCACTAGCCTGAGCTGTTAGTCATGCTACACGCAGCAAGGCTGCTATTTTTAGTGAGCTAGCTTGAGTGGAGTTAGCGTGTCTGTGTACCCTAGGGGAAAGCATGCTCCTAGCTGTAGTGTAGACATACTCTTAGAAGAAGATCTTGAAAATCCACAGGAGTTCAGAGAACAATTTTTCCTTTGTGGAATATTCATACTGTGGCTTGAACTATAAGGCCCCTAAATTCAGAAACCCTCCTGGCTGAAGTGGTTATGATTAAAGCAGCCACTTTAGTATATACATGTTATCAAAACTTCTTAAGCTCAAAAAGGTTTCACAAAAATGGATGGAATACAATATTCAGATTTATTGTAGACCATTTGTGAATGTTTAAAAGTCTCAGGACTCCATCTGCCCTGTGGTATCTAAATACAGATTCCTCTACCCTATACGTTTATCAGAAGTATCTACACTTACAATCTTTTCACTGTAGACATCTGGAGTATTATATAATTCACTACCAGGATCTTATCAAAGCTATCTATAAATTTAATCTTTGATCAGATTCATTTTTGCTATATGTGCATCAGTGTCCAATTTTGTTTACCCCCTCTAGAGGCCTCTATGAGTGATCCCATCCTGAAATCTAACACCAATACAAAGGATATGTCTATACTGCAAAACAAAACAAAACACCCCTGCAGCAGCGAGTCTCAGAATCTATGTCAAATGACTCAAGCTACGGGGCTAAAAATAGCAGTGTAACTGTTCCCAATCAGGCTGGAGCCTTGAGGGGGGGGGGGGGGGGGAGGAGAGAAGAGACAAACATCTTTAGCTGTGTAGCGTGAGCCCATGTCAGTTAACCTGGACTCAGACTCGCTACCGCAAGGTGGTTTTTTTTGGTAGTTGTAGCCGGGCAGCAACTCATCCCTGTGGCTCCTCATGCTAGTCTGTCTGGGAATTAGCTCTTCCAGGGTCCGGAGCACCCTCTGCAGGCTGATGTCCCGCTCTCGGCTGGCCCCATGTCCCTCCTGGACCCTGGTGCCCTCTTACCAGGGTGCTGTACCCCTGCAGTACCTCCACAGCTTCAGGGTCTCCTCTCCCCAGGGGAATCCCTAACCCATATCCCCACCTTGCCTCAGTCTAGGCAACTGCCAGTCACCACTTGCCCCTGTTCACTGAGGCAGACTGCAGTATCATTGCCATTCATCACAGGCAAGGGGGGCTTAGCTTGCTGCCTCTAGAGCCAAAGGCTTCCCCCTGCAACCACAGTACCCATTTGTTGGGCCGTCCCCTAGGCCCTGCAGCCTGCGGGGTTTCTAGGCTGGAGCTTCCCCAGCTCCTCCTGCCTTGCCCCAGCCCTGCTTCTCTCTAGGTACCTCCTCAAGCTCCCAGCAGCCAGGCCTGTCTGCCTCTGTTGCCAGAGGAGACTGTCTCTCTTGTGCTCCAAACTGAGCCCTTTTTATCAGGGCCAGCTGGGCCCTAATTGACCCAGCCACAGCTGTGGCTGCTCCGCCCTCAGCTGCCTTCTGTTACAGCCCTGTGCTGGGCTGCTTTCCCTTTGCCACAGCCCTCTGAAGGGCTGTTTTAAGCCCCTTTTTGCAGGAGTGGGGCAGCCTCCCCACTACAGTAGTATACTTATTCACACAGACCATGCTTGTCCTTCCTTGTTATAATCAGGTCAGAAACCCATTACATGTAAACGGAACACTCCACCATTTAAATCTATCCAATGTAGCCAGTGCTTTGGTGGTCAGTACCTCTGTAATGTACATTACCTGGATTGATTACCATGGGCACCAACCCTGGAAAAGTAGCATGCCGTAATATGTAGAGGACATGCCTTTTTTTTTTTTTCTGACATCAACAGACTGGAATCCATCCAAAGCAGTTCTTTAAGGTATGGAAGAAACTCCTAAAATAATATTCTCAGAACCACCAGGTAAGGGATTCCGATATGATCAGAAAAATATAACTTCAACAGTTTTTCCTGAAAATTGTCCAAAATAGCCAACAGAAGTCTTTATGTTTCACATAGATCCTCGACAATGGGTATACACTGTATCATTATTCTTAACAAGGCCCGGGAAGTGACTGCTGGAAAGAGTGAGAAAGGATTTTCCCTTTCCAATCACATACTTTAATTTGAGCAAAATTCTTCTGAAAGACTTGAGCATGGCTCATCAGGATTAACAGGTGAGTAAATGTTCACCTTGAGTCAGGCTCTTCTAGTTCCTGTTGACAATCAGGACAAATTCCACTACACTGTAATTTTGGAAAAATAAATCTATGACAGATGTTTGCACAGAAGATTCAAAGTTCTTGAGTTACCTGCCTGGGTCCTTGGTGGGAAGAGTGTAATTTCCCTCTGAATTACTATTTCCTTCACTAGAGAGGAGGTACCTCATTGTAGCTCTGGGAACAGATTATTCTTCAGAATTCTAGGATACTTAATTTGTATTTTAGTATAATCTATACCCTTTGCTAGTTGGTTTCTGTTCATCTGACATCACATATGATGCATCAAATGAGATAACCATGTCTTTGCCTGGAGAAAGAAAATACTTCAGCTTTGGTTTTGGACAGCTCTACCACTCTCCATAAATAGGACTCTCAGCATACGTTTGAAAAACTCTTAAGGGAAAAAAAAGGGGCAGGGGATTTCAAGTATTTTAACGAAACCTCCCATTCTCCATCTGAGAGCTGTTCCTTTTCTTGGGAGGAATCTAATACAACTGGAATTAGCACTGTCTCTCTCTCTCTCTCTCCATTCAATGGGAAACCACAAAATGAATTACCATCATACTGAGAAGAGAAATGGAGGATGCAATATTAAAAACAATCTGAATAATAGAGGGAAACATGCTTACTATCGAACTGCTGAATTTCAGATAGGCAGGGAGTCACTGTAAGGCTGCTATTCAGATAGGTCAGTTGGAAGTGTAGAGAGATTCTAACACTCTTCTAATACTAGTTGGGGAAAGGGTACCCTGAAGAATGCAAAGCAGCTCTGGAGTCCAAAAGTGTACAATCATGCTTCCACTAATGGCTGAAGAATGAAGTACGTTTCACTGCCTCTTCAATTTCCTTTTTTAGGCCTTTTGCCTAATAGTACTGGGAAAAGGCATTCATATTGTGGCAAACCAGCAAGCAAAAAAACAAACAAAAAACAAAAACCCTCAAAGGAACTTGGAAGCATTGAGAAAATGGAAAGTATAGGTCACATAAAATAAGGACCACACTGCTGAACTAGTATCAGAGGGGTAGCCGTGTTAGTCTGGATCTGCAAAAGCGACAGAGTCTTGTAAGGAATTGTCACTTGCAACTTAACTCAAAGAACAATAGTTACAAAACAAGTATGTAACAGGTTTTTTGTCTGAGTGCTCAAACTTCCACTTTAGGTGATTCACAAGCAGTTCAAGATGGAAGAAGGTATCAGAGTCAACCTAAACAAGGATTGCAACACCACTCTCTCAAATCTAGCATCATCACATGAGACCTGTAAGACAGCATGAGTGACGAACATATTAACAGATGACCAAGTTCGCAGCCCTGCAATCATCACTGATAGGAATGTGACCTAAGAAAGCCAATGCTGCTTGCACTCTCATAATGTGTGCTAAAACTCTGAAGTAGTGGAACTTTAGCAATATTGTAGCACAGACTAATACAGGAGGAGTTTCAGGAAGAAATCCTCTGCAAAGTGATAGGCTGCCCCTTCATCCTGTCAGCCAAGGAGAGAAATAATTACAGAGACAACCTAACTCTTTAGCTTGTCCAGGTAGAAGGTAAACATCCTATGAACATACACAATATGGCGTTTCCCCATGTTTGTGAGAGGAAGGTTTCAGGAAAGAGGCTGGTAAGTATATAGGTTAATTTAGATGCAAGTCTACCACAATTTTAGTACGAAATTTGGGGTGTAGACACAAACTAACTATCTTTATAAAGCACCATATATGGAGGCATAAAGTTTTGTTATCCTTCTGGCCAAAGAATAGCCACCAGAAATACTACTTTCATTGAGAGATGAGAAAACAAGGAGATAGTTATAGGTTCAAAAGGGGGTCCTATTAAAACCCATAGAACCAAAATTCAGATCCCAGGACTGTGTTGGGCCCTAACAGGCGGGAAGAACTTGTCCAAAATTTCAGAATCTAATAATCAGAGGATTGGAAAAAACAGATCTTTCTAAAGCAGATCAGATTTCAGAGGCAGCTGCCAGATGAACCGAGAAGGAACTGACAAAGTCCTTTTTTCTTGAGGTGAAGCAAATAATCCAGAACAAAGTGAACTGAGCCTGTGAAGGGGCCACAGAGAGAACCTCTTCCATTTCTTGAGGTAAGTATAACTGATGGAGGGTATTCTGCTATTTAATGAAAATTTTGAACTCCAAGAGAACAGGTTGCGTCACGGGGAACTAACTATTAAGCATCCAAGCAGTGTAAGCTAAGTGTGCTGGGAGGCAGTGCCCCCATGGTTCCGTGAAACCATACCTGAGACCTCAGGGAGAGGTATAGTATCTTGAATCAAAAAGCTTAACAGGTTTGATAACTAATGTCTGTGGGGCTGGGCAGATGGTATCAAATGAAGGAAGAAAGAGCTGACTGTCCAGGTAGATAGTTGGAAATTCTCAAACATTTATGTGGAAAAGAGATCCTAACCTGACTTAGAGACCCAGTGTCTGAAAGTCCGCTCGGTGAGCTCCCCAACTGAGAGATGAAGCATCTGTGATTACAGTCATGGTGTGCAAGATTGGGGCAAAACAAACCCTATGGCATACACTGGTACAGTCATTTCAGGGATGATCAAACACCTGCAGGTATGTGAGTCAGCATGTCCAGTGCATAACAAGAGGGATGGTAGAGAGACTTCAACCACCTCTGCATGACACTGAAGTGACGTATGTCACTTAAAGTTATAGATGTACAAGCCATCATGTGACCTAGAGATTTCAGGCAATTTCTCTGTCATACAAGGATATGCCTTGAAGTTTTTGCATAACTACAATATCACTTGAAACCTGGCCTGAGGCAAATGCACTCTACCCATGGTCGAGCCAAGAACCTCTTCTATAAATTTGATTCTTTGTATAAGGAAAAGAGCCGATTTATCCTTGCTGATCAACAAGCCCAACAAATGGAAGAGGAATTGGATTTTCCTAGTGGCCATTGTTCTTCATCTGGACTGACTGCAAACTAACGAGCTGTTCAGACATGGGTACACCTGGACCCCTACACCTTCCTGAGATGTACCACAACCACTACCATGCACTTGTGAAGACTCAAAGGGCAGATGACAGGATGAAAGGGAGAACCATAAACTGATAAACATCTGCTGCAACAAATCTAAAAAACCTCCAGTGGGTCTGGTGAATGTCCACATGGAACTAGGCAACCTTTAATCACTGCAGTCTAGGGATGGGATAATAGATGACCAAGCTGCAACCCTGTAAACCAAGGAATGCAGAGCAAGAAAGCAACCAATGCTGCTTGCACTCCTGTAGAGTGTGCTAAAATTCTGTGAGATAGTGGAGCTGCAGCAGTGTCGTAGTACGGACAAATACATGAGGAAATCCAGAAAGAAATTCTTTGTGAAATGATGTTAGAGTAACAACACAAAACTTTCTTTTTTATGTATCTGTTGTGGTTTGTAGGTCTAAAATAGGTCTGAAGCCTCCCTTGGACTTTGGAATGAGAAAACAGTGAGAACAGACTCCCTTCACCCAATGCCGAAGAAGTACTTCCTCCACTGCCCCTAATTGTAATAGGCTGAACTTCTTGAATTAATAATAGTCTAATGAGAATGGCCATGGGATAGGGAGGTTGTGCAGGATTGGGGGTAAGGAGGCAGAGAGGTAAAATACAGTATATATTCCAGTTCCACTGTGCTGAGAGCCCTGCTGCCAAAGGGAGAAAAAACTAGGGTGAGTGATTCGCTGGCTTTGACTAAGGAGTCAAAAAAATTGCTTAGATGTTACAGATTGTATGGAAGTAACAGAAAACAGCAGGTAGAGGTACTCTCGTCCTCTGAAACTTATGTCATCTTCTGGATTGGTCCGGCTACCTTATTGGGTGGAACAGGTTCCTCTGCTGGAGCTGAGGGTGGAACTGCATTTTCTTAGGGCCTGGGGTATATGCACCCAAAAACTTAAGGGTTGCTCTATATCTAAGAAAATACAAAGCTTTATCTGTCTTTCCAGAACGTAAACTTGGGCACTGAAAGGGGAAGTCCTCAACTGTTTGCTGCTCTTCAGCTGGAATGCCAGATGACTGCAGCCAAGAACCATGATGCACCATGACTGTTGTTGCCATCAACCAAGCTGCTGAATCTGCCTCATCCAATACAGCCTGTAATGATGGTCTTGCTATGAGGAAGCATTTATCTATAAGAACTCTGAACTCTTTAGCATCACCTGGCAACTTGTCCACAAATTTCAACATTGGAGTAATCATAATAAGCTAAGTGACAAAGAGTCCTGTAGCACCTTAAAGACTAACTAAATTATTGAAGCATAAGCTTTCGTGGACTAATACCCACTTCGTCAGATATTACCGTATTTTTTGCCCTATAAGACGCACTTTTTCTTCCCCAAAACGGGGGGGGGGGGGGAAAGTTGGTGCGTCTTATAGGGCGAATGTGCGCCCCGGTTCCCCCCTCCCCGCCGCGGGCGGGCTGCCGGGAGCGCTCCCGGCAGCCCGCCCGCGGCGGGGAGGGGGGAACCGGGACGCTCCCGGCAGCCCGCCCGCGGCGGGGAGGGGGGAACCGGGACGCTCCCGGCAGCCCGCCCGCGGCGGGGACGGGGGAACCGGGACGCTCCCGGCAGCCCGCCCGCGCAGCGGGGACGGGGGAACCGGGACGCTCCCGGCAGCCCGCCCGCGCAGCGGGGACGGGGGAACCGGGACGCTCCCGGCAGCCCGCCCGCGCAGCGGGGACGGGAGAGCGAGGCGCTTTTTTTTTTTTTTTTTTTTTCCGTCTTTTTTATTGAAAAACTCGGGGGCGTCTTATAGGCCGGAGCGTCCTATAGGGCGAAAAATACGGTAGCCCACGAAAGCTTCTGCTTCAATACTTTAGTTAGTCTTTACGGTGCTACAGGACTCTGTCACTTCTGCAATTCCAAACGAACATGGCCACCTCTCTGATTCTTGACATAATAAGCTAAGACAGCTTCATGGTTTTCAATTCTTGACAGCAATCCTAATGAAAAATAAACATTTTTCTGAAATAAATCCACATTTTTTGCATCTTTGCACTTGGAAGTAGATTTAGATTGCCCTTGTCACACACTTTCTTATTCACAGCTGCCACTATCAAAACTCTCAGGGCTGGCTGTGAATAGAAATACTCATACTCCCAGGAGAGAATCTGGTATCTCTTCTCCATTCTTTCAGCAGTGTGTGTCAGAGAAAAGTGAGTTTGCTCAAGATTTTTGGTGGGTTCTTAGATGGTCTCATTAATAGGCAGAGCCACTCTAGCAGGTCCTTCGGAATGTAAAATATCCACTAACTTATGTGTATTATCCTGGATCAGTTCAATTGGAACACGGAGGGAGGTGACTACCCTTTGCTTAACTTACTGGTACCTTTTATAATCATTCAGAACAGGGGAGAATGACATCTGAGTATGCATCCTCATCTGGTGATGAAGAAGTAGTGCTGAACAGAAACACTATACCGTCAGTCTGCTGAACATCTGTGACAGATGGCTCAGTCTGGGGCTACACCCATGGATTTGAGAAAGCCCATTGTTATATTAGATACAATATTAGAGCCCAAACCCAAGGCATCCTATTCCTGGATTTCTCCTCTAATAGTCAGGGTGCCAAGGCCTTGCCCTGTATAAGGAGAAAAGAGGAGATGCACAAGCCCTTCTGTAATAAAATCCTGAACTTCAAGATCCCCCCCTCTGACTCAAAACGATGAGTTAACACAGTCCGAATGCCAAGCTGACACAGTACTGGAGACTGGGACCTGGACCAATGCAAGAGACAGTACTGGAGGAAGCATCCAAAGCTTTCCTCCTGAAGGGACCATACATCTGCCCTGCTGCACAATAGAGCTTCCATACCCTGACAGTACCAACAAAAATTCAGTCCCAGATGGTGCTGAACATACAGGTGCAAATGAAAGATCTCAGTACTGAGGCCTGTGTGGTAAGAATAGTCAGTTCCTGGACATCACCCTGCATCAGTGGCAAGTCCAGCACCAACAGACACAGAAGATCCCTGGCCACTGTGTATGCCTCAGGCATCCTCTGTATAGAAGCTGATGCCTCTGAAGATCCTGGCAATAGAGTAGTTCTCAATAATATCATATGAGGTGCTGCAGTCAACGACTGTACGCTGTTAAATGAGGTACCGGGAGGTGCCTAGCAGGAAACGACTTTGCATTAACCTCAGTACTGGTCTTCATCTGATGTTAGTCTGTTGGGCATCTACTCCTCAAAGAGGAAGAGGGCTTCTTCTGGCCAGAAGTCAGAGTGCTGGACTTTTTCTGCTTTTTCACGTCCCTCGATCTGCTGGCAATGCCTCTACTTATACAGCCCAAAATGCCATTAGCCTTCTTGGCAACAAGGGCACACTGTTGACTCATATCCAGCTTCTCATCCACTGTAATCCCTAGGTCCTTTTCTGCAGAACCATTCGGTCCCTAGTCTGTAGCAGTGCATGGGATTCTTCCGTCCAAAGTGTAGGACTCTGCACTTCTCCTTGTTGAACCTCATCAACTTTTTTTTGGCCCAGTCCTCTAATTTGTCTAGGTCCCTCTGTATCCTATCCCTACCCTCCAGTGTATCTACCACTCCTCCCAGTTTAGTGTCATCTGCAAACTTGCTGAGGGTGCAGTCCACACCACCCTCTGGATAATTGATAAAGATATTGAATAAAACTGGCCCCAGGACCAACCCTCAGGGCACTCCGCTCGATACCGGCTGCCAACTAGACATGGAGCCATTGATCACTACCCGTTGAGCCCGACGATCCAGCCAGCTTTCTATCTACCTTATGGTCCATTCATCCAGCCCATACTTCTTTAACTTGCTGGCAAGAATATTGTGGGAGAGCATATCAAAAGCTTTGCTAGAGTCAAGGAACAACAAACACATCCACTGCTTTCCCCTCATTCATAGAGCCAGTTATCTCATCGTAGAAGGCAATTAGGTTATTCAGGCATGATTTGCTCTTGGTGAATCCATGCTGACTGTTCCTGATCACTTTCCTCTCCTCTAAGTGCTTCAGGATTGATTTCTTGAGGATCTGCTCCATGATTTTTCCAGGCATGGAAACCTTGGCTACTAGCATGAGAGTGCATGTGCTGCCCTGAGGGGTACTGGTATGGGAAAACATTCTTCAGCTTTGGTGCACTGAGAAGGACACATCTAGAATGAAATGGACATGTGCAAGCACTCAAAGAAAAAATGTACATTGTAATTTTGATCCATGTTCAAATGGAAGATTGTGAAGAAATGCAGAAATATTTGTGAATGAAATTAATGCTTTTGAAGGGAGATAATACAGCAACTTAACCAAATGTTATCTTATCAATAATGAAAAAGATATTTTTTTCGTACTTGAATAATGTATCACTTATGTCGAATATAGGATTTTTACTTGTTGAGTTCAGTTTCTGTCTGCATTCTGTAAAACTTGCCCATACCAGTTTTGCCCTGGCCTCTTCTGTTGTCATTCAGCTTTGCGCTCATTCTAAAACAATGTGCATACCCTCACCTTTGGGGCGAAGCCAGACTTTTAGGCACCTGCTCCCCTACTTGGTGTAAACATTGCTCGTGCCAATCGGAAATGAACACAAACAGGTTTTGGGCCCCCTTCCCTATGACACTTCTGTGGTGTCATAGTTGGTACTTATGGACCTGTTTGCCATGTGTAGACAGAGAGAGGAGAAAGAAAAACGAATCCTGTGTATCCTGTCCCGTACCCCTGTAACTGAGCCTGATCACCTCGAAGCCTCTCTCTCAGCTCACGTATTTCAAACAGAGCTTCTACGTTTGCTGGTCATTGCGCATTGGTTTGTATTTGTAAGTATCGGTTATTACTTTGTTTATAAATATTGTTAGTAGGTATTTTAGTCATTGTGTGTTTTAAGTTTCATTAAGTCTATTAGAGGTAACAAAGAGTCTTGTGGCACCTTAAAGACTAACTATAAAGTATAGAAGCATAAGCTTTCGTGGGCTAATACCCACTTCGTCGGATGCAAGCAGTGGAAGTGTCCAGGGGCAGGTATAGAAAAGTAGGCAAGAACCAGGTAGGAGGTAACAAGGCTAGTCCAATTAGGCTGAACCAGCTTGTTATCTCAAATCAGGGAGGGTGGGTTATTCTTCTAGCAGCTGAATAGGGGGTGTGAACTTGGAGAGAGGAGAAGCTGTTTTTGTAATTAGCAAGCCATTCATAATCCCTATTCAGTCCTGTATTGATTGTGTCAAATTTGCAAATGAATTGCAGCTCTGCAGTTTCTCTTTGCAGTCTGGTCTTGAAGTTTTTTTGCTGCAGTATGGTGACTTAAATCTGTAATTGTGTGTCCAGGCAGATTGACGTGTTCTCCTACAGGCTTTTGTATATTGCCATTCCTGATATCTGATTTGTGTCCATTTATCTATTAAGTCTATTA
Source organism: Sternotherus odoratus (assembly GCA_032164245.1). NCBI lineage: Eukaryota > Metazoa > Chordata > Testudines > Kinosternidae > Sternotherus > Sternotherus odoratus. Next base: position 170,759,553 of record JAVMKO010000001.1, read on the forward strand.
GTTAATCAAAAAACTGCTCCCTTACCCCTTCTAATTATCACCAATAAAACTTTAAATTGATTAATTTTAGTTGTGTGTGTGTGTGCATGTGTGTGCCTGCAGTTCGCGTCGTGACCCATACTCTCCTTGCATCCCTTAACATATAGTCTTGGCAATCCATATTACTATTGCATTAAAATATTACTATAATAAAATAGGAAGTTACTAGGTTTAGAGACTTTCTTTTTAAAACTATAAGATATGACAAACACTGTGTATAACAAAAAGAAATAGCAATTCCTCCCCAAACCTTAGCTCTTTAAAGATGCTGCTGAGGTATGACCCTCCTGGATCACTATTTCTTCCATTTACTAAGATGACAGTAATTCCATCTATCCATCCACATCTATATTTGACACAAACTATTCACAGTAGTTGGTTCATGTTCATTTACGCAGCTTGGGTAACCATAGCTACCTACATCTGACAGTGTCGCCAGCTTCAACAATTCTATGAGGAAAATTCCTAATATACTCATTGTCCAAAACTTCCATTTTAAAAGAGGTAAGTTAAAAATAGTTGTAACTCTGTATATCTGGCATTTTCTATATATGCAACAAAATACATAAATCAAAATATTAAAAATACTTACTTTCCGCATTGGACAAAGTGCAGGGATTGCTGTCAACCAAAGCTAACTGAAAATGCTGAAAAAGAATTAACATTGTTTACTTGTTTGTGATGTTCATAATTTAGATAAATTATTTTAATACAGAAACAATTTTTTATATTTGTAGGAAATATACTATTTTACATGAGTCAGCTAGGCTGAAATGCAAAAACTAATATATAATCTTGTGAAATTTTATCTTTAACATATGTTTCATTAGAGGAAAGTAAACTACGTTTACAAAATGTTTCATGCAATTAAATGACAATACGTCTAACAATTAAGTTTAAAACAGATATTTTATGAAATAGTTAGGGTAGTGAGTTTCTAAAAGAATGACTTCATCACTTGAATGGTCAAAATCTGTTCAAGTATTTATTTGACCTTCACAATAACTGAGACCAAGTCATAGCTATTTCAAAGTCCCATGCAAATAAAGTTGCAAGTCATTAAATTATATATTTACTATAGGAAAATAAAATAGATTCAGAAGTACAGTGATTTGGAGCATCTCATTTGTTTATCAAGATATTAAGCATTAAAAATAAATGACTTCACATAAAAAGCTACAATTTTCATAGTCACTTAGAAAAAAATTGTCCTAATTTTTATTTTAAAACAGTTTCTGTAAAAAGTTTGGAATTGTGTCTGTACTGAATATTATAAGATTTCACTTTAAAAAATATAAAAACTCTGAATTTATTTCTTAAGCATTCCCCTTTTCCGGAGGGGAAGCCAAACAATCAAAGTAATAAAGTTTGCCTACAAGAAAATTTAGATATGACCAATCATTTTACAATAGAACCTCAAAATTATGAACTCCAGAGTTACAAACTAACCAGTCAACCACACACTTCATTTAGAACCAGAAGTACATAATCAGGCAGAAGACATCAAAAGAGAAAAAAAAAGGAAATACAATACAGTACTGTGTTAAATGTAAACTACTTTAAAAAGGGGGGTGCGGGTTAAAAAAGTTTTTATAAGATAAGGAAACTGTTTCTGTGCTTGTTTCACTTAAATTAAGATGGTTAAAAGAAGCATTTTTCTTCTGCATAGTAAAGTTTTCAAGCTGTATTAATTCAATATCCAGTTTTAAACTTTTGAAAGAATAACCATAATGTTTTTTGTTCAGAGTTATGAACAACGTGCATTCCTAAGGTGTTCGTAACACTGAGGTTCTACTGTACAAATTTTGTACTAATTCAATTAACACAGCATTAACATGAAAACTGAAAATTAAGAGTAACTGGGTGTATCAAAATAGATGGAATACGCATACAATGTAAAAATGCATTCAGCATTTTTCAAGAAACTTCATAGAGAACAAAAACTCCTACATATACAGTTTGAATTAATATTTTTTTACTGCAATATACAAGGTCTACTGAATATTTGTGCTTACAGAAAATACAAAATTTTAATGAAACGGGTAAGATACTTGATTGTAACCAGATTGTAACAGCAGCAATGTTTAGATACTGATTAAATCCAAATTTAATATGAAATACAAAACATGTAAATGAGGCTACTGAACAATTATATGGAATCTTGTTAGTATGCAAGTGTGGCTTTTGGGGGGCTGGGGGGGCTAGAGTAAGGTAAGCAACAGTAGCTGTTTTTAATGAAGAAAATTTAAAATTAAGTTCCAGGGGAAATGCTGCACTCACCCTTTTTTCAAGAGATAGTTGTAAAAACAAGGATACCACTCCCATAACTTCTCAATAGAATTTGACTCAAGAATAATACTATAACAAGGGTCCATAATATACAGGACTTTTACTTAGAAATATCTCTGACTAGTTTAAAATAAAACAATTTTAAAAAACCAATTACAGTGTTACAATTCAAGATAAATTATAAAGACTGGCGCTGCACCACCAATTTTACAAGGATGCTCTCTAAGCCATACATAAATGGAACAGACATCCTCACTGCATTCTGTCAACTTCATCCATGCATACAAATAGTTGCCAAAAATGAAGTCATCTCAACATTAATTATAAACCCTAGTTTATCATATCAGCATCATGAATACTTTTGAACAATTCAATCTGCAAAAAGGAGCACACAAAACACTGGACACACATGACTTCTAAAATAAAATGAAAATGTTAGGCTAAAACATTAATATTAACTCATTGATTAGACTTGCCTGTCTTCTTTTCTAGGACTCAGCAGTGATAGAGAAGTTAAAAATCTCCTCTCACTTGCATTGCAATGCAGGTTGTGTGCCCCAGAGACATCCTTTAGTCTGTTGCCATAGCAATACTAAGCAGGCAACTTAAAAATTATTAAAAGAAATTAATCAAAAAGGTCTACTTTACATCTTTTTCTTTCAGAAAAAAATGTAGACCTGTATATTTAGGCCTCTGCAAGGGCCTACATTTTACACAGACACTATCATCACCTATTAATGTTTAACATAAAACAGAAAGCTACAGATTTGCTTTCATCTAGTAATACTATCATACAAAATAAACAGATCAAAAATGAAATGTTTGACACTTATTTGGCGGTTCCTTTTCAGAATGGTTATGTTCAGCAGACCTAGTGAGAGAACACAGATAACTGCATAAGTAGAACTGCCCATTTCAGCATTTAAATCTACCTGTATTCAACACCATACAGTGAAAACGGAGGCATATTCTCACCAATGCTTCTAAATCACTAAATAGGAAAACCACACACACACACACACTCATTATCTTACAATTTTAAATTCCACATCATCGCAAATATTCCAAAATGTAATCCATTTCTGACTGAACCATTTAGCAAATCACACTATAAAACTATGTATCATCCAAAACACGTATATAGATTTTATAGAAAAACAAGGCACGTATAGAAAACAATTATTGCAAAACTGCATACACAAATCCAACAATCTTTCAAGCACGTAAATACACATGAACCACCTACACCTCTAGCTGGCTATGATAAACAATAGCCTCCTTTCGGGTAGTCAATAAAGACAAAAAAATAAATCATGCATACTAACAAATTAAGCTAATCAGCCACAAACAATCCCACAAGTTACTACTATCAACACCAAAATTTACAAAACACTGTGCTGGAAATTAACTCCCATTTCTGCAACAAACCGAAGCAGCTAGCAAACATCTGCACCTCACACAAATATTGCGGTACTGAAGCTGTCTAATGCTGTGTGAAATAGTTGTTATGCAGGAGAGGCCGCTGCGGTTCAGAGACAACATACAATACCTCAAGGCAGACAGTAGTCTATAGAAATTCAAATCCTGAGTAAGAGGATTTACCTAGAAGGCTCTGTTCTCAATGTTAAAAAGCATCTTTTCAAGTACTACAGCTGAAATAATGAAATAGCTTGATTTGTAGCAATTTATAATAGTACAATTATCAGAAAACTATTTTGTCTTCTTTAGAGTCCTTGACTTGCCTGTGTGATTGTGGTAACAATTTCTGATGTAACCTCTTTGAGAAATGTAAAGTACAGTGCTTGCGTATGTACTCGATTACTGAATGTATTAAACGCAATCATAAAATGACAACAAATCAGAATTAAAATCTAATTTAAAACATTCTATTCACTCTCACTACTAGAAGTGTGTGTACTAGACAGACACACAATCACTGACTCTCTTAAAATGTACTTATCATCCTCATTTACATACCTTTAACATTAAAGTGGCCAAATACATGGATTTTTATGATTATTTTTAATCCATTAAAAAACCAACAAATTCAAAAACTAACATTTGCCAAGCTTACTGCAAGACGTTCAAGAGAGTAATTTGTAAATCAAAACCTTTTATGATGTTTTAAAATGGTAATTCTAACCACTTGCCTTACCTCTAGTGTGATGTAACAAGTTTTCCTAATTGACAGCAGTACATATATTTAGCACACTAAGCAAGCCATCATTTGGAAGCTGACAATTCTGACATCAACTTACCACCAGGGAAAGCCTGATCAAAGCTCAGTGAATTCTGTCAGAGATAGCTTTTTCTGACTCTATGACCTAGGTGTGATATGCATGTTCCTTAGAGCTGTCTTGTTCAGATAACTAGGACACCGTAATCCTTGCATAATCAAATTGTTGGCACACAGCCAAGATGCCATTCACCAAGCATTGGAGGGGAGGGGGACAGAAAGAGGATGATGTGCAACACGTGCTGCCAGATCAACTCTGCTCTCCAAGGTCCTCCAAAGCTGGAATTAATTCATGTTTTATGGAAAGAGGTTTGTGAGGCATAAACACTGTCTAATCAAAACACCAGAAATCAGCTACGTGAACAGGACAAAAGAAAAGTGCTCAGGACAACAGTCATATTTACATAAACTGAATGAGATCAAGCTATTCAGAAGAATCACTTGCTCAACCAACCATAGCTGTAAAATCCTACTCAAGTAACAAAACTTAATAAAGAGTGGATTTTCACTGGCCAAAAGAATGTTCTCTCTTCCCAGGCACTCTCTTTAACAGTGCACTGTAATGTTTGACAGAACCATATCTGAGTACTCATGTTGGCTACAAGTCTGAACATGGCAAGACATTAAGCCTTTAGTTGTACAGCATCTCAGTGGTTAGTTGTTTTTAAACTACAGTTCACAAGACTACCAGAAGAGAGAAAATGAAGGTGGTTGATTGAAGGCCTATCTTTGCTGTAGGTGTTAACTCTAGTACAGATAAATTCAGCTAACTGCTCTCAATTTAACCTAGCTCCAGTACAAAAGCAGTCACACTGCAAAACAACACTCAAGTAGCGCAAAGCATTTGAAATAGCAGCAACAGAGTAGCTGAGTACCCACTGCATTACAGCTCAAGCACCAGCAGCATTTGGACCTCCAACCCATAACACCCCCCCCATAAACCCCCCCATAAACAGGTCAAAACAGACCACCTCGCTGAAACTAGAGATCTTTGTGTGTGCATGGGAACTGGGAAGGGAAAACACTAAACCTATAATTTGAGCTCAGAGAAGATAAGCCAAGAAACATGAATTGCTGTATTAAATAATCTAGTATGAAGTTAAGGTCTACAAACAAAAAAATGGGAATGCTACTGATATTCATTAGTCTGAATTTTTAAGGATTTTGAATCACACTTATTTTTCTTTTTACTATTCATGCTTCTGATTTTTTTTGAAGAAAAATAGAGTGTCAAACAAACCAATTTTTAACAATTTACTCCTTTGTAATTACAGATTATGGTGACTAGAATATTTTCTATATAATACTGTACTTTAGTTTTCCCACAGAAGGTAAGTAGCAAACAGATTAAAGAATACTGAATGAGATTACGATATCCTTAACGCATATGATTCAATGATCCATAATAAAAAAAGCTATATGAACAACTCCAGCTGTTGATTCAATTACAAAGCTTCCTATCTTAAGTAATTATGATTTATCAAAGAACATGTGTGGGTATATATAATACAGATAACTAAAACGTGTCAATTTGTGTAAGAGTTAGAGAGCACTTACACAGAAAATAAGGGTTGTAAATTAACCTACAGTTGTTTACAAATAATCTTTTGACACATTTTGTCATACTTGGGCTTCAGCCAACAAAATGCTTTTTTTCCCCTTTAGACTGAGACAGCCACCTGAACAGCTCAAGATACATTTCTTTGTATTTGTTCATTTTATATTTTTTTCAAATATAGGAATAGGATTACAGTGAAATATTTTGCATTAATGAGTTTAAACATTAACTAAGACTCTTCATTAGTAAATATAATTTAACTATTTCAATCATTTTTATTCCAATTAAAAAAATGGATTTAAGAACTTTAAACTTGGCATATTTACAGCTCAACAATTAATGCTTTAACCATGTTTGAAAAATAAATGTGGTGAAACAACATTTTGAGGCTCGAAAATAGCCCTACTTTTTTAACTTCAAAAAGAGGACACACGGCCATGATGCTATACATCTTCACTCCTGCATTGTTTTATTCAATAATGGGAGCATGGCAACAATAACTCCCTAATTTTTCAACTTATTATCCTCACAGTAGTTTATAAGTTACTAACTCAAATAATGATACCACAGGTATTCAAGCATATCCAAAAATAAAATTAAAAAATTACAGGCATTACAGTAAGTTGAATAAGTGATGGGATAGCAATTGATTGCTTATAAGCAGATATCTTTAACATGTGTATCCAGAAGATTTTAAATTCTTGTACTGAGTCTGCATTTTTTTTTTAAACAAAAAGACTAGTAGGATTGAAACTCAAACTCTTTAGCAGTTTCCCCCTCTTTTCTCCAGTTTACTTTACCTCAATTTTTAGCACTTCCTCATGGATTGTTGTAACAGGCATCCTGTTGTTCTATGGCAGTGGTTCCCAAATGGGGTTTGTGAAATATTACAAGGGGTCCTCGGGGGAAAAAAAAATCCCTAATGGTGGGCAGAACTGTCCATAGGGATCCCAGGCAGCACAGGGCCAGCAGCCCAGAGCCCCTGGACTTCCAAGAGCTAAGCAGAACAAAGCAAGTATATCTATCACACTGAAGAGATTTAAACTTCAAGACTCCTAATAAGAAATGGAAAGGGAGGTGGATATTTTTTGCTATTTTTAACATTAAATATGCAGCTAGTATTGTTTTTAAAATTATTATGAAGAACAAGTTTAAGCTTTGTTGTAACGTGTGTTTGCCTGGACTGCTCAAGACCTGAATACTTGTGTAGAAAGAACTCTGAGTTGGATTCTTAAATACCTCCATGCTGTTTCACTTCTGTATCGCTCCAAGAGTCGATGCTAGCCACGGTACTGTGGATGCACTCCGCCAACATAATGCACTTCATGAGAATGCACACAATCAACTGTATAAAGTTGGTTCTGAAAAATCGACTTCTATAAAAACTGATCTAATTTCATAGTGTAGACATTCCCTGATACTCCTTGATGAAACATAGGAGCCTTGTCATATAACAGGCTTACTCAGTGACACAGCTACAAAAGTGAGATCTTGGAAAAGTGTTGCTGTTTTCATAATGTAATAAAAATACTGTAATTATAATAATCAAAGTGCGTCATAAGCATGTCAAAAACAAATTTTATATTTACAAAATCATTACTTTTATAATTATACTCAGAGGGTTCGCGAAACTTGATATTTTATTGAAAGGGATTCACAGGGGTTCACAGGTTGTTAAAGTTTGGGAACCACTGTTCTATGGCTAGAAATATTACCTACACACATTCAGTAGTCCCAGTGTAGTAGGATAGCTATTTAAGACATGAGAAAGGAGAGGGATGGGAGTTGTAGAGGAATGTGTTACTAGGGGTTAAGGGCTGTCAGGGTGCCAGGAGGCCCCTTTCAACAGGAGAGAGAAGAGAGACAAACAGTAGTCGTCTCTCTCACAAATTTGTTTTCCCGACCCTCATGTAACTGGGCAGGAATTCTGATACACAGTGCTCACTGGACTCCATAAGTCTCTCTTGTAGACAGCAAAAGCATCAAATGAGGCTGTGTGGTTGATGTCTTCCAAAAATGGGATATGAAAAACCCATCCACCTATGTCAGTAGTGAGAAGCAAGGTTTCCACTAGTGGGAGAGTTGGAACAGTGTTTGCAAAACCAGGAATTTCTGTTAAACGAGAGGCTTAACTAAATACATTTGTCTACTCCTTTTGTTTGTGACAATAAGCTACTAAATGAGAATCCATGCAGTACCGACTTTTCCAGTCTGAAGATGGATAGCTCTAGTGCCTGTACATCTGCTCATAGCTTTCACAAAGGCAGAGTCCTACTCATCCTGAGAGAAAGTATTTTTCCAGTCTGACTCTGATTAAGATCATGATCAGGTCAGGATTAGGGTTGTCAAGTGATTTTAAAAAAAAATTCCAATTAATCGCACTGTTAAACAATAATACTATTTATTTAAATATTTTTGGATGTTTTCTACATTTTCAAATACACTGATTTCAATTTCAACAGAATGCAACATGTACAGTGCTCACTTTATATTTTGTAGCACAACCTCTCAGACAAACAAATTTGTTTACATTTGCAGGAGATAATACTTCCCAGGTCTTGATTACAATGTCACCTGACAAGGAGAACAGGTGTTCTTATGGCACTGTTGTAGCATGAAATCACAAGATATTTATATGCCAGATGAACTAAAGATTCATATGTGCCTTCATGCTTCAACCACTATTCCAGAGGACATGCATCCATTCTGATGACGGGTTCTGCTTGATAAGAATCCAAAGCAGTGCGGACTGACATTTTTATTTTCATTATCTGCGTCAGATGCCATCAGCAGAAGGTTGATTTTCAATTTTTTGGTGACAGGTTTTAGAGTAGCAGCCATGTGCCTCAGGAATAACTCTGACATCATAATAAATACGTTGGAATATGAACAAGAGGCTTGTCATAACCATACAGCTATGGGTAGCCTTGAATTCCTCCTTACTTGGAAGGAGTTAAGAAGCTCAAATAAGCTGGTTGGCACCTGACTGAAAGGACCAATGGGGGGAAGAAGTTACTTTCAAATCTGGTGGGGGGCGGGGCGGCTTTGTTTGTGCTCTTTGTTTGTGTGTTCTCTGGGGAAAGCAGTGAAGCATCAGGTCAGAAAAGTCCTCCTATAAACCATCCTGTACAAGTTTCTGATATTACAAAAAGAGTACATAAATAAGGCAAGGCACGTTAGATTTCCTTTTGTTTTTAACTTGTGAATTTTCCCTTTGCTAGAGGGAGGTCTAGCCTCCTCCCTCCCCTTTTTTTTGGTAACTATGAAACTAAGGTTAGAGGGGGTTCCTTTCTGCTTTTGAATCCTTTGTTACTCTGTAAAGTTATCTTCCATCCTGATTTTAAAGAGGTGATTCTTTTACCTTTTCTTTAAATAAAATTCCTCTTTTTAGAACCTGACTCATTTTTCCGTTGTTCTAAAGACCCAGGAGTTTGGTCTGTGCTCACCTGTACCAACTGGTGAGGATATTATTCTCAAGCCTTCCCAGGAAGCGTGTGTAGGGCTTGGGGGGATATTTTTGGGGAATAGGAACTCCAAGTGGTTCTTTCCCTGATTCTTTGTCTAAATCACTTGGTGGTGGCAGTGTACCAACTAAGGACAAAGAATTTGTGCCTCGGGGAAGCTTTTTAACCTAAGCCGGTAGAAATAACTTTAGGGGGTTTTCATGCAGGTCCCCACATCTGTACCCTAGAGTTCAGAGTGGGGAGGGAACCCTGACAAGGCTGCTAGACAGCTCTCTAACTCCACATTCTACAGGCCATTATCCTCTGATCCCATTGAGGATTACCAAAAGGAACTACTACACCATCTACTCAAGAAACTCCCTGAAAAGAAGCACAGGAATGGATCTGTACAGACACATGCCTAGAAACCCCGACTAGGAGTATTCTATTTGCTACCCAAGATCCATAAACCTGGAAATCCTGGACACCCCATCATCTCAGGCATTGGCACCCTAACAGAAGGACTGTCTGGCTATGCAGACCTCTTTCCTCAGGCCCTACACTCCCAGCTATCTTCGAGACCCTACTTACTTCCTGAGGAAACTACAATCCATCCGACAAAGTGGGTATTAGTCCACGAAAGCTTATGCTTCAAAACTTTATAGTTAGTCTTTAAGGTGCCACAGGACTTTGTTACCTCTGCTATTCCAGACTAACACGGCTACCTCTCTGATTCTCTACAATCCATCGGTGATCTTCTACCTGCTGGATGTAGAAACCCTCTACACCAACACTCCACACAAAGATGGACGACAAGCTGTCAGGAACAGTACCCCCGATAATGTCACAGCACACCTGGTGGCTGAACTTTGGGACTTTGTCCTCACCCACAACTATTTCACATTTTGGGACAATATATACCTTCAAGTCAGCAGCACTGCTATGGGTACCTGCATGGCCCCACAGCATGCCAATATTTTTATGGCAGACTTAGAACAACACTTCCTTAGCTCTCATCCCCTAACGCCCCTAACTCTACTTGAGCTGCACTGATGACATCATCATCTGGACCCATGGAAAAGAAGCCCTTGAGGAATTCCGCCATGATTTCAACAATTTCCATCTCACCATCAACCTCAGCCTGAACCAATCCACACAAGTGGTCCATTTCCTGGACACTACTGTGCTAATAAACTATGGTCACATAAAACACCACCCTATACCAGAAACCAACTGACCGCTAAACTTACCTACAAGCGTCCATCCAGAATACACCACAAGTTCCATTGTCTACAGTCAAGCTCTAAGATGCAACCACATTTGCTCCAATCCCTCAGACAGAGACAAATACCTACAAGATCTCTATCAGGCATTCTTAAAACTATAATACCCACCTGGGGAAGTGAACAAACAGATTGACAGAGCCAGAAGAGTATCCAGAAGTCACCTACTACAGGACAGGACCAACAAGGAAAGTAACAGAATGCCAATAGCTGTCACCTTCAGCCCCCCCAACTAAAACCTCTCCAGCACATCATCAAAGATCTACAACCTAACCTGAAAGACTATCCCTCACTCTCAGAGAGAGAGAGAGAGAGAGAGAGAGAGAGAGAGAGAGAGAGAGAGAGAGAGAGAGAGAGAGAGATGGACCAGTCCTTGCTTACAACCAGCTCCCCAACTTGAAGTAAATACCTATCAGCAACCACACACCAAAAATACTAAACCACGAACTTATCCTTGCAACAAAGCCTGATGACAACTCCGTCCACATATCTATTCAAGTGACACTATCATAGGACCTAATCACATCAACTACACCATCAGGGGCTCGTTCACCTGCACATCTACCAATGTGATATATGCCATCATGTGCCAGCAATGCCCCTCTGCCATGCACATTGGTCAAACTGGACAGTTTCTATGCAAAAGAATAAATGGACACAAATCTGACATCAGGAATCATAACATTCAAAAACCAGCAGGAGAACACTTCAACCTCTATGGACACTCAATAACTGACAAAGGTGGCAATTCTGCAACAGAAAAGCTTCAAAAACAGACTCCAATGAGAAACTGCTGAACTGGAATTAATTTGCAAACTGGATACCACTAACTTGGGCTTGAATAGAAACTGGGAGTGGCTGGGTCATTACACAAATTGAATCTATTTCCCTACTTTAAGTATCCTCACACTTTCTTGTCAAGGGTCTGAAACGGGCCATCTTGATTATCACTACAAGTTTTTTTTCCCCTGTTGACAACAGCTCATCTTAATTAATTAGCCTCTTGGAGTTAGCATGGCAACTTCCACCTTTTCATGTTCTCTGTGTGTATTTTTATAGTCATACTGTATGTTCCATTCTATGCATCTGAATCACCCCATGAAAGCTTATGATCAAATAAATTTCTTAGTCTCGAAGATGACACAAGTACTCCTTGGTTGTTGGGGTTTTTTTTTGGTGGCTCGGGTTCTGTAGTTACATCTGAGTGTCGCTCTTTTAAGACTTCTGAAAGCATGCTCTACACCTCGTCCCTCTCAGATTTTGGAAGGCGCTTCAGATTCTGAAACCCTGGGTCGAATGCTATAGCTATCTTTAGAAATCTCACATAGTACCTTCTTTGCGTTTTTTGAAATTGGCAGTGAAAGTGTTCTTAAAATGAACATGTGCTGGGTCATCACCTGAGACTGCTATAACATGAAATATATGGCAAAATGCAGGTAAAACAGAGCAGGGGACATACAAGTCTCGCTCCCAAAGAGTTCAGTCTCAAATTTAATCAAGGCTTTATTTTAAACAAGCATCATCAGCATGGAAGAATCATGTCTTATTGAATGATGGTTGAAGCATGAAGGAGCATACAAATGTTTAGCTATCTGGCACAAATACCTTGCAATGCTGGCTACAGAAGTGCCATGCAAATGTCTGTTCTCACTTTTTATAAACATTGTAAGAGGAGGGCAGCATTATCTCCTATAAATGTAAACAAGAAGGACTTAGTGGACTTGCAGGTGCTGAAGTTTTACACTGTTACATAACTACACTCAAAAATAAAACAAATCTACATTTGTGAGTTTCACTTTCATGACAGAGATTGCACTACAGAACTTGTAGAAGTGAATTGAAAAATACTATTTCTTTTATCATTTTACAGTGAAAATATTTGTAATACAAATAATATACACTTTGATTTCAATTACAACACAGAACACAATGTATACGAAAAAGTAGAAAAACATCAAAAATATTTAATAATTTCTATTGGTATTCTATTGTTTAACACTGCAATTAAAACTGCGGTTAATCGCGATTAATTTTTTTTTAGTTAATCCTGTGAATTATCTGCAATTAATCAACAGCCTTAGTCCAGATACTGTTTGTCAACGTCTCCAGCATTCACTGGAATTCCACTATAATAGACTAGAAATGCCATAGCAACTTCATATAAATTGAGAAATGGATGATTTCACTGAATAAATGTAAAACTGAATATTATAATCAATATAATATTCCTAATGCTATTGGTTTTAGTGGTTAGGAATAGGACTGTTGGGAAGTCTGATAAGGTACGAAATGGTTTAGGATTGTGCAGTAAATATTACCTGGCTGATTCTGTTGAAGATCAATAATAAAGTAATGACCTTTAAATAATCACAGAATTTAAGGCCAAATCAGTTACTCTGACCTACTGTATATCACAGACCACTAACGCATTCATCATCATTATACTTCAGAACAAGTACCACATTCTGATAAGAGGCAGCTGATGCCTCTCAGATATTTCAGAAGACAACATTGCACCAGTTTTCAAAAAGTGTGTCAGAGGAATATTTTATTTTCAACCACAAGGACTAGAAACATTTTTTTAAAATGTAAGCTTAAAGTCTAGAGCAAGGGTAGGCAACCCATGGCACGGGTGCCAAAGGCAGCATGCGAGCCGATTTTCAGTGGCACTCACACACCCCAGAGTCTTGGGCACCGGTCCGGAGAGCTTTGCATTTTAAATTTAATTTTAAATGAAGCTTCTTAAATATTTAAAAAACCTTGTTTACTTTACATACAACAATAGTTTAGTTCTATATTATAGACTTACAGAAAAAGACCTTCTAAAAACATTAAAATGTATTTCTGGCACGCAAACCCTTAAATGAAAGTGAGTAAATGAAGATTCGGCACACCACTTCTGAAAGGTTGCCCACCCCTGGCCTAAAGCAAAATTCAACAAGTGCCAGATTCTGTGCCAAATGCTGGGGCCAAAATATCACAGAGTACAAAAGGTCCTCATTATAGTTTATCCATCTGAACTCTGGCAATATTAAGTTAATGTAAAAGGAATGATTTTTAAAAGTATTCTAAGGACTGTTGATTTCATGCTTTGTAAAGAGCACCACTCTAATAATTATCTTTATAATCCAAAACTTAAAACAGTAAAAATTATTTTTATGTTTAAAACTGCTTATATTAAATATAGATGTATGTTAATGTTCTAAAATTGTGTACAAATCATGGAAAACATTGACCTTTCTTCTTCGCCCGAAGATTCCTACTGACAATAATACATCTATTGGCATTAAAAGACTATTACTTTATTCTTAGCAATAACAAACACACACACAAGTTTAAATACTATCAAAAATTATTACAGTAGTTCAGACTACATTAACAGAACTGTGCTATAATTTGTGGGGCTCCAAAAAGCCAGAAGAGATCATAATATGGAGAGCTGCCTCCCCCTCTTGCCACACTATCAAACAGAAAGACTAAACTGAACAATGAGTTGCTATGTCAGCACACGGCCCCAGACAACTGTTCCTTCTTAAGGCCAGCTGTTAGTTCCAAACAATCAAATGAAGCTGACGACATCTTATTACTCATAACTGTCCTTCAGTGTCCTTAATCTTTGTACCAAGGTCCTCAGTATACAAGTCAAATTAATTCCAACATTCCAGAATGTACGTAACTCATCTGCCACTGTCCCTCTGGAAAGGTGGAACGTTCATTACCCATGAAAAGTTCCTACCTCTACCTCTTGGTTAAGAATCCTTGGGAGACTATCACCACCAGGGCCTTTCCTAGGGGGTGCGGGGCCTAAGACATTAGAAACTTGGTGCCTATCTGCTGTAGGGTGCTCCACAGAGGCCCTTTCCCCACTCCACCCCTTCCCCCAAGGCCCCATAAGCAACCTGCTTCTTCCCCACCCAGTTCCACCCCTCCTCCGAGCACACTATGCCCTCACTCATTCCTCCTATACCCCAGGGCCTCCTGACACGGCAAAACATCTGATCCATGGCAGGTGCTGGGAGAGAGAGGCGCTGATCAGCAGGGGCCCCCCATTGGGGCAGGAGGTGCTGGAGGGAGGAGGGAAGCTCTGGTAGGGGGACTCCTTGCTCCCTCTTCCCCCATCTGCCACTCGCCTCCTCACTCAGCTCACCCTCCCACCTCACCTCCCTGCCAATGGGGCCTCTCAGAGCATGGGGCCCCGATTTGCAATACACAAGGGACAGCCCTGATCAACACTCTACTTTCTTCATCTTTCTTACTTTGTGCTTTCCATTTAGGGATTTTTTCCTGACCTGTGCAGCCTCTAACCACAACTTTGTGTGAAAATGCAGAAATTCTCAGAGTATGATGAGTAGGACTCACTGCACAAAAGTGTAACTAGTGTGTATAACTATAGAAATATACTATGCAAAAGCCTAGTTTAATGCAGCATCAACACTGATACATGTATATTATACAAAGTGCTGTACACATAGCTACTAAAAGCAAGATTTTCTAAAGTATTTAAACACCTGAGGATGCAGGCAACTACCTAGTTCAGGGGTGGGCAAACTACGGCCCGCGGGCCAGATCCAGCCCGTGAGACTGTCCTGATCGGCCCGCCAGGGGAAGCTGCTCTCGGCCCCTCCCCTGCCTTCCTAGAGTCCCAGCGTCAGGCGCCTGAGCTCTGGCAGGAGAGGCTGCTCTCAGCGCCTTCCCCCACTCTCCAGGAGAGCAGGGGAGGGCCAGGAGCTGATCTCCCCCACCCCCACCCCAGGAGACAAGCCCCTCCCCCACCTCTCCAGCACTTTCCCCCGCTCTGCCAGAGCCTCAGCTGCATGAATCTGAGCTCCGGGTGGGGGAGGCTGCTCCCGACCCCTCCCCGCTCTCCCGGAGCCTCAGTGGCCCTGGGAGAGTGGGGGAAGGCGCTGGGGAGGGACTTCTTTGGGGGGTGGGGGGGGAGGAGAACGACAGCGCCTGGCCCTCTCCTGCTCTCCCGGAGGCTCACGCGACTGAGTTCCCGGTGAGGAAGGCTGCTCCTGCGCCTCCCCCCCCCCCCCGCGCCCGCCCGCTCTTCCGGAGCCTCAGCATGCTGCGCGCTCCTCCGAGAGAGCGGTGCAGCCTGTTTAGTTCCAGCCTGGCCGCCAGCGTGGTAAGGGGGCTGGGACCAGGGGTCCTTAAAGGACAGGGGGCCCCAGGGGCAGAGGGGGGCTGTCGGATGGGGTGGAGGTTCTGGTCAGGGGACAGGGAACGGGGGGGGGGGGGGGGGGAGTGTTGGATAGGGCATGGGAGTCCCGGGGAAGGTCTGTCAGTGGGTGGGTGTGTGGATAGGTGTCGGGGCAGTTAGGACTGTGAGCAGGGGCAGTTGAGAAGGGGGCTGCGGTTCTGGGGGGCAGTTAGTGTGTGGGGTCTCTGGAGGGCAGTTAGTGTGTGGGGTCTCTGGAGGGGGCAGTCAGGGACAAGGAGCAGATGGGCTTAGCTAGGGGGTGAGATCTTGGGAGGGGGCAATCAGGGGACTAGGAGTGGGGGGGGAAGTTGGATGGGTCTGGGATTCTGAGGGGGGCATAAAATGGGAGGGGGACGCATGGGGGTGGGGCCAGGCTGTTTGGGGAGGCACAGCCTTCCCTGACCTGGCCCTCCGTAGGAGTTTTCTACCCCGATGTGGCCCTCGGGCCAAAATGTTTGCTCACCCCTGACTTAGTGGGATTTTCGAAAGCACCTAGACATCCTGGAGTTGAAGGCAACTAACACTTCCTGATGAGGCATTAGAAAGATTTGGCCCACCCAGAATCCTTATGGGAAGACATGTTTTTGTTTTAGCCAAATTACAATGGTTCAAAGATACTCAAAACAAATCCATTATTTTAAATCAAGATTTTTTTTAAGCAATTACCTCCCAACATTATAGAGGCACTGTGAACACGAAAAACTCATCTCACTCCATTTGATATCTGAATGCAACACGTGATAGACCATAGCTCTAAGGCACCTCTGCCTCATTCCAGATGTCTGAAGATTTATACAGAATGAGGCTAGGCTCTACTGAAAAGAAGAAAATTAACAACAAGATTTTCAACTGTAAAACCAGGTCAACTGATTTTCTATCAGAATAACTTTGCCCAAGAAGTCTGCATTAACTTCTGAATATGTTACAATGGTAAATACTGAAGTAATGAACCAGCCAGAAAACTAAAGTTTTTATGTTCCCAAGTCTATTGCAATATTAAACTTCACTTTTTAGGAACAGCAAATACTAAAAAAAAATGCAAAATATGAAGAAAAATATAGCAGTATAACACCAGTTACTTATGTCACAAGTTTCAGAATTGGCTTTGTTACGTATCAACTTTGTTATATCACAACTAAATTCAGTGATAGAACTATCTCAGAAGGCTCAATGGTAAGAGTTTAATATCCAGTTTCTCTACACAAAGTTTTGTTTTTCTAAAAGTGAAATGCTCAAAAATTTTCTCACTGCATAATTAAAGACAAATTAATACTTACTTGTAAATTAACAATTACATTTTTTCTGTGCCAAAACCGTTCCTTAAAAAAATCCCTCCGGTCCTCCTTTCCTTTTCTGGCCTACACTCATAGGATCCAATGCCATGTGTGCCAATACCACACATACCGTGTTTCCCCAAAAATAAGACAGTCTTATATTAATTTTTGCTCCCAAAGATGCGCTAGGTCTTATTTTCAGGGGATGTCTTATTTTTCCATGAAGAAGAATACGGTACACATTTATTGTTGAACAAAAAGGGAGGTCTTATTTTCGGGGGATGCCTTATATTACAGCGAGAGGCAAAACTGGAAGTAGGTCTTATTTTCGGGGGATGTCTTACTTTCGGGGAAACAGGGTATAAAGGAACAGGGCACAATGGTATAGCATTCAAGCCTACCCATCACACACACACACACACACACACCTTCTCCTTCTAATCAAAGTTACCCGCTCTGCCTGAGGCTCGTGAGCTGGGATTTCTTCGTCTCCTGCCAGGGAATGGGAAAGCTAGCTGCAAAAGTGTTCCTGGGTATTACAACGATTGAGGTAAAAGTACTCCTCTAATCAATCCTCTACTTCCCTCTTTGATGATGTGCTTCAGACAGCATGCAGATCTGAGGAAAAGTAAACTGGCAGAAAGTGGAAAGCAAAGCAGTTCTACATTCCCAGTGACCAATATTTTTTCTTACTGGATTTAGGCAAATTGAGTTACAGAGTGCAGAATGAGATAAAAGAAGAACAGACATAGGTATAAAATGAAGAGGGTTTAAATATACAGAAATATAGCCTAAAAATTACATTTCATGTTCAAATATTTTTTGCCCTGCAATGTGGATTGCTTAATATGAAGTTCCTGTAAAAAATACTTCCTTCTTCCAGGACAAGTGAATTTAAGGTTATAGGTTTGTACTACAGAGTGGGAAAAGGAAGGACTGGAGAACAAGAGCAAACAAGACAAATGATACGCAAGGAGAGAAATTACAGAAGGTAACCAAAGAATGAAGCAGGATGGGGGACAGAAGTGGAGAAGTTGGGGGTGGGAAGAAGTATTTTACACTAGGGGCTTGGCTACACTTGAAATTTCAAAGCACTACCACAGGAACACTCCTGTGGCAGTGCTTTGAAGTGCGAGCGTGGCCTCACGTGAGCACTGGGAGAGCTTTCCCCCAGCGTGCCTGGTAATCCATCTCCACAAGGGGATTAGCTCTGAGTGCTGGGAACGCTTGGAGCCTGTCCACACTAGTGCTTTAAAGTGCTCAGACTTGCTGTGCTCAGGGGGGTGATATTTCACCCCCGCTGAGCCAGCAAGTTAGAGCACTATAAGGCACCAATGTAGCCAAGCCCTGAGAAATAGTTTCTAACTGATCAGACAGCCATTTCTTTCCCTAAATAAGAGATCATTCAGGGACTAGGAAGTGCAAGAGTAATCAAGATGTATTGTCAGGTAGAAAAATTGTAACAAAATAAAAAGATGAATGGGAACTGATTTTATTTTGAAAAAATGCTTCCTGACCACCCCAATTCCTAAACATTTATCTTTGCTTTCAATGGGTGAGACTGAAAGGAGGAGGGAAAGATCTCTAGAACCCCAAAACTGCCAATGTTAGTCTCTCCTTTACCATCCTCTCCATCTCCCTTCTATACACTTTCCTTCCCCATAATGTACTATTTTTGTTAGAGCACTGACCCAAGAATTTGTACACTCAATTTAAACTGCTAGGATGTCAGTGCCTACCCACAGCTTTGTCAGGCTTTTCATTTGGCACTTAAACACCCTCTACTGTTACCCTTTCTGAGAGACTTTACAATTAGTAAAATATTGTATATAAGTATACTTCTACTTTCAAAATTACGATATTACTAATGTAAGATTATAGATTATTTGCAGTTTTAAAATGCAATGAAATTTGCAATAATTGCCAAACAGAATTTAAGAATTTTAAAACCTACCTTTAAACTAGACTCATAGTCTGTATTCACTTTGAACATAAGCCCAAGTCGCAAATGAATTTCCTTGGCTCGACAAAAGCTGGGATCAACATAAAGCACCTCCTGAAATGCTTTAATCGCCCTGAAAAAACAAATATTAAAATATTGCAACATTTTATGCAATGTTACTTTATAATCAGTGCATGTTATTTATGTATACTACATAGAAAAAAAAATTACCCATAACAATTTTTTGCTTTTAAACACATCAAGATCAATTCTTGGTAGAAAGGTTTAACTTTACTTTTTTGTTGCATAGTTTTCAGTGTTTACTTCAAGTGTTAAAAAAAAATCTGTACTTCTAACACCTTAGTGGTCTACAGATCTAAAAGTTCAACCCTTTCAATTCAATAAGAGAAATTGCATGACTTCCTGTCTGTTTTGGATTAACATCCCAATTTGTTTCATTTCAGGAAAAGCGGACAAAATAAGAACTGGTAACAAAATGATAATGTTTAAGAACAGTGTAGACTGTCTTATCCACTTCTGCCCCTGGCTGGTTACAGCTATCTGGGAGCAGAAACTGCTGGTGAGAGTAGGAAGACAGAACCAGGATTAAAAGTTTAGGAGTGATCACCCACCACTCTCACAGGGACCTCGGGCATCTTCACTAACAGAACTCCATCCCCCACTCCTCAAACACTCTCCACCAGCTACTTAGTTACTGAAAGAGTCAACTGCTGACCAAGTTCTCACTCTATCATCAACCCTTTCCCCTCCAGCTCCCAAGCATGTGCCTATACCTTTGCCCATTCCCCTCTATCCTCCCGCTCCAGTCAAATATGTGGACAATGTGGTAGGAGCAGGATCCTGTTTCTCTTTTCCATCCTTGCATGCTTCCGCTATTCCAGAAGTGGGAGGAGGGTGAGAAGGAAGTTCTGATCATACTTCCTCATCAATCTCATGCTTGCTCCCACTCTTACAATGGAAGGCAAAAATCAAGTTTGAAGGAAATATCACTTGAAGTTACACAAAACTTGGCAACTACAGTAACATAGACTCGGGATATTTTTTCTAGACTATTTTTATTCACAAGACCGGTCTACCCCAGACAGAGATGGTAAACTAAAAAACTGCACACAAGCAACTTTATTTTCAAAACCCCTCTGCGAAGGCACTACTAGCTGTCTTTTACCAAAGTAGTAACTCACTCGGATTCTTGGTTGCAGTGCTGTAGCTGTGTTGGTCATAGGATATTAGAGACACAAGGTAAGTGAAGTCATTTATTGAACCAACTTCAGTTACAGAAAGAGGAAGCTTGAAAGCTTGTCTCTCTCCACCAACTGAAGTTGACCCAATACAAAGATATTACCTCATCCACCTTGTGTCTCTCACTCTTGGTGTCAGTCTTGCCCGTGGCACACTATAGCCCTGTCTACACAAGGAAAAAATTAAGTGTTTTATCTAACTTGTTTAAAGAGGTTTTCCCCAATATATTATCTAGCATATTAAATAATTGGCCCACCGACTTTAACAAGGTTTTAGCTGGTAACTGTAAACATAAGACTCCCAGCTACTTTTCCTAGTCTAGACAGAGTCTATATGACCTTGTATCCTACCAGTACTCTTACCTGAGAAACCCCTTAGCCAAAGTCATGATGAATAAGTTTCCTCACAACACTGGCAAAAATATACTTTAATTCACCCCAAATTACAGGTTCACACTAGAGGCATTTTTACTACTGTCTTCTTTAATTTTGCACAGGAGCTGCCTGAGTGGGCACTGGAGAAGACTCAACATTCAACCTTCCTATGGAGTTAGCCATATTAAATTAAATGAAATAAAACTGAAACATGTATTTCATTATAACCATTCCCCATATAAAAGTATGTTCACTTCACTAGAGGAAAACTATCAGAACTGAAGTACCAAAAATTTCACTTTCCATTACCTTTTGGTTTGTGAATATATGTATAAATTAACTGCAAAAAACTACATTAAAAGAACATTTGGGTGCCTAACTTCACAACCTTAAAGTTACATGTCAGAATTAAGGTTACCCGTGCAACCTTCATTCAGCCCTCTTGTGTGTATTCATAGTGATACAATCTTTAATTACACATACTTTTTTCCCCATAGGAACCCACCTCATTCACAAAATAGACCTACTCTAGGAATCGACCAGGATTATGTAGTGAAGGAAGCTGTCATCTAAAATCTCTGCCTCATTTGTTGCAGAAGCTGGAATGCATGTAGTAAACGAGACAGGTGATTGATTGCAGGAAGAGAGAAGACAATCTCATGGTTAAGACAATTGAAGAACCTTGAAGTGGATTCTAACTCTGCCTCTGCCACTCAGTTCCCATGTAATATTAAGCAAGTAACTTAAGCCAAACTTTTCACAGGTAGTCACTAATCGTGTGTTCCTCATTTTCTGGGTGGTCGACTTGACTTTCTGGGGTCCAATTTGCAGAAGTGCTGAGTGCTCAGAGCTGTAACTGAAGATAATGGGATCTGTGCTTTGAATATATGAAGGGCTACAGAATGCTAACTGTGAAAAAAATCAAGTCAATGTGTCTTAAATTGGGCACCTAAAATTAGTGGATACCTTTACACTTAAACTTTGTGTGTCAGTTCCCCATTTCTAAAATGTAGATAAATACCACCTCTTCTCACCAGGTTGGTGTTATCATAAATTCATTTCTGCCTATGAATCACTCAGATACTGTAATGATAAGTACCAGGGAACAGCCTTAAGAAAAAAAATATGCTTTTTTTGTTCAGAGCAGGATTAGTCTACTGTATAGTAAAATGAGGTCTGGGTCCATACACTGAACAAGGAGGAGTAAAAAACTATTATTTTGTGCACTGTATGAGGCAGACGTCTATGGAAAAAAACAGTATGCAATCAGGTAATTAAAAGAACAGGTAATCATAATGGGTGACTGTAAGGAGGCCAAATTAAGGTTGCACAGGCAACTGTAATTCTGGCATTTCCTAACTTTTGAATGCTTGACTTTGCAACCTAAATAAAGTTATTTTAACTGTGTGTGTTTGGCCATGTGCACTTTTTTTAAAAAAAACTAGAAAATTAAACTGAAAAAATATTGTTTGCAAGGGAAACAGGCTCCCTGCTTTCAGTTCCAGTGCCCTGCAGAAGCCATCATCCAAGTCCAACTTCATCCCCGTAGCCATGGGCTGGAAGGAGCATGCTCAGTAGGCTCTGTGGGAATGATGCATGTGCGTCCTGTCCTACACAAGAACTGTGAGGAATGGAGGATGCTCAACTCCCCTGTGGGGATCGTTCATGCACAGGGTGGTCACATGAAGGAGGCTGCGAATGGCTCGAATATGCCCCGTGCACATGGAATCTTAAGAAATTTTAGCTGTTACAACTGAAGAAGTCTCCACTGAGCATGTGCAAACAGGGATTTTTTCAAAGCCTTATATAGTTTGGCCAAATAGGAGTGGATTTCCATAGGAACAGCAAAAGGCACTTTCTTGACACAAGGGGCACCCTGCGCCAAAGTTCAAGTCCCTGCTCTAAAACATGGGCATGTGGAGTTTTTCAAAGAAAGGATTACAAGAATTTTTCAGCATTGCAAAACATATTTTCCCCTGGCCTCACATTTGGAAACAGTTAACTATTTTGGCTGAATTTTAAAGGAGTTGGGGGATCCTGAGGTAAACACCCAAACATTTAAAGTTTAGAAAAGTTATAAGAAACTAAAACCAAGGTCTTATAATGGGAAGTGTTGGGAAACCTTCACAGGCAGTAATACTAACCCTGCCTATTACTGCTCATTCTATTCTTAGTGCTAGAAGAGAAACATCACTACATATTTACATATTATTTAAGTAAATCTACCTGGTTATATTCCCTTGAAGTCATAAGAAAATACTGATTTTTATTACTGATTTATTAGTGTGTTTGTCAGAATTGCTCTTAAGATAGCTGTCCTAATCCAGTAAGGAATGCTGGTTGATTTATCTTTTTAAAACAAATATTTTAAACACTAGTAATACTGCCAGTTAGACCCAACAACTTTGGAAACATCAGAACACCAAGATTAAATACAGATATAGTTCAATTCAACTAGATGCCTACGGAATTTGTTATTTCTCCTCTGTTTTACTTACCAAGCTACAGGTTTTAATATGATGCACAGGGCTTTAAGAGCTATTGAAGTCAATGTAGGGTGACCAGACGTCCCAATTTTATTGGGACAGTCCCCATTTTTAGGCAGTTGTCCCGTGTCCCGACCATACTTTGGTCAGGAAGCCCCTTTTGTCCCGATTTCGGGTCCTTCAGAGGAGCCTGGGGCCGGCAGGAGCACAGGGCACGCCCCCACTGCCCCAGGGCCAGGCAGAGAGCAGCACATGCTGTAGGGGCACGGGGACGAGAGCTGCTGCTGGCCGGCAGAGGGAAGGGGGGTGGGGGGGAATTGAGAGCCTCCCCTCGCAACCTGGCTCGGGCCACCCCACCCCCCGCGCCTCCCCCAATGGTCCCCCAGCCTCCCCTTAGACTTTCCATGGCCCCGGAGCACAGCCAGGAGCAGCTGCATCCCTTCTCCTCCCTTCAGCAACTGCCACCACAGGGTCCTAGTGCCTGCCATCTTCTGCTGCCAGTGATGGGGATGAGTGAGTATGCTGGGGGGGGGGGGGTTGGGGGAGGGCAGGAAAGGAGGGGCCCTGCCCCAGAGCTTGCTGCTGCTGGCAGGGAAAGGGCTGGGGGGGAGTCCTCCTCTCTGTCCGCAGTCCCAGAGCAGCCTGCCTGCACCATCCCAAACTCATCCCCAGCCCTGCTCCACCCCAGAGCCCACACCCCCAGCCAGAGCTTATCCCCCCACCGCACCCCAACCCTCTACCCAAGCCCTGAGTCCCTCCAGCACCCCAAACTCCTCATCTCCAGACCCAACCCCAGCCAGAGCCCCACCCCACCCGTCTGCCCCATGCTACATTACATTATGCAATATTAATTTTAAAAATGTATAATAAGCAATGCTCTGGGAAAAGGGGAGCAGGGGGTGCAAGGTAAAAAATTTTATCTAGGGCACAAAATATCCTTGCATCCTTGCACCACCACCCCGTTGCTCCGCCCCTGCCCCTTCCTCCCTCCCCCACTTGCCCAATGTGTCCTGATATTTCGCTCTTGTGATCTGGTCACCCTAAGTCAATGAGAGTCATGAACTAACTTTCTATTCACTTACTTGATGACATACCCATCCGATATATACATTTATTACATGGATTAGTCTACTCCAGTGCTTTAGTTTATAGACTTTTAGGTTCCTGTAAAGTATTAGCAGTAAAAGGGAACTCTCTCTAACCCAATGAAGTATTCACCAAAATAAATACTGTAAACCAAAGGTTAGGTTGGTAAAATGATTCTTCAGAGATGATCACAAATAACTGGACATTATACAAAATGGTGTAAAGCCTTGTTAGAAATGTATTTTTATAACATTAAGTATAGAGCAAAAGGGATATGCCCCATTTAAATTGAGAGGAAGATGTAATGAAGGTTGCTATCTGCACTGTACCAAATGATTTAGCATTATACACAGCTTTTTATGTGTTATAATTTGTTTTAAGTTATTGTTCCAAATCTAAATTAAGAATAGGTTGTGTGTGTCACACTGTTCTTTGAACATCAAAGAGATGCATATACCTATATTCTGTCATAATGGATTTTCAACAATGTCTTTCCTCATCCCAAAATTTATTTAAAGCATGAATATTTTTAAATGTTGACCTAGTCATCATAGCTAGGGCACTAGGATCAGCTACAACTTAGGCTGCCAAATAGTTCCCTTTTCAAAAGCCTCCCTTGCCACTACCACCACATTTGTATACAGTTAAGGATTTTTT
Organism: Sternotherus odoratus; assembly: GCA_032164245.1. Taxonomy (NCBI): domain Eukaryota; kingdom Metazoa; phylum Chordata; order Testudines; family Kinosternidae; genus Sternotherus; species Sternotherus odoratus. The sequence goes on from JAVMKO010000001.1 coordinate 170,784,683, forward strand.
GAGGATAAAAGTAAAAAATACACCTTCCTCACCACAAAAAATATACAATCCTCTTTTGCTCAAATATAGTGCTGAAAGCACTGATTGCCAGATTTGGACTTTCTGCCTAAGTAAGAGGATGTATTATTTTGAAGTGCCTTTTAATATTTCAGTGGAAAGTAATTTTGATTTAGCAGTTAAAGAGTCCTTAGGGAAAAAATGTGCTTCTCCCACTTGAAATAAGCTTTGTTTTTAACTGTACCCGACCTATAAAGAACAATCTGTCAGTTTTCGAAAAGGCAAAATGTGAACCACATGTCCTGATTAGTCTGCCTGCTATAACTGATTCTAGTATGTTCTTAATTGGTTCTAGCAGGTTCCTGATTGCTCTAGCACAGCCCCTTCTCTGGTCACTCGGGGAATAGAAAACTATTCATCCGGTGGCCAGTATATTTGCCACCAGACTCCTGTACCCCACTGGTCTGGGTCTGTCACAGTTGATATACAAACATTAGAATCGAATTCACTTATTCATAGCAGTGTTGGCTCTCTACGACGAACAGAAATAAAAAAATATAATATATTGAACAAGTGTTACTGAAATATTACCCAAAATGATTTTAGAATAGGGGATCCATAAATATTATGCTGCATTTTAAATTAACACATACAGTTGACTAATGTATATAATTAAGAAACAAGTCAAGAAAGAGATGAAGTGAGTTATTTTGTATTCTATTATCTATAACCAGACATGGTTAGAGACATACTGCAGGCTATTCAACATGATCACAAGATCATGTACAAATAACTCCTTACTTAAAGTCATCCCCATTAACATTGTTCAGTTACTGAGCAATTAGGGAACATGCTTGTTTAAAGTTGTGCAGCGCTCCCTTATAATATGTTTGGCAACCACCTGCTTTGTCCACTGCTTGCAGGAAGAGCAGCCCATTGCAGATAGTTGGTGGGGACTTGGAACCAGGGTGAACCGGCAGCTCCACTATTAGCGCCCTCCTCCCTCCTCCATCCCCCCCCCCCCCCCAATCATCCTTTCATACATCATACCATCATCAGGAAAGTGCAGATAGCATGTTCCTCTACCAGGGGAAAGCATTAACTCCTGCCAGATGTACACAAAGCGAGCTAAGTTCTAAACATGATGTTTTTAGGGCAAGGAGATAGTCAAGGATAACCAGAATGCCCACCATAGCAAGAAAATGGTGGTAGTAGCATGCCCAAGCTGAGAAGCAGGATCATTTAGCCCAATACCATATTCTGGTCAACTCTTTCCCTAGTCCTCTCTCCTGAACTGAGACATAGCATCCAAACACCAGGCCATGAGGTGGAGTGAGCTCTGGTTGGGGTGCCTGAGCCTCCAATGGTCTCAAATTAGGAGATCCGGGAATGGATGGATCCTGATGGGTGGGCATGTGGACAATCTTAGGAGATCCATTAACTGTAACTGCCTGGACCAATAGGATTCTAGGCAGATGATGATGGCTCCATCTCGGTGAATCTTCTGAGCAACTTGAGGTACGAGAGGCATAGAAGGAAAAGTGTATCGTAGGTCAACGGGCCAGGGGAGCAGGAGAGTGTCGCCTTCTGAGAGTCATTGCCTATGGCTCCCCTGGAGCAGTATATGGCAAGCTTACTGTTTATCTGCAATGCAAAGAGGTCTCACAGGCGAGAACCCCACTGTGCAAAGATGTTGGTCAGAACTGTTGGAGAGGGTGGGTAATAAGGAGGTTCCGGTCAGAATAGGCTCAGCGTCATCTCTTCGTACACCGACAAATGGCTGACGAGATGAGGAAGAGGTTACTTACCTGTAACTGAAAATTCTTCAAGATATGTGGTCCTGATATGTATTTCACTGAGAGTTTACACATGTGCACTATGAGTCCAGATCCAGAGAACTTGAAAATAGTAGTGTCTGTTGGTTTCCACATGCACCCTTGCCTCATGGTTACATCTGAGCTGATAAAGGGCAGGGTGGACTGACCACATCTCCAGTTCCTTCTCCACCGTAAATCAAACAGATTCACAACAGAGGGGAAGGAGAGTGGGAAGTGGAGTACAGATAGGGACCACACATCTCAAATAACTTTCAGTTGCATGTAAATAACCACCTCTTCTTCTTTCAGTAATGGTCCTCATTGTATAACACCAAGGGTAACTAATTAGCAATAATTAATTCAAAAGAGGGTGCAAGGATGAGGATGGATTGGTTGAGGAGAGAACAGCCACACTCAATGATGCATCCTTCACAGAGTTCTGTGCCAAGGCATAATCTGCAGCAAAGGTATGTGCCAAACTTTACATGGCTGACTGACCTGTGTCTTAAAGTAGTACATCATGGAGGGTGGCCATACTTCACATTTGGTCTCTTATGGAATGGGCTCTCACTCAGAAGGGGGAGGTTGTACCAACATCAGATATAGTGTGGGAAATGTGGGCCAGGTGGGATCCCACAAGGGACTATCCTGGATCCAGTACTATTTATTTTTCATTAATGACTGGGATGATGGCATTTAGAGTATGCTTATAAAATTCGCAGATGACACCAAACAGAGGCATTGAAAGCATTTTGGAGGATAGGATTAGAATTCAAAACAATCTTGACAAATTGGAGAAATGGCTTGAAATCAACAAGATGAAATTCAGAAGACCAGGACAAAAGTACAGTGAAACCTCGATTTAACGGACTAATTCGGGCGAGGGGGTGTCCGTTAAATCCGAAAGTCCGTTATTTAATATTTTTAAAAAATAATTAAATAACAGGACTTTGGGCTTTAACGGATACCCCCTCACCCGAATTAGTCCCTTATATAGAGGTTTTACTGGGCGGGAGCTGTCAAACTCCCCCCTCCTTCCCGCAAGGGGGGGGGCTTTGACAGCTCCCGCCGGGCTCCCCGCTGCAGGGAGCCCGGCGGGAGCTGTCAAAACCCCCCCCCCTCCCGTCCGCCGGGCTGTCAGTCCGCCCGCCTGGCTCCCCGCAGCGGGGAACCCGGCGGGAACTGTCAGCCCGCCCGCCTGGCTCCCCGCTGCGGGGAGCCCGGCGGGAGCTGTCAAAGCCCCCCCCCGCCCGGCTCCCCTGCAGCGGGAAGCCAGGCGGGAGCTGTCAACCCCCCCCCGCTCCCGCCCGCCTGGCTCCTGGGGGGGGTTGACAGCTCCCGTCTGGCTCCCCGCAGCGGGGAACCCGGTGGGAACTGTCAGCCCGCCCGCCAGGCTCCCCGCTGCGGGGAGCCCGGCAGGAGCTGTCAAAGCCCCCCCCGCCCGGCTCCCCTGCAGCGGGAAGCCAGGCGGGAGCTGTCAAACGCTCCCGCCCGCCGCCCGCCTCGCTCCTGGGGGGGTTGACAGCGCCCGCCTGGCTCCCCGCAGCGGGGAACCCGGCGGGAACTGTCAGCCCGCCCGCCAGGCTCCCCGCTGCGGGGAACCCGGCGGGAACTGTCAGCCCGCCCGCCAGGCTCCCCGCTGCGGGGAACCCGGCGGGAACTGTCAGCCCGCCCTCCAGGCTCCCCGCTGCGGGGAACCCGGCGGGAACTGTCAGCCTGCCCGCCGGGCTCCCCGCTGCGGGGAGCCCGGCGGGAGCTGTCAAAGCCCCGCCCCCTCCCCCGCCCGGCTCCGTTTCAGCCCGCCCGCCTGGCTCCCCGCTGTGGGGAGCCCGGCGGGAACTGTCAGCCTGCCCGGCGGGAGCTGTCAAAGCCCTCCCCCCCCCCTCCCCTGCAGTGGGAAGCCAGGCGGGAGCTGTCAACCCCCCCGCTCCCGCCCGCCGCCCGCCTGGCTCCTGGGGGGGGGGTTTGACAGCTCCCGCCTGGCTCCCCGCTGCGGGGAGCCGGGCGGGAGCTGTCAACCCGGCCGCCCGGCTCCCCTCTGCGGGTATCCGGGCAGCCGGGTTGACAGCTCCTGCCCGGCTCCCCGGGGCAGGAGCCGGCAGCCCCCTATAACGGATTTCGGATGCATCGGGAAATTTTGTCCGTTGCATCCGAAGTCCGTTAAATAGGGGTCCGTTAAATCGAGGGTTTACTGTACTTCACTTAAGAAAAAGCAAATGCACAACCACAAAATGGAAAGTAACTGGCTAGGTGCCAGTACTGCCAAAAAAAAAAAAAGATGTGTAGGTTAGAGTGGATCACAAATTGAGTAAGAGTCATCAATGTGATACTGTTGCAAAAAATGCAAATATCGTTCTGTGATACATTAACTGGAGTATCACATACAAGACACAGGAAGTAACTGTTCTGCTTTATTTGGTACTGGTGAAACCTCAGGTGGAGTACTGTGTCCAATTTTGGGAATCACACTATAAGAAAGATGTAAACAAATTGGAGAGAGTACCAAGGACAGCAACAAATATGGTGAATGGTTTAGAAACCATGGCCTATGGAGGAAAGATTGAAAGTACTGGGTATTTTTAATCTAGAGAAAAAACGACAAAGGAGAGCCAATAGACATCAAATATGTTAAGGGCTGTTACAAAGATGATGGACATCAACTGCTCTCCATGCCCACCAAGTGCAGGGTGAGTTGTCACGGACAAACTGAAGCAAGGGAGATTTAGGTTAGATATTACAAAAACCACAAAACCCTAAGTAATAAGCACTGGAACAGATTACCCAGGAAGGTTTTTTAGAACAGGTTATACAAACACCTGTCAAGGATGGTGTAAGTATTTTTTGTATCTTGGAAGGCCAATAAAGATACTGTAAAAAAGGATTAACAAGATTTCCCAAACTATTTCAATTACTTTTTAAAATGCATCTACTCTTCATTAAAGACATTGCATAAAATTAATTACAGATCTTACCAAAAAACCATCAAAAACTCTTCCTTTTCCCTTCGCCCCAGCAAGACAGTAAGTTAATGGCAGGTAAGTATCTAACATCCTAATTAACCCACCCCATCCTCAAAAGCCTGCAATCTTTGCTGCATGTCTTGGGGGTAGATGGATGCTATATGCCACACAAATACCAACTGAATTGGGTGGACTTGCTGCTTTAAAAGGAATATAGTTTGAGTGACAATTCACTCCAACTGGCAGAAGACAGGTTTGAGGCTTCTCTTGTAATCTACATAGGACTGCAGAAATAGAGGGCCTCCTAACTATATGAATATGGCTACAAAGCAGATGGAAGATGAGATTTCCATCTTTGGTAGACCTACAAAATCTAGAGCACTCAAAATAGCCATGTAGCCGTGGTAACATGGGCAGCAGAGCTCAGGCTAGCTGCCTGACTACAATCCCACCCAATACCCCAGGCTCACACTTAAGCAGCTAGTCCAATCTGCCACCGATGCCTCTGCAGCCATACTGCTATTTTTAGTGTCAGCTTGAGCTGAACCAGCTTTCATACGTCTACCTAAGCTAAAGAGATGGAGAAGAAATCACATCTCCAACTGCTGTGTAGTATACTCTAAGTATCCTTCCATCAGCTCCAAGGATACTGTGATTCTTTGCAACCTGAAGACCCTCCACAAAGGTTTTAAGAAACCAACCCAACTTTGTGTGATTTCACATGCATTGTCTACATTAGCCATTTCCCCCCTGTAATTTCCCACTGTTACCGCCAAATGCAGATTCCCCAATATGACAATAATAGAACACTAGTATGAAAAAGGTGCCAGTAACTGCCAGTGTTTTAACCACATCATCTAGCGAGACTAGCGGCTAGTCTAAACTGGCAACATTAAAGTGCTGCTGCGGCAGCATTCTAACGTGGCTTGTGTAGTCTCAGCAGAATACTAAAAAACCAACCTCCACGAGGGGCATAGCTAAAAGCGCAGGGAGCACAGCTCCCAACATTGGTGCACTGTCTACACTAGAACTTTAAAGCGCTGAAACTGCTGCTCTCTGGGAGGTGTTTTTTCACACCCCTGAGCAAGAAATTTGCAGAGCTGTAAACTGTCAGTGTAGACAAGCCCTAAGTGGGACTAGACAATATAGTGATTAACATGATAGCAGCTAGTCAACACTGGCACTCTTTTGGGTGTGCTGCATAAGCCACAATGAAAGTTTGAAATCCTGCAAGTAACACTGAAGAGCTCAGTTAAGGCCCTAGTTTACTAGCTTCTTAGGCCTCCCAATCATTTGCCTTTGTCCCTACATATTATTATATTTAAGATTTGGAGAAAACAATCTGAATGTGCTAAAAAAAAATCATGTTCACTGATGCCAAATGTCTGGACAGGGATGTGGGTCATTATAACTGTTAGCTCTGAATTCAAGTGGTCTGTCATCTGTAGTTTTACTTCCATTATTTTCCACGATTCTGATAGTACAAACTATGATACAACATCCTTTGCAAACAGAATTGGGGTAGATCTCTATCTTGAACATTATATGCTAGAAGAGGACGACGACTCAGGATTGCACTCCGTAAATCATATAGTGGCCTCTTCTTCCTGTTCTATGCTCAACCCTTGATCCGTTTTATCTGGGATTAGTCACGTTGGCTAAGTAATAAAAAGTAACAGATTTAAAAGATACCTCTGAATCCTTTTTTGGTTTTGTCCTCATGTGATTTAGGTTCATTCTTGTTAATCATACCAAGCCAAATTTCCAATGAGACTATCATAATAAAGTCACCAATCTAATCTGTCAGATCCCTTCGAAAATTCCGTTAATTACTTTTGTAAATTTAGAGTCTCTTTGTAGATTGTTGTGCAGATTGTGTAGTATGGTTCAACAGCAGCAACATTCAAAATATCTCAGTTGCAGGATGAAACTCAATGTTTTGCTCTCCCCCTTCACTGGACTTTTTAATTCAATAGCATATTTGATTTAGGAGACTAACTTCTCCATTTTGAGATGGGCACTAGTGCTTTCATTACACAAATTTTACTTTAGAAAAAACATCTGATTTTATACCTTCATATCATCAATCATTTTTTTCTGCCACTTCCCTTTAACTTTAGGCATGCTGAGTCAAGTAAGTTCACACAGTATCTGGTAATTGCTCAACGATTATCACCCATTTACTATACTGATCAGCAGCTTTCATATTTTCCACAGTTAGCCTAAGAATCATATAATGAAGTCAACACTCAAGAAGACTGAAAAATAAGATAAGCTAATCAGCTTTATACAGACAAATTATGATGTGCACTGTCCACTTTCCAAAAGCTTTTAAATTGTAGCAAATTAAGCCCTATAATAGTAAATTACTCCACTCATTCCCCTATTTAACAATAAATGAAAATTCATTCAATCTACTAGCCCTATACTCTCTCCAATCACCAATGACTTGACACATTCTCTTTCCCCTCTCAGTTTATAGACAATTCCATCATTTTCTTCTTGTTTCCTAGTTGAGAAAAAAACCAATATCACCACTTCTCTTAACTTTTTAGAATACTCATTCTGAGATCCAAATTAGTTTATTGTTTCTACTATAAAAAAATTTCAAATACATTAAATATGTGCCAAGCTCAAAAATGAACAAACCAGAAGAATAGAATACACTAAGTTGTTTTTCCCTAGAGAAAAAAAAAATATTCACCTTCTCATAACTATTGTTCTTTGAGATGTGTTGCTCATATCCATTCTAATTAGGTGCATATACACTGCATGCACAGATGTTGGAAAGATTTTCCCCTACCAGAACCACTCGGGTCAGCTATGGGACCCCCTGGAGTGGCACCTCCATGGCCACGAATATAAAGCCCAGCTGAATCAGCACCTGCTCAGTTCCTTCTTGTCGGCTACTCCAACAGAGGGGAAGGCAGATGCGTTTGGAATGGACATGAGCAATACATCTCAAAGAACAGTTACGAGAAGATGAGTAACCATTTTATTTTCAAGTGACTGCTTATATTGATTCCAATTAGGTGACTCCCACACCTTACCTAAGCGATGGGGTCAGAATTAAGGAATCCCAGACTGGAGCACTACTCTGCCGAATGCCTCATTGTCTTTAGCATGCCGGAAAATTGAATAACGAGCGGCGAAACTGGGGTTTGAGAACCACGTTGCCACCATGCAAACTCTTGAATTGGCACATGGGCCAGGAATACTGTTAAATAACTATAGCTAAACTATCAAAACTACGAGACTCTACACTACAAGAACCAGTGGAACACTTGAGAAAGCAAGCCAAAAACAGTTCCAATGACTATCATGGGCAGTAAGAAGGAACTGAGGTGGTGCCAGGTTAACAGGGTCATATATTGAGCACCCTGGAGGCTCCATTCCAGGGGGCTCCACAGCCAACCCAATGAGTGCTGCCAGGGGAAAAACTTTCCGACAAATGTGCACGTGGTGCGCACACACCTAATTAGAATCAATATGAGCAATCATTCAAAGAAGAAAAACAGGTTTGCCCACAACACAAAGGCAATGGTTCCCAACCTGTAGTCCCCAGACCACCAGTACTTCACAGAAACCCATATGGTGACACTGGAAAGAGAGCCAGCACACCTGATGATTCATACTAAAGGAAACTAAATATACATTAGCTGTCTATTATGTTTGTGTTTTTAAGAAATTGCCATAGTTGCCACAAGTTATGTTATGGCATCTTAAATGGGGGAGAGGATACCCAGCACGCATCCGATGAAGTGGGTATTAGCCCACAAAAGCTTATGCTTCAATACTTTAGTTAGTCTTTAAGGTGCCACAGAACACTTTGTCACTTCTGCAATTCCAGACTAACACGGCTACCTCTCTGATTCCAGGACACACCCTTGCTTAAGATCTGATCAAGACTATGAAAAGTTTTAAATCCCCAGGACAGAACATGAGCTGGTTTTGAAATATTCACATTGGAATAACAAAAGCATTCTGATGAAGTCAGGATTTATTCCAACTTACCACTGAAATGCATTGTACTGGAAGTAGACCAAACCAAGGCCATATAAAAAGGCAGCATTCTGTAAAGAAAAGAAATACTGTTTAAGAACTCAGATAAGCATACATACATTAGGGAACTTCAAACCTATATTTTTGAGCATTTTTAAATGCATGTCTGATAAGAAATGCTGTTTCCAATATCAGGTACTCTATTTAGGGAAGGGCTCTCAAGATAGGGGGCCAGGGTGGGGGGAGAAAGCAGATCTAAAACCAAATGTGATTCACCAGAAAGCCTGAACTTTCATTCTGAATTTGAGACCAAAATGCTACTTATAGAATCATTTCACAACAAAAAAATCTGAGCATTCTTACATTAGTGAAACTAATGTGGGATAGTTTGTTTTGTATTAGAGGAACGAAGGGGAAGGGAAGGTGGACAGAAATCCCCAGTTTCAATTAGACAAAACATACCAGACCATACTATTATAGTCATAATTATAAATATAGACTACTATAAGTGGTATATTTAGAATATACATTTTTTGATTTCAGCAGTAAACAACACTTCCTTATCTATTTTCTCTACATCAGTCATGATTTCATAGACCTCAACCATATCTCCCTTTAGCCATCCCTTTTCCAAGCTGAAAATTCCCGGTCTTATTAATCTCTCCACATACAGAAGCCGTTCCAAACCCTAATCATTTTTGTTGCCCTTTTTGAAACCTTTTCAAAGTCCAATATATCTTTTTTGAGATGGGATGACCACATCTGCACACAGATATGGGCATACCATGGATTTATATAAAGGCAAGATAGTTTCAAGGTATTTTCAATCCCATTACCTATCCCTTTCTTAATTATTCCCAGCATTCTGTTTGCTTTTTTGATGGCCGCTGCACATTGAGTGGATGTTTTCAGAGAACTATCCACCATGACTCCAGGATCTCTTTTTTGAGTGATAACAGCTAATTTAGACCCCCCATCATTTTATATATATAGTTGGGATTATATATGCAATGTATAATGATTTCCAATGTGCATTACTTTGCATTTATCAACATCATATTTCATCTGCCACTTTGTTGCCCAGTCACCCAGTTTTGAGAGATCCATTTGTAGCTCTTCACAGTCTTCCTGGGATTTAACTATCTTCAGTAATTTTGTATCATCTGCAAGTTTTGCCACCTCACTATTTACCCCCTTTTCCAGATCATTTATGATGATTTTATTCTTACATAAAGGATCCTTGGAAATCATCAGTAAACTATAAGCTGAGGAAAAGGACAAGACTGAAGTAGTGGAACAGTATATAGCACTATTCTATGGCAGTTGTTAAAAAAAAGTTGAACTAAGACAGACACAAAAAAGGTTAGTTTTATTTCTTGCACCTATAGTAAACAATTTGTAAAGCACTGAATCCAACTAGAAATCCTTTATTTATTTAGCAAGTCTTATCTGTGGCTCTCTCAAGTTTAGCAAGGCACTTCCAGACATCTTCCATGGGAGAGACAGTGGAGAGAACAAAATGTATTTGGAGGTTGAAGGAGTAGACCTCCCTGAGCAGCCTATCAGACCCAAAATGCCAAATCCAGGAACACAAGACAAGGGGACGCCCAACCTGGGGTATGCTAGTTGGAACTCCTAAGAGAGAGGGCAAGACTAGTCCTAGACTAGAGGTTTTGAAGGATCCACAAGTTCCTTAGCCACAGCCAAGCATAAATTCTCCTGGGGCAGCAGGGAAACCCTAATAGTATGCTACTGCTGTGGTAAAACTGGGCAGAACAGGACAGGCTTCCCACTGATGGACTACAGCTATCCTGGGGTGCTATTACAGCCAAATTGGTAGGGTGGGACCCCCTAATCAGAGGTCAACATGTAAACTGTATAAAAAGAGTACCAGACCACAAAACCTGCAAGTCCTGATGCAGGAAGAAAAGATCTTCTGCAAAGATGGTGTCTTAAGATTCATTCTATTATGTTTGACCAAGGTATAGGCAAAGTCAAGATACATCCTTATAAATTTTCCTTCAAACGGCTTGGGTGGCAACCTCTTTAATAAGAGAGAAGAGGAAGGAGGACACTATGGCTGCTTAAGGAACAGCAGCAGCAGAGCTAAGCTGTCCCCATCCCTGGGGCCTTAACCAGCTCTATGCCCACTTACTCACACCAGCTCACAGGAGCTCTCCAAATCGTAGAAAACACTTTTGAGCTGGATATGATCTGTAACAGTCAAGATAACTATATGACAACATCCCTCTTTTTTAGGCCTGCATACTAAAGAGCAGAATAGAGACTACAAACCAAGCTGGGTTCTCATGAAATATCAGGCTTTGCGACCACAGGTCTAGAATAAATAGGAAACTGAGGAGGAGACATCATGGACACACACACAGCAGTTCTGTGTAGTCTTCCTGTATCTACCGTGATCCAGTCTCAATTTCCCAGGACAGTGAAAATTTAAAATTGATGAAAACTAGAAAAAGTGCTTAAAGACAACCATTGACATTATCCATCTAAATTATTTAAAAAAAGAAAAGTGAATTCTACCAAGCCTAGTCATTCTGGATGCCTCTAACAGCAGTGCACAGCAAGATGAAATTAAATCAGATCTTCCAAGACCAAGTCCAGTATGTTAGCCATGTTATCATCCTCTCCTTTTGAGAGTTAAGATTATACATTAAAAAATAAGGATTCAAAAACTATGTAAGCATATACAATTCTTCAACCAAATAACTGATTTATTGCATTTGTACAACTTCTTTCCTTAAATTTAAATGTTTCAATAGAAAAATTAGTTATTAAGCTGTGGGTGGGTGTAAATAAAAGTATTCTTTTCCTTTAACCTCTTACTAACAGATCTTTTCAATCACAAATAATCCAAGCTATGTAAATGGATTACTGAAATATTTTTTCAAAAGTAAAAAATATTTAACATATACATGTAACGTGCCAAAGACATTTTTTATTCTTGTCCATACAGAAGGTAATTTACCCTGGATACAAAGTTTTGAATACAAAATAATAGTCTACATATCTTCTTATAGGTGCTTCCTCCCCCAAAAAACTCCATACTTGGTAATTTTTATGACAGTTACAACTGAGTAATGCACATAGTACACATAATAATACACTTAGCAGTTCCAAAATCAGGTGATCTGCAACAACACCTAGCCCGTGATCCCTGACCACCATAATACTAATGAAGTCCTGTAACAGAGTCTTCTGCAGTTCCATTCTTCCATTCAAGGCTACTCCCTAGTGTGGTCCCATCAAAGTTGGGTGAGGGCAGAGGTGGCAAGTCTATAGTGCTGCCCACATTCCAGCACCAGCACAGTGGGTTTTGGGAAATTGCTATGGTTGGGCCTCAGTTTGCCCGTCTTACCCTGCAAGTCTGCTGTACTCTCCCAAGGGTCGGGGTGAAGGCCTCCTATAATGTTTAAATAAAAATGAAAATCCTTTAAAATCACCACCTCCCCCACCGTTATCTCTAACCCAGCTGGTAGACTGGATTAAATCTTAATTACTGGGCTCTTTGGAAGGTATATAGACGCATACTGTAGGGTTTAGGGATCAATCGTAGATTACAAATCATCAGTGTTAAAGGCAAGATCAGCAGTAATTTTAAATTTTATTGTATGCTTGATGTAGACATTTAAACCAGTAAAGTCTGTGGTAATCTATTGATAGGCTGTGTGATAAGGTGTATAGACCCACACGGAAAAGGTGGTAGGGCTAGCTCCACCCCTCTGGCCCTCTCAATCGGGTGATAGGAAGGAAACGTCAGTCAGTAGTGGGGGTTGGGGAGGGAGCAGGATTGCCCCAAGCAGCATACTGCAGGAGTGACTCCTGCAGCCACAGAGGGAACTCCCATCCAGGAGGCCTTCACCCCGACCCTTGGGAGAGGCACTCAAATACCAATTTCTTCAGTGCCTGAGCAGTCTTGTTAAGTGTTTCTTCAGACTCTAAGGTAATTCATCAACTGCTCTAACACATGGAGTTGAAGACTGGCATCTCTCAACTGGCATCCAAGATGAGAAAAAAAATGACAAACCATGTTTGGAAAGTGGCTCTCACCCAGAGAGTCATCTGCTGTGGCTGTCCGTGAGTGGGATTAGGCCATGAAGTGATGCACATTTTGAGTCAGCCATTAGGGTGAGAGCACTAAGCACTTAACTGGACTGGGCTTTTTGGTTCCAAATTTGTTGAATTGAGGTAGAAGATTTGTCTTCCAGTTACGTAAATGGATTATCAAGTGGAAAAGCATGTCAAAGAGAATTAGCAAGTGCTAAGAGATAATGGGTCAGACTCTTCTGTTCCATCTCACTGCCATAGGTGGTAAGAGGGAAGTAGGGAGTGGTCATGGCCATGCCACACTTTACACCTCCATACAGGAGCATTAGGAAGCACAGGGAGCACACACAGCCTCCAGTGGACACTGAAAATCTTTTCAGTAGCAATCTCATATGCATGCACACTTACAATGGAATCTGCAGACCTACTTGAAGAACTACCTATTTCTGGAAGGAACTATTCCCTTTATTTAATACAGAAGATCACCTGCATCCAGGATGGTGTTAGCCCACCAAGTACAGTGAGCTGATGCCATAAGAAAACTACAAACATCCTCCTCTTACAAGAAATCAGCCTAGGCATCAATGGTGATTAGGGGCATTGCATGTGAACTGTCCATGTTCTTCAATGGTAAAACAGAGAACACCTATCAGCCCTACTAATAGACTGTCAACACCTCTAGGGTTGAAAGGAATAAAACACCTACTCTAAAACATCCTGTGACGGGCTGGATAACAGAACCCCCCCTTGGGGCTGCCAACTGATGTGCCAAGACGACTACTGCTCCTGCTTCCTTGCCCTTGCCAGCTTGGGACTCTGGAGTCCTGCCTGGTTTGAATCAGACTTGCTAGCCTGCTGCAAACCCAGATCCAGGTCTGAACCACGTCCCCTAACAGCTGTAGGCTCAATTGAAAACAGGTTAAAAAATGTTTCTATCTTTAACGCTCAGATGCTCAACTCCCAAAGGGGTCCACAACTCAAATAAATCTGTTTTACCCTGCATAAGGCTTATACAGGGTAAACTCAGATTGTTCCTCTATAACACTGATAGAGAGACATGCACAACAGTTTACTCCCCCAGATACTAATCATACTCCAGGTTAATTAATAAGTAAAAAGTGATTTTATTAAGTACAGAAAGAAGGATTTAAGTGATTCCAAGTAGCAACAGACAGAACAAAGTGAATTACCAGTAAAATAAAACAAAAACACACAGATCTCTCTAATACTATAATAAAACTGAATACAGATAAAAACCTCACCCTCAAGAGATGTTTCAGTAAGCTTCCTTTTTACAGACTAGACTCCCTCTAGTCTGGGTCCAGCAATCACTCACATCCCCTGTAGTTACTGTCCTTTGTTCCAGTTTCTTTCAGGTACCCCTGGGGGTGGAGAGGCTCTCTCAAGCCAGCTAAAGACAAAATGGAGCGGGGTCTCCCAGAGATTTGTATAGACTTTCTCCTCTGGGTGGACACCTCTCCCTTCCAGTGTAAAATCCAGATACAAAATGGAGACTTGGTCACATGGGTCCATAGATGACTCATAACTTACAGTAGTAGACATTGTTCAAATGCTGCCTTGAACATCCTCCGGTAGGCTTCTTATGTGGATTGGAGTCTCTCAAGCTCTATTGTCTTTTAAGTGCTTCTTGATTTGGCACTTAACTTGCACGTTCCTTTCTCAAGAAACTGACCAAATGCTTTTACTAAGGCTACTTAAAAATTAAGCAAGTACACAGCCAATATTCATAGCTTCAACTACAAAAATGATACATGTATACAAATAGGAGGAATAGATTCAGCACATTGCAGAGATGTCACAAGGCATATGTAGCATAAAACATATTCCAATTATATCATGTATACATTCATAAGCATAATTCCCTAAAGCCTTTTGGGGTGCACCAAACATGCAATAGGCTCCCTCTTCCCCACACTGATTCCTTAATCAGGGGAAAGAACCCAGAACCCCCTTCTTCCCCATGCTCCACTCTTCCTGTTCAAACCTGCCGCTTCCAAGGGAAAAGAGGTGGTCAGAGCCATGCATAAGCCTGTGAGTAGAAAAGAAGTTGTCTAATGGAGAATTTAGGGGACTTCACCTGTTCTCCCAAAGGCCCCTCCCACATCCATACCAGTCCCCATTTCTGTTTCACCTTCAAAACAGACTAGTAGAGTTCAAGTGTGCATTACTGATGTGTTGGGGTAAAGCCCAAAGAGGACAGAGATTTTGAAAGGCATTGAGAACATCAGTTAACCTCACCTCTACGTTAAGCTTTTGGACAATTAATAAAAGATTATGACAAACATAAAGATGCAAATTTACACTGTCATTATCAAATTCTTTTTAACTGCATAAAATTAGAAAGAAAGGATGGTATTTAGTTCAAGGACTAAACTGGGGCTTTTGGGATTTTCATTCAATTCTTGGACCAGTCAGACATCCTGTGGGACTGTGGGCAACTTAAATCACTCTTTGCCTCAATTCTCAATCTTGTGATTGGACGTTGTATTTGCATTGTCTCTTTAGTCTGTATGTTATCCAGACAGGGACACACTCTTACTACATGCTTCCAGAGTCACTCAAACAATAGGAATCAGATTGTTAGTTGGCACCTGTAGGTTCTATTGTAGGGGTGGGCAAACTTTTAGGCCCAACGGCCACATCAGGGTTGAAAAACTGTATGTAAGGCTGGGTAGGGAAGGTTATGCCTCCCCAAACAGCCTGGCCCCACTCCCTATCTGTTACCTCCTACTTCCCACCCCGATTGCACCCCTCAGAATCCCTGACCCATCCAACCCCACTGCTCCTTGTCCCCTAACTGCTGCCCTCCACCCCTCCCCTCTGCCCCTTATTCAACCCCTCTGGCCCCAGTCCTCTTACCATGCTGCTCAGAGCAGAGTGTCTGGCAGCCGTGCAGAGCCAGACACTGCCCCGCAAGAGCGTGCAGCCCTGCCCACGCAGCAGCGTGGCTGTGGGGAAGGGAGGAAGGGGTTCAGGGCAGCCTCCCTGGCCAGGAACTCAGGGGCTGGGCCTGGACAGTCCCGCGGGCCAGATGTGGCCCACGAGCCGTAGTTTGCCCACCCCTGATCTATTGCAATAGAAATAATATACTATCTATCAGGGTCTCTAGTACTCTGCAATTTCACAGGCATTGAATTTTCCATGGAGTTTGGCATCTTGCCAAACTTCCACAGAGTTCAGCAGTTTGGGGAAAAAAATCTACCTTTTTTGCTGGGTCCAGATGCCCAACATTTTGTTCTCTGCACCACAAGGACCCGGACACAGCTTCTCCTTAGGGTGAAAGCAATACAGGGAATTCATTACAAAAACAGCATATTCGCCAACACTACTGCCAATAAAAAGAGGAGACAAAGCAGGAATTAAAAACAAGGTGTCCCCTTCTTCCTCTTTCCCTCAACCCCTCCCCCACCAAAAGGCAAGAACGGCAGAAAGATTATTCTAGTTGCTCAAGTGTACCTAATTGGGTGGGTGAACTGGCCAGGTCCATTTTGCTCTTCTTTGGAATGGCATTCGTGGGATCTCACAGTGCAGTGAGTTTGGGACTTAACACTCCACGGACATGAGTGAGTTAGCTAGTTCACAGCCCTCAGAACTATCATTTCAACTCTCCAAAGACAAAGGATATGTCATTACTTTGAGAAGAAAGCGAGGAATACTTGTAGCACCTTAGAGACTAACCAGTTTATTTCAATGGTTAGTCTCTAAGGTGCTACAAGTATTCCTCGCTTTCTTTACCGATACAGACTAACACGGCTGCTATTCTTGAACCTATCATTACTTTGGTTACTCTCGGGTCATATTTTCAAACTTATTGCCACAACTATGAGGGCTAGAAACTTCTTTTAAATGAAAGTTTACAGCAGGGATCGGCAACTTAGGCATGCGGCCCCCCAAGGGTAAGAATCTTTGGATGGCCCCGGAAGGTTTGTTTACCTGCCGCGCCCGCAGGTTCGGCCAATTGCGGCTCCCACTGGCCATGGTTTGCCGCTCCAGTCCAATGTGGGCTGCGGGAAGCGGCACGGTCGGTTGCTGATCCCTGGTTTAGAGTCTAATGTGATCACATGCCTCCAAGTGCTGTAACCCCAAAACCTGACTGCAGTCAGCCATTTTGTGTGTCCAGCCACTGCTAGCTGAAAACCAAATACCACATAGCTAGGAATAATCTTAAGGCTCTGAAAGGCAAGGTCAAACAGCGACATGATTACAGTTATGCTGATCAGAATTGGGAAGGGGAGGGGAGAGAATGGGACAGAGTTAATATATCATGAGAATAGAAGGGACATTTGGACAGCAGACCTTTGTTTTAAGTGCCCATACATGTACGTTTTGTTGTTATGACTAGAAATGCTTTGATAATAAGATGAATAATTTGAGAACTGGTGACCCACTAAGGTGAGACTAACAGCTAAGATGAGTTATGTGCAAGTTACCTATAAAAGATTAAGCAAAAAAGGCATTTTGGAGCAGTCTAAGGAAGCTTTTCATTGGGCAGGACCTAAAATCCCCATCAGTTGGACAGAAGGGCCCCTGAAGCCCAGCTGATGATCACTCAATAATGTTTGGGGTGCTCTGAACCAATTGTTACAACAAATGTGTGTGCTTGAGAACTAATAAAAAACAGGTTTAGTGTAAAACCACTCTTGTTTGTACTAATCATTTTATCAGATTGAGGAGCTCTGTCCCCATTGATTTATTCCTGACACGGCCTTAAGAGAAACAGTTAAGTTACCACTACTTTGCATTCTGAAAACCCTGGGTAAGAGTGCAGGTGCATATACTAAGACTCAAGTCGTGTATTCAGGGAGAAAAAAAGTTAACCTCATTAACACTGTTGCAGAATTGAAGATTTCTTATCACAGAAAGGAAGAGTATCTGGCCACAGAATTTGGGTGCCTTGTGCATTTGAAATAAAATGGTTCTGCCTACCGTATACACAACCAACACTAAAGCCTTAACTATCTTCAATTTTCTCATTTAGTAAATTCCTTAGCATTTCCCAAAATATTTGTATTTATCATGCTGGCATTAAGTTTTTGGGGTTTTTTTGGACAGACTACGTGAACATGTTTGTTTCCTACTAAGGTATAATTAATGATTTAAGATCTTAAGAAGAACTTTCAGATAAGGCTCAAGAGACTTGATAGTACCTAATCATTTCTCCAGACACTCCTCAACATATAAAAAACATTCCCCTGGAGAATCAGTGTTGCACAAAACATTCCATTCAGACTCTTACACAAACAGGTATGTGCCTCTGGGAACTAACAGGCTCCACCAGCTTCAGCAGAAAAAAAAATTAAGTTTTTTTTTTTCTATTTATTTAGATTTATACTAATGCTACAAAAAGGATATCTATCCATATGCTCTAAGAAGGCCTGACAAACTTAAAAATACAAGTACCAACCAGAGGGCAGCAATACAATTTGGCACTATTTGGCAGTACCTATTTGGTTCTGGGAACACACAAGCTCTTCTACATTCATCCATCAAGTTCTAAGACTTGAAAAATCTCTAAGTTTGCAAAGCGTCTTCTAAATTTTAGGTGCCTTACAAATCACAGCTATTTAATGTAAGCGATAAGATGTGTGTCAAAGATTTAAATTTCTTGTAGCACAACTTCCGGGCTCAAGAGCTGTACTGGGTCTGTATCTGAATCTTACAAACTCTGTGAAAACAATTAAAGTTTACAAATTCTACTAATTCACAATTCTCTGACATTTCCCAATACATCCATTAACATATCATCCACGTGAACAAATTCAAAATAATTTCCAACAGATAAACAGTCAGTATTTACATGGTGAGCAACTCCAAAGTGTTCCTCTCAACATTAAAAAAATAATGTGGGGTAGCACACCATTATTAATACAAGACAAAGTCAGAGTTTTTAGACAAAAATTAATTCAGTTACAAATGAGCATGAACAGAGGACTTCAAAAAGTGGGAGGAAAACGTATAATTTTGTTGAACCTCAGCTCTAAAAATCTCATATCAAAAAAAGTATGTTTTAAAATTTAGATACCATTTACATATGAAAAAGATTTTCAAAAAAGGAAATTTGCTTAAATTTATAACTAGCAAAAATACCCGGCGTTGCTCAGGTCCGTTGGAGGGGGGGATGGGGAGGAAGAGATCTGAGCGAGTGCGGGGTCCATGGGGGGGGGGGGGGGAAGAGATCTGAGCGAGTGGGGGGGGGACGTTGGAGTGGGGGGAGGGGGGGGGAGATTTTAAAAATTTTCGATTCTTACCTGAGGGGGGAGAGAGCTGAGCAAATGCGGGGTTCGTGGGAGGGGGGAGAGAGCTGAGCGAGTGCGGTATTATTACATCATAACTATGTCACAGAGAACAGCAGGTGTTAACCTGCTGCCCAGCTGATGTGAATGGGCTTTAAAGAATTTCACCCCTAGGGGGTGTCAGAGGTGAGATTTGAAAAATTTCAATTCTTACCCTGATTAGGACCCTAAAGCCTATAACTGTACCAAATTTCAAGTCTCTAGCTCAAACGGTGTGGAAGGAGTAAGGCAGCATACATACACGCACGCACACATACACCATTTGACTTTTATATATATATAGATTTATTTCTTTGTTTCTCTTTGGATTGCCAGCTTAAAGTCAGCACACTGTCTGAAATTAGTGATTGACAAATACATTAAGGAGATAGTTCAGGAGTAGCTGCACTGCTGATCCATCCTTAGTGTCTCTGAGTGCCTACCAGATCATAAGGCCTCATCAACACATTAGTCTGGAATAAAGCAAGGTATGAATATAAAGGGCTATTTTAAAATAACTCCATCTATGAACACTCTTATTCCAGAAAAAAGTACCCTTTTCTTACGCTTTCGTGGGCTACCGCATACTTCATCAGATGCATAGAATGAACATATAGTAGAAAGATGTATATACATACAGAGAACATGAAAAGGTGGAAGTTGCCATACTAATTCTAAGAGGCTAATTAACTAAGATGAGCTATTATCAGCAGGAGAAAAAAAACCTTTTGTAGTGATAATCAAGATGGCCCATTTCAGACAGTTGACAAGAACATGTGAGGATACTTAACGTACGGAAATAGATTCAATTTGTGTAATGACGCAGCCACTTCTAATCTCTATTGAAGCCCAAATTGATGGTATCGAGTTTGTAACTTAATTCCAGTTCAGCAGTTTCTTGGAATTTGTTTGTGAAGTTTTTCAGTTGCAAAATTGCCACTTTTAAGTCTGTTATTGAGTGTACAGAGAAGATTAAGTGTTCTCCTACTGGTTTTTGAATGTTATGATTCCTAATGTCAGATGTGTCATTTATTCATTTGTGTAGAGACTATCCGGTTTGGCCAATGTACATGGCAAAGGGGCATTGCTGGCACATGGCATATATCACATTTGTATATCACATATCGTACATCACAATGTAAATTTGATTAATTTATGTACTTTGCATTAAGACCTGGAACATTATTTTGATGTAAACAAACCGATTTGATTTGCTTGATTGAAAATGTTCCAATTTTACAAAACCTCAGCAAGAGCAGAAAACCAGGACTATGACTCATTGAGCAGTATAAAGTCACCTTTAAAGGTCTTGTGTAGCCTCCAGAATTTTTTCTCTCCTAAAGCAAATTGCTTTTAAGTTATTTATCCTGCTTCAGTCAATCTACCTTTTTGCAAATTTAGTGAATGTAATAAATTTATTGTTCTAAGATCAAGTCATTTCAGAGATGCACAATAGCAAGGACAAAACCCACCACACTTTTCCAAAAGTGAAAGTTATTTTTGAGGTCACATCCTTCAAGGAAAGATGCTCCTAGTCATTTCCAATTTCACCCTCTCCGCACCCACACCACACACAAAATCTATTCTCTGGCATCCCAAATCTGAAAATGTCAGCCTGAAATTCCCTTTCTGTAAAATAAATTTAAAAATTAAAAACAATTTTGTAATAGAAACTGCTTTGAAACTTTAACTATGGAATCTCTCAGACTACCATAAAATAAAACTGCTAGTAACACTTAATATGTCTTTTAGTTTACAAATCAGTAAGCATAACCAATAGGCATATAGGAACATGTGAAAACTAATCAGAACAACTGCAATTAAAGTTTTCCTTCACTATTAAAAGGATTACTTCAAATTACATGTAGGATCACTTGGTTCATCCTGACAGGTTTCAGACGGATAGCCGTGTTAGTCTGTATTACTAAAAAAAAAATAAAAAAAATTGAGTCTGAGATTTTGCCAATTTAATTTTCAAAAACAATGTTAATATAAATATGCCATGAGAAAGAGATTTGTTTCTGGATGGAATTTAAAGCTAATTATTCGATCAAGTTCAAAACTTTTTGCTCTAATTTACTGTAATATCCGCTTTAGAGTTCCTTATATAAGCAGCAGCAGGAGGCCCAAGATAGAAATGGAAGTGTTCCTGGAAGAAAAGGAAAATTAATGCCTTTCCTTATGGTAAAGCAAGTTCCATACGAGTGTTATTGTTACAGTTGAACTCTAAACGCAGCTGGTTATTTATATATATAAATTATATATATGTAAATGGCAGTCAGGGAAGTGCAAGATTTTTAAAGGTATGGTCAAGGGTTTGTCACAGGGGGACACTTTTTTAAACCTTCACAAAAGTGTACAGATTTAATTTTTGTCTTTTTTTCAGTTGTGAAACACTCAGCCTAAATACACTTCTTCATGAAATAAATTAGCATACAGCAACATAGTGACAAAATGACATTTCTAAGTGTAAATTCTAGAAAACTTCCAAATTCACCAAAAACTACACAATATTCAGTAGACAAGTGTTAATTTCAAACACACTTAAAGCATACTCCATCTATCTATCTATATAAAAATTTCAAATGGTGTATGCGTGTATGTACGTGTGTATGTATGTATGTGCGCTTATTCCTTCCACACCGTTTGAGCTAGAGACTTGAAATTTGGTACAGTTATAGGCTTTAGGGTCCTAATCAGGGTAAGAATCGAAAATTTTTCAAATCTCACCTCTGACGCCCCCTAGGAGTGAAATTCTTTAAAGCCCATTCACATCAGCTGGGCAGCAGGTTAACACCTGCTGTTCTCTGCGACATACTTATGATGTAATAATACCCCCCTCCAACGGCCCCCCCTCGCTCAGCTCTCTCCCCCCCTCCCTCCCCAGTCGCTCAGCTCTCTCCCCCCCCCACGCCCCAGTCGCTCAGCTCTCCCCCCCTCCCCCCTCCAACGGCCCCCCCACTCGCTCAGCTCTCTCCCCCCTCCCCCCTCCAACGGCCCCCCCACTCGCTCAGCTCTCCCCCCCTCCCCCCTCCAACGGCCCCCCCACTCACTCAGCTCTCCCCCTCCCCTCCCCCCTCCAACGGCCCCCCCACTCACTCAGCTCTCCCCCTCCCCTCCCCCCTCCAACGGCCCCCCACTCGCTCAGCTCTCTCCCCCCTCCCCCCTCCAACGGCCCCCCCACTTGCTCAGCTTTCTCCCCCCTCCCACGGACCCGGGCAACGCCGGGTATTTTTGCTAGTAGTCCATAAAATACACATGGGAGACACTGCAATAAATATGCTGCATGTGCTATATGAAACCTTGTCACATCATAAGTGTTCTAAGCTTCTCACTGTCATTTTACTTGCAGGTAAAACAATGCATAACAAACATTTCAATCAAACAGTTATCTCAAATGTATATTTGCACAAACTCTGACCATGAAATAGATTCTGAATGGTTATGAATACAATATTCTGAATTAGAACAAGGCTTTTTCCTAAATTTATTAGAGATTCTTAGTCAAAATTCTCCTGTTAACCAATATGTTCTGGATTAAGGTGCTAGAATATAATCACTTAGATATAGTTAAACTTCATACTCAGAAATACTTAAATTTAACTGTTTGATGGAATATTTAAGACAATTAAAACGGTAAGTAAGTTTATTTCAAAAATGACATTTTAAAAGTTTAAAACCCCAAACTTTCAAAATGCAATAGCACTTTGTTACTATCATTAAATATTTCAGCTATCATAAGCACACCAAAATGTATGTAAAAAGAAAATAAATATGGCATCAATTATACCTGGGAACTTATTTAAGACCAAACTACTATTAAAATAATATGGGTCCAATATCTAACTTTTAAAAATTTAATGTTTTAAAAAAGTAACTGAGAAAACAGTTTGTTACTTACTGTCTTAATTAAAATCTCTGAATTAGATTTAGACATGAACAGCAATTATACGGAATTCTATCCAGTATAGTGAGGTTACTGTAGGAATCAAAAGGTTGTGCATCAGTGAAATGGAAAATTACTCTGACTTGTATCAGAGCTTCTAAGGTGCAAAATGCTCTTCTTCCCAGTTATCAATATGTTAAGTAATTGCCTTTTTGTTCCATTATTTAAAAGAAGGATGTATAATTTGGAGAAAATACAAAAAGTAAAATAAATGTGGATTAAAATGTTTTCAATTGTTTTCCCATTTCACAGTATTGGGGGGGGGGGAGGACAAAGGAAAGATGTTTGAAAGAAAATATAGTGAAAATAAAGTAAACACCAGTAACAGGTTTGATTAAACATTTTATTGGAAAATGTAAATACTTGATTAAAATAATCTCACTGCTAATTAAAATTATTTTTGTGTTAAGGATGAAAACATTCTTTGGAACATGTTTATTTTAAGGTATGTCTTTTTAATTAATATCCAGTAGTAAAATTAACAGACTCTTCCTTGTGGGAAGGTCTCTGATAGAGATGATGGTTTCACATGGTGTGCAAAGCTCACTAAGAGCAAAATTGTCCAGAATAGAAACACCTTGTTCATAATGACCTCCTAATCTTAACAGAAGTTGCTCAGTCAGTGCCATAAACCAAATGACATATAGTGAGGCTTCAAAGATACTCCTGAGGGAATTCTGTGCCACTGTGCATGCACAGAATTTATGTCCCCTGCAGATTTATTTGCTTCCCCACCAAAAAATGACTGATGGGGAAGCCACAAGAGTGGTCATGTGACCCTCCCCAGCAGTATGTTTCAGCCCAGGGCAGCCAGAGAGGTAAGTCATTGTGGAGCAGGGAGTGAGACTGGGGGATACCTCGCTGTTGACTCTGACCCTGCGCTAGGCTCAGCTGCCAGTCCTGGCTGAGCTAGGGAGGACAGGATTTCCTCTTCCCTTGCACAGCAACCAGGACAATGTCAAATCCAGCCCCAGATTTCTCCCCCAGCTCTGCAAAATCCTTCCTCTCCCTTACCCCCCGGTGCTTCCTGTTCCTTCTTGCTGCAGCTGATGAGCAATGGGATCACTGTACAGGGAGCTGCTCCCCCATCCACCCAACCTCATGCATCCAGTCCCTCTCATACCCAGACCCTCCTACTGAGCCTCCCCTTCTGCACCCAAAACCCCACAATGAGGCCCACTCTCCCTGCACCTGGACCACTCCAATGAGCCACCTTGAACTACAATCAGCTGCGCCTGGATCCCCACCTCACTGTGCACCACTCCCCCAGTATCTGGACCCACCCACTGAGCCCTCCACACTCCCCCCTCACTGAGCCACAGCCACTTTCACCTGAACCCACCTGAAGAGTCCCATCACCATTGTACCCAGAACCCCCCCCCCCAACAACCACCACCCTCTGTGCATCCAGATCCCCCCCCCCCGCACCCGGATCCCCCATTGAGCCACCCCCACCAAATTGCCCCACAGCTGTAAAATTCCTCTCAACCCACACCTGGATCCCCCCATACCAAGCCCCTCCACACTTAGATCCTGCCTTGCAGAACCTGTCTGTCCACTCCTCATGTACCTGGCACAGAGGGGCAAGGTCCTGGAGTGTTTCTAGGAAAGACACGGTCCTTGAGCTGTGTCAGGGTTGGGTGCAGCCTCACCACAGTACCCATGTCCCAGGACGGGGGAGCTGCACAGTGATCTCCCAACTGTATGCAGCCAGTGGCTTGTGCTTCCCCAATGCCATGCTGGAGCCTCCACATTTGACAAATAAAATTTGCACAATTTTAAAATATTGAGCGCAGAATTGAATTTTTTGCCACAGAATGCCGTCAGGAGTAAAAGGCTAACTTCCTAGCATGCAGACATAGGATGAACCAGGAAAGCAAAATGAGGAGGCAGTTTTGCACAGCTAAGACACTCCAAAGAAGAGACAACAAGATTTCTTCTTCTCTTTTTAGCAGACAAGTTCCAGCACACATACATTCCCTATGAAGCCTCACTTGGATGTCTTTCATATACTCCTTAAATAGCGTTCTTCAACAGTTGTAAAGAAACCCGTCAACTTTAAACTGATTCTTCAGTCTCTCCCTAAGCCTGGAGGAATCTCCTCAGGCTTATGAAGCAGTAAGAGAAAAGGGAGGGGAATCCAGTCTTCTGCCATCTACTTGCCAGCAATGTAAAACTATGTGCTTTTAGGCCTGGTCCCCACTATGGCTTAACGTCGACTTTAGTGTCGTTAAGTCGGAATAAAACTGTACCCGTCCTCATATGGCCGCCATTTGCGTTGATTTAAAGGGCCCTCAAAATCTATTTCTGTACTCCTCCCTAATGAGAGGAGTAGCACTGAAATCGACCTCTCTGGGTCGATTGTGGAATAGTGAGGACGCATGGGGACGTTTTTGGCCTCCAGCGGCTGTCCCACAATGCTCCATTGTGCCTGCTCTGGACGGCCTCACTGCTTCACTGTGACCGCTCTGGACAGCACTCTCAACTCGCTGCTTTGGCCAGATACCGTGTTTTCCCAAAAATAAGACCGTGTCTTATATTAATTTTTGCTCCCAAAATTACATTACATTATATTACAGCGAGAGGCAAAACTGTTAGTACGTCTTATTTTCGGGGGATGTCTTACTTTCGGGGAAACAGGGTAGACAGGAAAAGCCCCGGAAACATTTGAATTCCATTTCCTGTTTGGCCAGTGTGGTGAGCTCACCTGCACAGCTCAGTCGCCATGCAGAGCTCAGCAGCACAAGCCACAACCATGCAGAGCTCAACAGCACAGGAAACCAACCAGAGGAAAAGAGCTCCAGCATGGTCCACGCGTGAGGTGTTGGATCTGATCGCTATCTAGGGAGGAATCCGTGATGTTGGAACTCCGTAACAACAAACGGAATGCCAACATGTTTGCCAGTCTCCAAGGCCATGCTGGAAAGGGGCTACAACAGGGACGCCCAACAGTGCCGCGTGAAAATTAAGGAGATGAGGCAAGCGTTCCAGAAAACCAAAGAGGCAAACGGACGCTCTGGGGGACCGCCGCGGACATGCCAGTTCTACAAAGAACTGAATCAGATAATGGGGGGCGCCCCCACCACCATCGCACCGGTGTCCGTGGACTCCACCGATGGGGTAATCATCAGGCATGTGGAGGATTCAGATGATGACCAAGGTGATAAAGACAGAAATATCATGGAACAGCAGGAAGCAAGCCGAGAAACCCCGTTACCAGACAGCCAGGAGCTGCTTATCACCATGGAGCCATTACCCTCCCAACCATCCCAAGGTGGTAGCCTAGCCGGCGAAGGAACCTCTGGTGAGTGTGCCTTTAGGGATTAGATGAATCATGATTTTAAAAGGATTTTAATGATTAACTTGCCCTAAGGACTTGGCATGCATTCCTTGCTGGTCCAGCTACTGGAAAAGTCTGTTAATATATTCGGGGATGGAGCGGAAATCCACTATGTACATTTCCATGAAACTTTCTAGCAGGTAGCGATGAACCTTTCGCAAGAGGTTTCTGGGGAGAGCTGCCTTATTTAGTCCTCCGTGATAGGACACTTCCACACCATGCAATTAGTAAATAGTCTGGTATCATTGCGTAACACAGCATTGCAGCATATGGACCGGGATTTTGCAGAGACTCCAGTAACATGCGTTCTCCATCTCTTTGAGAAATTCTCAGCAGAGTGATGTCATTCACGGTTACCTGTTTGAAATACGGGACTAATAAGGGTACAGTCATCTGTAATGGGACACATGTTCCCACTGGGATGCTCACACGAGGTGGTTGTAAAGTAATCTTCCCTGTCCGTAGCCCAAGCAGTGTGTCCCGTCCCCCCCCCCCCCAGCCCGTAGCCCAAGCAGTGTGAGTGTGTGCGCTGCTCATGGCTCTTGCAAGCAGCCCCACCCCCCCGCCCCAGCCAGCCCATAGCCCAAGCAGCGTGAGTGTGTGGGCTGCTCGTGGTTCACTGGGAGCCACGCGGTGGGGGGAGGAGGGAGCCACGTGGTGGGGGGAAGGGGCCAGTTAGTATAGGAAAGGGGAGCACTGCTCTGAAGAATATGGCTTGCCATGGCCGCCTGCATGGTGATTTCAGTAGCCATGTAGTGGCGGTCATGTGTGTGATGCTGTGTGAACAGGAAAGCCATCCACTGAATTTAGGTACGGAATGTGACCTTGTACAGAAAGCATATCAGCTCTGTGAATACTGTTTCACCGTTAAATAGTATTCCCATTGTTCTGCAAAAATGTATCAATCTTATAACCTTGTCCCTTCTTTTGCCCACAGCAGCTGCACATTTATCTCTGCTTCCCCCTTCATGCCCATCAAGCAGGCTATCGCAAATAAGGAGGCGTAAGAAGACGCGTGATGACATGTTTAATAAACTAATGCAGAACTCTCGCGCTGAGGCCACTAGGCAGAGTGAATGGAGAGAAAATTTTTTACAGTTTAGGCAAGAGTCCAGAGCTGCATCAAAGAGGTGGCTGGAGCGTGAAGAAAGGCGGATGGATGCGATGCTGCAGATAATGGAAGACCAAAGCGACATGCTCGTGTCTGGTGGAGCTTCAGCAGGCCCAAAGATCGCCTCTACAGCCTCTGGCTAACCACCTCCTCAAGTCCCATAGCCTCCCCATCCAGACAGGGGGTGAGAACACTGGGGGGAGGGGGTTGGAAGCTCCGGAGACCGACCCACTCTACCCCACAAGCCAGTACAAGCAGCAGCAGGCTGAGTTTATCTAAAAAGTTTTAAAAGGTGCTGTGTCTTGGCCACCCTACCCCTCATCCACTACCCCGACTGCTGGTCTCCCTCCTCACCCACCCCTTCTGGGCTATCTTTCCAGTGAACCCCTGTGTTTGTGAAGAAGTAATAAAGAATGCATGATTTTTAAAACAGTGAATTTATTCCTCTGCAAGCGCTGGGGGGGAGTGGGGTTTAAGAGGGTGCAAGGACGGCAGGCTAAGGGCTGAGCAAAGCAAGGGAGCAAGTTTTCAAACGCCATCTTGGGCACTCATAAAACTGGTTTTCAAGACGTCTGAGGCGCAGCGCCTCCTGGTGCACTCTTCTACTTTCCCTGCTGTCTGGCTGTTGGTAAGCAGCGGACAGGAAATTGGCCTCTGCCTCCCACCCTGCCATAAACGTCTCCCCCTTGCTCTCACCGAGATTGTGGAGCACAGAGCAAGCAGCAATAACAATGGGCACATTTCTGTCGCTGATGTCTGAGCAAGTGAGTAATGTATGCCAGCGTGCTTTGAGGCGGCCAAATGCACACTCAACTGCCATTCTGCACTTGCTCAGCCTATAGTTGAACAGCTCCTGACCCCTGTCCAGGGATCCTGTGTAGGGCTTCATAAGCCAGGGCATTAAGGGGTAGGCTGGGTCCCCAAGGATAATGATCGGCATTTCTACACCCCACACATTAATTTTCTGGTCTGGGAAGAAAATCCCTTGCTCCAGCTCTCTAACTATCCTAGAGTTCCTGAATACACGAGCGTCATGAACCTTTGCGGCCATCCCACATACAGGTCAGTGAAACGGCCCTTGTGGTCAACCAGTGCTTGCATGACCATAGAATAATACCCCATCCGGTTTCTGTACTCCGCGGCCTCGTTGTCCGGTGCCAAGATAGGGATATGAGTCCCATCTATAGCCCCACCAGTTAGGGAATCCCATTGCAACAAAGCCATCTACTGTAGCTTGCAGGTTTCCGAGGTTTATAACCTGGATAGCAGCAGATCGAAGATTGCCCTGCTTACTTGCATCACAGCAGACCCCACTGTAGATTTACCCACTCCAAACTGATTCGAGACTGACTGGTAGCTGTCTGGTGTTGCAAGCTTCCAGAGAGCTATCACCACTCGCTTCTGAACTGTGAGGTATTCTTGAGCTGGAGGGCCAGGGAAAGCAAGTCACAAAGTTCCATGAATGTGCCCTTATGCATGCGAAAGTTTCTGAGCCACTGGGAGTCATCCTAGACCCACAGCACTATGCAATCCCACCAGTCAGTGCTTGTTTCCCTGGCCCAGAATCGGCATTCCATAGCATGAGCCTGCCCCATTGCCACCAAATTTGCCAGGTTGTTGGACCCCCTTGTGACGGTGCTGTTCCTGGTGGGATCTAACTGTGAGTGTCAGATCAGGACAGATTGCTTCCAAAGGGCAACTATAGCCCAAAGCTGGGGTTTCTTCGCACTAAGGCAAACCAAACCAGCTAAACAGAAAAGACTTTGGTCTCACCCCACTGGCTAACCACAAGTCACACAAGCAATCCCCTTAAGACACTCCAGATTCCCAGTATCACCACCAGCAGCCACCTGTCCTGGGGATCAATGGTTATGAAAACCAATCCCCCAAATAAAGAAAACGGTTCTCCCCAATTCCAAAGAATCAGGCCCCAGACCCAGGTCAATATACAAATTGGATCTTACCACAAATCACGCTGTTGCCAATCCTTTAGAATCTAAAATCTAAAGGTTTATTATAAAAGGAAAAAGGTCTAGGTGAGGGTTAAGAATGGTTAAAAGAAATCAATTACACGCAGTAATGGCACATCTCTTAGCTCAGGCTTGCAGCAAAGGTAGAATAACTGCAGGTTCAAATCAAAGTCTTTGGATGCACCCCATTTAGGGGTGGGTCAGCACCTTAGTCCAGAGTTCCCAGAGTAGCAAAGTTCCATCCAAAGCTGGAAGCAAGGCAGGCTGAAGTCTGGAGGTAAAGACAAAATGGGGAATGTTCTTCCAGGCTTTATAGACTTTTTCTTCTGGGCCAAGACCCTCCTCCTTCTTTTGCAGAGTCCGGTTGCAAAATGGAGGCTCACAGTCACAAGGTCCAATCACCAGACTTCTCCAGGATTCAGTTTCTGACCAGGCAGTGACATTCCTAGAGCAGCTCGGGTGTGGACAGGCATATACAAAGTCCATTGTGTGGTTGATGTCCCTTAATGGGCCATCAGGCAGCCCCAGCATGTCTGAGCCTTCACAGGAGCCAAGCCTAAGCTTGCATTACAGGCACCTTTAACTTTAGTTGCAGAATAGATACACACATATGGAATAGATACATACATACATAAGACACCCGTTATGACCCCCTTCACATAATATTTCGTGCACCCATTGATCTACACGGTACCAAACTATTTCAGCACCGTGACACCCCTACTTCCAAAAATGTCAATGTCCCTATTCGTATGCACGTCCATGTCCACCTCCTCATCACTGTCGTCAGTTTCCGGAAAGCGCAGTCGTCTCCGGATCGCCTTCCTCTGCAGACGATGCAGCATAAAGTCCACAGCAATGCACAAGGTCTTCACAACAGCCAGTACTGCAGTGGCGGCCTCAGCAGGCTCCATGCTTGCACTGCTATGCCGTCAGCGCAGCGCGGAGAAAGGGTGCGAAATAATGAAATGCCTACCCACAGTGCAATACTCGAAATGGTGCCTGCTGGGGACTCTGGGAACTGTGGGATAGCTACCCACAGTGCACCACTCGCTATGTCGACGCTTGCCACAGTTGTGTGGACAGATGCTGTCGACTTGCCGTGCTTTGTGGCGACGCACAAAAACAACTCTATACAGTCTGCTTTAAAAAAATCGACTGCAAGTAAATCGACCTACTGTTGTAGTGAAGACATACCCTTAGTAATCATTCACACAAAACACACTGCGCAAGAGTTAAAGAGCTAGATGTCTGGAGACACATACCTAAAGATAAACTGGCAACCTGAGATTAAAAGATGCATGTTCCAAGGCAGCTATGTAATCTAATGTCTAGTAAATGTTTATAAGAAGCACCAAACTGCTGCTTTTCAGAATTTGATACCTTAGTCTTGTTGCACCACAGTTACAGGACTAACCTCCTAGAAACACTTATTTTTTTTAAATAGCCCATTTCAGTCTAGTATGCTACAAAATAACTGCTAACCTGTTTGATAAAAATATGACCCCAGATGCCAAATTTCCATGTTTCCTAACTACATGAAGACGTTTTCAAAAATCTACGAAACCAAGTAGGCAGATCTTCAAGATCCTCATGAAAGTATATAATATCTCTTCATTTAACCACCTATGCTACATATGATTCTTAAGTGAAATCCTTGTTAAAAGCAGAAGGCAGCGAGATAGCTAAAAATTATTTTATCTATGCAAAAGATTACAAGGGGCAAATGGGAGCTTTTTTTCCCTTGCCAATTTTGAAGTTGTATCTGATAGCTAGCAAGATTGCCACCTCAAGTTTTCAGGGACAGGGGATGAAATTCACTCACAAGGGGTTCTTTCGAACCTTTTCAAAATTACATTTAGGTTTTGAGAAGGGCCAGTTATTCTATCAAAGGGATTACCTACATGGAGATGTTACATTGGATGAAGTTTAGTTGTTCAATTTAAAGTGCTTTATGTCAACACAATCTTTTTCAAAGTGAATTATTTGGCCTCTTAAGTCACAATAACTAATTCTTCTTGCAACATGTTTAACTGAGTATGTTCGCTTTAAGGTTTGTGGACATTCTTAAATACTAATCTTTTGGCAGTCCTACTGTTACTATCACACAGTGCATGTTTTCACACCTCATTGGCCTCTCTGGGTATCCTTCAGTGGTCCATAGTCATCTTGACTGCATATCACCACTGCATTTTAAAGCTGTTCACACCCCCAGTGTCATAACACCACTACAGAAGCCATGCCCCTACCCTTCTGCATGGATCTTGTGAAAGTCTTTGGACTTGAATGCCTTCTTTTCTCCAAGTGGGACTGTGTAGAAAAGTCTGGAGAAAAGTCACTGGTATGCCAACATCTACAAACCACTGTCAGAGCAAACACTGATGAGGTGGCACTCCCAGACCTGATCCCAATGCCAAGTCAAAGCAAAGGAGCTTGGGCAGAAGTGTCTGAAAGCAAGAGACCCAAACAGGACTGCTGTTAATGCTTCCACTACTTGTCCATACTGAGAGGAACTGGACTGCACTTTTACAAGCTATGTCACCAACACACCCAAGAATTATGTGGTAGATAGTTTTCCCAGACAACACAGTAAGCATCCAAGAACCCATAAGCTCCTTTGATCCCATGTATACCACAGGATCGAAGAACAGAAGAGTTTTCTGAACGGTCAAGAACCGTACAATATAGCAGCTTTGGACATGACATGTGAACTTAATTTGGACAGCCATATAGAAACTGCTGTAGAGGAGAGCCAGCAGGCATTATGAAATGTATTCTAATACAGTTGCACAGGTAGATTTAAACAACTTTCTACTGGTACCAGACATTTGCTGCCAAGTTGGGTGAAGACAGGAGCCCCTCCAACTGCTCAGCTATAAAATTCCTCCATTCCTTATAACATGCACAAAATGGTATCCATGACTGCGGTATCGAACCCTAAAACCATCGGCCACACTTGTCACTTCCATACCCTCCTCCTCCCTGAATTGGTTCCAGCTTCCTCTCTGTTTACTACCCCTATTCCCTCCCCTTATCCTCCTCTCACACCAATTCAAGGGGTCATCACCACAGAGGTTAAAAAACCACACCATCACTGTATATCACTGTATTCTGACAAGCACAGAATAATGCAGACAATCTGGAAAGGAAAATGGCCATGTGCTAGGATCCAGAGGGTGATCATTAGGGTAACCAGGCTTGCCCCAGTCTCCCCATGAAAGAGATGGGGAGACCCAGCCCACTGTGGTGCTCCCAGGCAGGGGGGAAATGGGCCGCTGGTGCCATCATCTCGGTCCTTAAGGTAATGACCGTGGGCCTGGCCCACCTTCCCCCCCACCCACAAGAAGTTGGTTGTCTCCTCTCACAGATGTGTGTGTGCCTTCCCAGTGTTCCCCTCATTTTCCATTTTATTCAAAAAGACTCAAGCTCAACCAGAAGTTACGGGCTCAATGTGGGACTTAGTGGATAAAATTCTGTGCCCTAAGTTACAGAGGAGATCAAACTGGATGAACATAATGGTGCCATCTAGCCTTTAAAAAACAAAACGATCTGTGCAAATCTCTTGAAATGTCACTTTTGCCATCTTACCTATGAGAAGCTGGGAGCAATGAAAGAAAGAGTAAGAAAAATTTAACTGAAATTTCCATGAGTACATTTCATACTGGGGTACGATATATTGTCATCCTCATCCTTCTCCCTCTCTCCCCCCCCCCCCCTTTTAATGGCCTTCATTACCAGTGACATGTCAGATTCACAGATTTTAAGGCCAGAAGGGACTACTGTGATGATCTAATCAGACATCCTCTATAGCACAGGCCACATAATATCCCTGAATTAATTCCTACTTGAACTACAGAATCTCATTTAGAAATATATCCAATCTTTATTTTAAAATGGCGAGGGATGAAAAATCCACCAGAACCATTGCTTAAGTTGTTCCAGCAGTTAATTATTTTCACGGTTAAAAAAATGCATTTTATTTCTGGCTTGAACTGTCTAGCTTCAATTTCTGGATCACATTATCTTTCTCTGCTACACTGAAGAGCCCATCATCAAATATTTGTTCCCCAGGTCTATATTTAGACTGATCAAAAATCACTCAAATTTCTTTTTGATAAGATAAATAGATTGATCTCCTTGAGTTTTTCCACCATAAGGCATGTTTTTCAATCCTTTAATCATTCTCATGGCTCTTTGCTGAACCCTCTCCAATTTATCAACATCTTTTTTGAACTGCAGACAACAAAATGGAACACAATGAGTAGTGATCAACGGCTCAAGGTCTAGGTGGCAGCCAGTACTAGGTGGAGTGCCCCAGGGCTCAGTCCTATTCAACATCTTCATTAATGACAGTAAGCTGGGGGGGGGGGGGGAAGGGAGAGAAGGTAGATATACTGGAAGGCAAGGATAGAGTCTAGACTCAGTGACCTAGACAAATTGGAGAACAGGGCCAAAAGAAATCAGATGAGGTTCAACAAGGACAAGTGCAGAGTCTTGCACTTAGGACGGAAGAATCCCATGCACTGCTACAGGCTGGGAACCAATTGGCTAAGCAGCAGTTCTGCAGAAAAGGCCTGGGGGATTACAGTGGATGAAAAGCTGGATATGAAACAACAGCATGCTCTTGTTGCCAAGAAAGTTAACGGCATATTGGGCTGCATTAGTAGATGCATTGCCAGCAGATCGAGGGAAGTGATTATTCCCCTGTATTCAGCACTGGTGAGATCACATCTGGAGTACTGCATCCAGTTTTTGGGGGCCCACTACAGAAAAGATGTGGATAAATTGGAGAGATTTCAGTGAAGTGCAACAAAAATGACTAGGGGGCTGAGGCACATGATTTATGAGATGAGGCTGAGGGAACTGGTCTTATTTATTTAGTCTGGAAAGGAGAAGAGTGATGGGGGATTTGATAGCAGCTTTCAACTATCTGAAGGGGAATCAAAAGGGATGGCACATAACAGAACAAGGAGCAATGGTCTTAAGTTGCGGGGGGAGGGGGGTGTCTAGGTTGGATATTAGGAAAAGCTATTTTACTAGGAGGGTAATGAATCACTGGAATGGGTTACCTTGGGAGGTGGTGGAACATCCATCCTTTGAGGTTAAGACCCAGCTTAACAAAGCCATGGCTGAGATGATTTAGCTGAGGTTGGTCCTGGCTTTGATGAAGGATTGGACTAGATGAATTCCTGACGTCTCTTTCACCCCTAATCTCCTATGATTCTATAGGACTACATAAGAACCTAAAAATGGTCACACTGGATCAGACCAATGGTCCAATGTAGACCAATAACCTGCCTTCCACATCCAGTCGACCAGTCTCAGCTCCTAGAAGTCAGGCTTAGGGACACCAAGAGCATGGGGTTGTCCCCCAACCATCCTGTCTAATAAAACATTGATGGACCTATCCTCCATCAACTTACCTAATTATTTTTTGAATCCAGTAATACTTTTTGCCAGCAAATTTTGTGGAAATCAAAAATTCCACAGGTTGGCTACGCATTGTGTATAAAAGTTCTTCATTTTGTTTGATTTAAACCAGCTGCCTATTAATTTCATTAGGTGACCCCCTAATCAATGCTTGTGTTATGTGAAAGGATAAATAAAACTACCCTATTCACGGTCTCCATACTATTCATTATTTTACAGACGTCTATCATATCTGCCCTCAGTCAGACCTTTCCTAAAATGAACAGTCTCACTCTTTTTAATATCTCCTTGTATAGAAGCTGTTCTATACCCCTAATATCTTTGTTGCCCTTTCGTGTAACTTTTCTTCTTCTAATGTATATTTTTCGAGGGGAGGCAAAAGAACTGCATGTCTTCACTCAAAAAAGATACATTAGAAGTGTGGGCATATCATGGATTTATATAGGGACATTATGATGTTTTCTATCCCTTTCCTAATGGCTCAAAGCATTCAGTTGTTTTTTTCAGTGCTGCTGAACACTGAGCAGATGTTTTCAGGGAACTATTCATGACGACTCCAAGACCTCTTTCTTGATGGTGATATATAATTTAGAATCCATCATTTAATATTTTTATACACATATATTATAATTTTAACAAACATACACACACGCATTTATATTGTATACATATACACACACACACACAGACAGATTTGGCATTATGTTTTCCAGTGTGTATTACTTGCTCTTATCAACACTGAACATAACATAAGAATGGCTGTACTGGGTCAGACCAAAGGTCCATCCAGCCCAGTATCCTGTCTACCAACAGTGGCCAATGCCAGGTACCCCGAAGTGAGTGAACATAACAGGCAATGATCAAGCAATCTTTCTCCTCTCATCCATCACTACCCTCTAACAAATAGAGGCTAGGGACACCATTCCTTACCCATCCTGGCCAATAGTCTTAATAGACTTAACTAGATAAATTCATGGAGGTTCTCTTTTAAACCTTGTTTAGTCCTAGCCTTCACAACCTCCTCAGGCAAGGAGTTCCACAGGCTGACTGTGCACTGCTTGAAGAACTTCCTTTTATTTGTTTTAAGCCTGTTGCCCATTAATTTCATTTGGTGTCCCTTAGTTCTTGTATTATGGGAAGAAGTAAATAACTTTCTTATTCACCTTCTCCACACCACTCATAATTTTATATACCTCTATCATATCCCCCTTTGGTCTCTTTTCCAAACTGAAAAGTCCTCGCCTTTAATGTCTCCTCATATGGGACCCATTCCAAACCCCTAATTATTTTAGTTGCTCTTCTCTGAACGTTTTCTAATGCCAGTATATCCTTTTTGAGATGAGAAGACCACATCTGTACACAGTATTCAAGATGTGGATGCACCATGGATTTATAGAAGGCCAATAAAATATTCTGTCTTATTCTCTATATCCCTTTTTTAATTATTCCTAACATCCTATTTGCTTTTTGACATCTGCTGCACACTGCATGGATGTCTTTTAGAGAACTATCCACAATGATATCCAAGATCTTTTTCCTGATTAGTTGTAGCTAAATTAGCCATCATATTGATTATTTTTTCCAATGTGCATTACTTTACATTTATCCACATTAAATTTCACTTGACATTTTGTTGCTCAATCACTTAGTTTTAGGAGATCTTTCTGAAGTTTTTCACAATCTGCTTTGGTCTTAACTATCTTGAGCAGTTTAGTGTCATCTGCAAACTTTGCCACCTCACTGTTTACCCCTTCCTCCAAATCATTTACGAATAAACTGAATAGGACTGGTTGTAGGACTGACCCGTGGGAAATACCACTAGTTACCCCTCTCCATTCTAAAAATTTACCATTTACTCCTACCCTTTGTTCCCTGTCTTTTAGCCAGTTCTCAATCCATGAAAGGATCTTCCCTTTTATCCCATGACAACTTAATTTACGTAAGAGCCTTTGAATTTCATCTGCCATTTTGTTGCCCAGTCACCCAATTTTATGAGATCTTTAGAACTCCTCTGTCTGCTTTAGACTTAACTATCTTGACTAATTTTGCATTGTCTGCTAATTTTGCCACCTCTATGCTTTTTTCCGGATCATTCATGAAATATGTTAAACAGTACAGATCCTAGTATGGATCCATTAGGAGCCCCACTATTTATCGGTCTCCACTATCAAAACTCACCATTTATTTCTACTCTTTGTTTCTTGTCTTTTAACCAGTTACTCATCCATGAGAGGACCTTCCCTCTTATCTCATGATGGCTTCCTTTGCTTAAGAGTCCTTCATAAGGGACCTCATCAAAGGTTTTCTGAAAATCCATGTATACTATATTCACAAGATCACACCTATCCACATGCTGTTGATACCATCAAAAAACTATTAATAGATTGGTGAGGCATGATTTCCCTTTACAAAAGCCCGGTTGACTCTTCCTTGACATGTCTTGTTCATCTATGTATCTGCTCATTGTGTTCTTCAATATAGTTTCAATCGTTTGCTTGGTACTGACATTAGGCTTAGTGGCCTGTAATTGCCAAGAACTTCTCTGGAGCTTTTTTTTTTAAAAAAAAACAAAGAAACAAAAACAGCATCACTTTAGCTATTCTCCATTCATTTGGCACAGAGACTAATTTAAGTGATAGGTTACACACCACAGTTATTAGGTCTAAAATTCTGTAGTTGACTAATTCATACAAATTCATAACTCTTGAATGAATTCATAACAGATTCATAACTCTTGAGTGAATACCACCTGCTCCTGCTGAGATACTGTTAAATTGATCAATTTGATCTAAAAACCACCTCTACTGACACATCAATGTGGGACAATTCATCAGATTTGTCACCTAAAAAAAATGGGGGGCTGAAGTGTGGGAAATCTCTGTCACAATCTCTGTAGAAAAGACCAATGCAAAGAATTCACTTAGCTTTTCCATAATACCCTTGTCTTCCTTGAGTGCCTTCCTTCACACCTCAACTGTCCGCTGACCATTTGGCAGGCTTTTTGCTTGATGTACTTTTTTAAAGTATTGCTGTTAGTTTGTGTGACTTTTGCTAGCTATTCTTCAAATTCTTTTTGGCCTAATTATAACTTTTATACAAGGTTTATGATCCTTTCTATTTTCCCAGTAGGAGTTGATTCCCAATTTTTAAAGTATGTGTTTTTCCCTCTAACTGCCTCTTTTATTCTGCTCTTCATCAATGGCTTGTTTGGTTGGTTTTTTTGGTTGTCTTATTGGGGTTTTTTGTTTGTTCGTGTTAATTAAGGATATATATTTAGTTTGAGACTATTATGGTGGGCTTTTTTTTTTTTTTAAAGTTTCCAAGCAGCTTAATTTCATTCTTATGACCATTCCTTTTCACTTATATAGCTTCCTCATCTTTATGTAGCTCCCCCTTTTAAATATGCTATTTTGATGGATTTCTTTGTTATTTCCCCCTGCAAGAATGTTACGTTTAATTACGTTATGGTTATTACGGAGTGGTTCAGCTATATTAACCTCTTGGACCAGATCTTGTGCTCCTCTTAGGACTAAATCAAGAATTGCTTCTATCGTGGGTTCCAGGACTAGCTGCTCCAAGTAGTAGTCATTAATGGTATCTAGGAATTGTACCTCTGCAACCCGTCCTAAAGGGCATATTCCCAATAGTTGAATTCTCCCATTATTATTGCATCTTTTATTTTTGTAGCCACTCTGATCTCCACAAGCATTTCATAATCACCATCCCGTTCAGGTGTTTGGTAGTATATTCCTACTGCTTTACTCTCATTCAAGCATGAATTTCTATCCATAGAGAGTCTGTGGTACTGGTTTGATTCATTTAAGATTTTTACTATATATCAGTGCCCCGTTTATCTGACTCTCCATTTTCCGGCTCTCTATATTAACCGAACAACCAGCACATGGAGGTCCAGAAGCAGGTGCTCTCTCCTGTGGCCACTAGATGGTGCTGAACCCTTGCACTTTTCCATTCTCTAGATTATCTGAATTTTTCATTATCCTATCTAGCACTGGTTACGATTAGATCAGATAAAGAGGGTTTATCTGAGCCTATGCTTTCTTTCCCATATACAGCCATTCCCTCACCAGCACAACCTATTCTGTCATTCCTATATATTTTATACCCTTGCATTACCATGTCCCATATCATTCATCATGTGAAGGCCAAGACTAAACAATGCTCAAAAAATAAATAAATAAGTTCATGAAGAATGGCTATTAGCCAGGATGGGCAGGGATGGTGTCCCTAGACTCTGTTAGTCAGAAGCTAGCAATGGGCGGCAGGAGATGGATCACCCGATTACCTGCTCTGTTCATTCCCTCTAAAGTATCTGGCTTTTACCACT
This sequence comes from Sternotherus odoratus, assembly GCA_032164245.1. Lineage (NCBI taxonomy): Eukaryota > Metazoa > Chordata > Testudines > Kinosternidae > Sternotherus > Sternotherus odoratus. The sequence goes on from JAVMKO010000001.1 coordinate 170,823,959, forward strand.
GATGGACCTTTGGTCTGACCCAGTATGGCTGTTCTTATGTACATCATTTCATCAAGTTTCTTTAATGCCTTTTATATCACTAGCCTCATTTAATATTAGGCACTCGCCCATTTTAGTGTTTTTAGATTTCTAGCATTTGTATACCAGCACATATAACATTTGTTAATACCCAGCTGACAGCCTTCATTGAGGTAATTAAATGAGACTTTTTTCTCTTCTTTTTTTTTTTTAAAACGGTCTCTGATTCCTCCTTGTACTTTATCATCTTCTATCCTGTCCTCTTTACTAGGCTAGAGTAACCCCTATAATAAATCCTCCACTAAAGAATGTGTCTCTTTGAACCATGTGCTCCTCCACACCCATCCGCTTTCCCCAAGCTTTTAGTTTAAAAATCCCCTACAACCTTTTTAATTTTACATGCTACCAATCTGGTCCTGTTTTGGTTTAGGTGAAACCCTTTCCTCCTGTATAGGTTGCTCCCTTCCCAAAATGTTCCCCAGTTCCTCATAAACTGAAATTCCTCCTCCACCCATTACTGTCTCATCCATTCATTTAGACCCTGCAATTCTGCCTAACTGGTCCTGCAATTTCAGAAGCATTTCAGACAATGCTACCATGGAGGTTCTAAACTTTAATATCTTTCCTAGCAGCCTAAATTTGGCCTCCAGGACTGTCTCCTACCTTTTCCTATATCACTGTACCATGTACACTGTACATGTACCACTACCACTACCTAGATTTCTCGAGAGGTCTACATCCACAACCTTCATCCCCGGGAAGACAATTCACCATACAGTACTCCTGTTCCTCACCGATTCATCTATCTAGATTTCTAATAATCAAATCCCCCATTACCATTACTTGTCTCTTTTTAGTAGCTCGAGTTCCCTCATGCAAAAGAATATCCTCAGTGCAAGGCGATGCCATAACATCATCTGGAAGAAGAGTCCCAACTATGGGATTGTCTCCCTCTTCTCCAGCTTGATGTTCTCCTTTACAGGAACTTTTATCCTCTACAACAGCATAGAAGCTGTCAAAATGGACATAGGACTGCTCTACTGTGCCTTGGAAAGCCTCATTATGTACCCACCCCCACTTTGCTCCTCCTGTTCAGCCACTCTGATCTCAAGACCCTGTACTCCATCTCTGAGGGCCAAGAGCTGCAAGCACTGACTGCACACATATGCCACCTCTCCACAACAGAGGTAATCATACATGCTGCATTCAGTACAATATACTAGATAGGTGTAGCAAGCAGAATGGGGGCTGTTTTTCCCTCCCAATACACAACAGAAATACTTATTCAACACTTCTGCCTTGTCTGCATTATTACTAACAATTCTACCATTTCCATCTAATAATGAACCAATTCAGATTCTTAATTTATTTTATGTTAGAAAATGAGTATGATGCATTTCTTGTTTACTAGACAATTCATTTCTTACTCGATTTCTGTCAAGCTCTATTTTGATGGCAACTGGAATTCAATTAAAATGCACAGAAACAGCATTTTATAATTAGTAAACAAAACTTTTAAGTGTACTGGATATATAAGATTCAAGTTTGTCAAATGTGTTTCACATTTAATACTGTTTTATTAAACAAAAAAGTATGATCTATAGTTAATGAACTGAACTTACTGTTTCTGGTCACCATGTTCTTCATTTTAGAAATAGATCTCATTCTCTCACAATTACGTTTTATTAATGGAATGGGAAAAGAAAAACAAGCTTTCCGCCCTTTTCAAGTCCCAACTTTAAATGAACTAAAAGTGTAGATAGAAATGAAGGAAGTATTTGTGGCTATTGCAGTCAAAAGCTTGTTTAGCACTTCAACTCACTCTGGTTCTAGGTGCTTCACCAGTGATTTCCACTAATTCAGTGGTTTGCCTTTCTTTAAAGTTTCAACCACAAACACATTTTTTAATTATTTTATTTAATGTAAATGATTTTTGTAGATTATAGTGAATTTACAGTTTAACACAGGGTGTCATTTTCAAATTTTAAATAGGTTGGGTTTTTTTTTTTAAAGAAAAAATTAATTTAAATATTTTTTTAATTAACCATTTTTATCCACCGTTATTACTGATTAGCAACAAGCAATGACTTTTCCTGTGACTTACTAAGTTTAAAAATTCTTTTTTGTCTTCATTTTTATGTATGAGTAAAAGTGAACAATTGTCTAACTATTCATCAAAATAGAAATTGTTATTTTAGAATCCAACTAAGCCACTAAAACTCAATTTTTTTCTGCTTTTGACGTTTTATACTCAAACAATATTCAGTGCATTACCACTTGCAAATTATGAACAGATTGCCAATGCTCTTTATCCCATGAAGAACTTTGTATAAATAAGCTAGTGTAGCATCCCACCATCCCCCAGAGCAGGGGTGGGCAAACTTTTTGGCCCAAGGGCCACATCAGGGTTCAAAATTGTATGGCGGGACAGGTAAGGAAGGCGGTGCCTCCCCAAACAGCCTGACCCCACCCTCAATCCAACTCCCTCCCACTTCCTGCCCCCTTACTGCCCCTCTCAGTTCTCCCGACCCATTCACCCACTTGCTCCTTGTCCCCTGATCACCCCCTCCAGAGACACCCTCCCCGCCCCAATCATCCCTCAGAACCTCATCCCACCCCCCTACTCCCTGTCCCAAGTGCCCCGACCCCCACCTCCTGACATGCTCCCTGGGACTCCCACGCCCTATCCAACTGCCCCCGTTCCTCATCCCCCACCTTAACGTGCCTTTCCTCCCTGCCCCCCCCCCTCTTCCCGCTTTACTCCACATGCCACATCCTCGCTCCTCCTGCCCGCAGCAAGGCGGCTGATTGCCAGACTAGAGAAGCATGCGACATCCTCGCTCCTCCTGCCCGCAGCAAGGCGGCTGATTGCCAGGCTGGAGAAGCATGCCGCATCCTCGTTCCTTCCCCCCTCCCCACCCCGCCAGCGGCAATCAGCTGGTTTGCTGTGTTAAGGAGGGATGGGAGAGGAGCGAAGACTCAGCGGGCAGCCTCCTCCCTCCCTCTCCTGCCTCCTGCTCACGGCAATCAGCTGGTTTTTGGCGTTCAGGAGGCAGGGGAGGGAAGGGGAGCCTGCGCGCCAAGTCTTCGCTCCTGCTTCCCCCCCCACCACCACCCCCGAACACAAGTCAGCTGACTACCACAGACAGGGGGAGGTGCGGAAAGGTGCTTATCTGTGGGGTCTGCCGGCAGGCAGGAGGCGCTGAGGAGGTGAGTGTAGGGAGGCTGCCAGCTGTGGACAGATCAGGCAGCCAAATGACATTATAGCAAAGCATTGCACAACTTTAAATGGAGCATATTCTGTAGTCGAGCAGGGATGTAAAATCGAAGCAACGTTAAGCAAGAGGACATTACATGGGGAGTTATTGTGTAACAAAACAGATACGATCATTTAAAAAAAAAAAAAAAAAGCCTGAATGGAAAGTTAGTGAAAAATAGGCCCAACACTAATAATTCTAAAAATACTTTTGGGATGGAAAAGTGTGTTATGATGTTCTCAAAATGAACTGACAAAATTATATAAAACTCACATTTGAATGTCACACAGTAGAATATACCACAGCAAAAAACAACAACACATCACTTGCTGATGGACACAATAGTGAAAATCCTGAACTGCAGTTTACATCTAATTAGACATACCATCAGGAGGTCCCAAACATAACCAAGGCTAGCAATCCAACAATGTGTTCTATAGTCATACTAGCAGAAATACCCGGCGTTGCTCGGGGTATTTGGAATTGGAAACTGGGATGTCAAAAGACTACAATGTTTTTTTATTAAGACAAATTTTGTTGTTTATTGTATATCAGTACATTCCATAAATTACTATTGTAATGTTTTATCATAAACAACATTTTTTTGTTTTGTTGTCTGGGGTAAAAATGAATAATCCTTTGGGAGTGCCCACTCTAGAGCAAGCCACATATAGTTAACTAGCATAAGTGCCCGGCGCTGCTCGGGTCAGTCGGAGGTGGGGAGGTGGCAGGACAGCTGACACCCCCTGACCAACCCCAACACCCACACCTCACCCCTCACCCACCCCGACACCTTCCCCACCCCCCCAAGCAAACCCGACACCCCCCGACCGAACCAGACACCCCCACCCTCACTTACCGTCCCACCAAACCCAACTCAGAATCCGTCGCAGGGGGGGATGGAGCCCAGAGCTGAGGGATTCCGGGGGACCTTCGCAGGTGGGGGGCGGCACAGAGCTGATGGATTCTGGGGGTTCCATTGGGAGGGGGGAAGAGGCAGAGAAACTGAGGGATCTCCGGGGTTCCGTTGGAGGAGGGAGGGGTGAGCTGAGCAAGTGAGGTGTCTGTTGGAGGGGGGGTATTATGACATCACCACCACCTAACCGCCCAGCTGATGTGATTGGTCCCTAAAAGACTTTCACCCCTGGGGGGCGTCAGAGGTGAGATCCGAAAATTTTTTCTACCCTTACCAGTATCTAGACCCCAAGACCCCTAACTGTACCAAATTTCAAGTCTCTGGCTCAAACGGTGCGGGAGGAGTTCACAGTCATACATACATACATCACTTGACTTTTATATATATAGATTTTCATTCTCTTGCATTTAGATGTGGTTTTCTCCAATACATTTTCGCTTTTTACGCGGCATAAACGAATAGGGTCCCTTTTTAAGAAAAAAAAACAGTGTATTTAATTATGTTTGCGCTACACAACACTAAGCTCTCTGGTTATCTGTATTATTACATCATTTACTATGTCACAGACAAACAGTATGTGTTAACCTGCAGCCCAGATGATGTTATGTGAGCTGTGTAGTTGATGTTAATGAGCTTTAAAGAATTTCACCCCAGGGGGTGTAAAAAGGTGAGATTTTAAAAAATTTCGATTCCTACCCTGATTAGGATCCTAAACCCTATAACTGTACCAAATTTCAAGTCTCTAACTGAAAACGGTGTGGAAGTAGTAAGGGAACATACATACATACACACACCATTTGACTTTTATATATATAGATACTAGCGAAAATTACCCGGCGTTGCTCGGGTCCGTCGGAGGTGGGGAGGGGGCAGAGAGCTGAGCGAGTGCGGGGGTCCGTTGGAGGGGGGAGGGGGCAGAGAGCAAACCTGACACCCCCACCTCACCCCCCCGACCAAACCCAACACCCCCACGTCACCCACCCCCTACCAACTCCAACACCCTCCTGACCAAACACCCACACCTCACCCCCCATAGACCAAACCTGACATACCCACCTCACTTTCCCCCCAACCAAATCCGACACCCCTACCTACCACCACAAACAAACCCGACACCCACACCTCACTTACCCCTCGACCAACCCCGACCCCCTCCTCGCCCCCCCAACCAAACCCAACACCCCTACCTTACCCCCCCCACCAAACCCAAACACCCCCTGACCAACCCCAACAGCCACACCTCACCCCTCACCCAGCAGACACCTTCCCCACCCCCCCGACCAAACCCGACACCCCCGGCTCACTTACCCCCCGACCAAACCCGACACCCCCGGCTCACTTACCCCCCCGACCAAAACCCGACACCCCCGGCTCACTTACCCCCCCGACCAAACCCGACACCCCCGGCTCACTTACCCCCCGACCAAACCCGACACCCCCGGCTCACTTACCCCCCGACCAAACCCGACACCCCCACCTCACCCCCCGACCAAACCCGACACCCCCACCTCACCCCCCGACCAAACCCGACACCCCCACCTCACCCCCCGACCAAACCCGACACCCCCACCTCACCCCCGACCAAACCCGACACCCCTACCTCACCCCCCGACCAAACCCGACACCCCCACCTCACCCCCCGACCAAACCCGACACCCCCACCTCACCCCCCGACCAAACCCGACACCCCTACCTACCACCACAAACAAACCCAACACCCAGACCTCACTTACCCCTCGACCAACCCCGACCCCCCTCCTCACCACCCCCAACCAAACCCGACACCCCTCCTCACTTACCCTCCGACCAAACCCAACTCAGGTCCGTCGGAGGTGGGGAGGGGGCAGAGAGCTGAGCGAGTCCGGGGTCCGTTGGAGGGGGTATTATGACATCATAACTATGTCACAGAGAACAGCAGCTGCCCAGCTGATGTGATTGGCCTTTAAAGAATTTCACCCCTGGGGGGCGTCAGAGGTGAGATTTGAAAAATTTTCGACTCTTACCCTGATTAGGACCCCAAGACCTCTAACTGTACCAAATTTCAAGTCTCTAGCTCAAACGGTGTGGAAGGAGTAAGCGCACATACATACATACACACATACACCATTTGACTTTTATATATATAGATTTTGATGGTTGCTATGTAGCCTAGTGTGTGAAATTTAAAAAGGGGATGTATAAAGAATGAATGCACAATTTACAACAAAGGAGATCTTTCTAGAATATGGCACATTTTAATCTTGTACTGCTAAATAGCTCCTTGCTCGAGTTCATAGCTGCTTTTTTTAAAATACAAATTTATACTCTCTTTACCCTGGACTATATTTTTGTTCCTTCTATCCCATAAGAAGTCTGAAATGAAAAAATTTCAGCTTCGCAGCTAGCTCAGGGCTATCTATCATTTGATTAATGGAAGTTTCTTGACTTGAAATGGTGAAAATTTGTAAAACTGATCTGCATTTAAACACTGTGGCTGTGTGTTTTTGTCTGTCGTGAAATGCGTTTAATACACTTTAAAAACCACGTAAAAAAATTCTGAACAAATCACTTCAAATCCACACTCGTTTTTTAAACAGGTTAGGAGAGTGTATTGATTCAATTATAGGTCACTAGCGAAAATACCCAGCGTTGCTCGGGTCCGTCGGAGGTGGGGAGGGGGCAGAGAGCAAACCTGACAGCCCCACCTCACCTCCCCCCCCCCGACCAAACCGATACCCCAACCTCACTTACCCCTCGACCAACCCCGACTCACATTTTCACCCCCCACCCAAACCCAACACCCCCACATCACCCCCCTACCAACACCCCCTGACCAACACCCACACCTCACCCCCGTAGACCAAACCTGACACACCCACCTCACTTCCCCCCCCAACCAAAACCGACACCCCTACCTACCACCACAAACAAACCCGACACCTACACCTCACTTACCCCTCGACCAACCCCGACCCCCCTCCTCACCCCCCCAACCAACCCCAACACCCCCTGACCAACCCCAACACCCACACCTCACCCCTCACCCACCCCGACACCTTCCCACCCCCCCAGACCAAACCCGACACCCCCGACTCACTTACCCCCCCGACCAAACCCGACACCCCCGGCTCACTTACCCCCCCGACCAAACCCGACACCCCCACCTCATCCTCCGACCGAACCAGACACCCCCACCTCACACCCCCAACCAAACCCGACATCCCTACCTCACTTACCCTCCGACCAAACCCAACTCGGGTCCGTCGGAGGTGGGGAGGGGGCAGAGAGCTGAGCGAGTGCGGGGTCCGTTGGAGGGGACATTATGACATCATAACTATGTCACAGAGAACAGCAGCTGCCCAGCTGATGTGAATGAGCTTTAAAGAATTTCACCCCTGGGGGGGCGTCAGAGGTGAGATTTGAAAAATTTTCGACCCTTACGGTCATTAGGACCCCAAGACCTCTAACTGTACCAAATTTCAAGTCTCTAGCTCAAACAGTGTGGAAGGAGTAAGCGCACATACATACATACACGCATACACCATTTGACATATATATATAGATTAAATGAGAAAAACATAATACTCTTATTTGAACTATACAGTACCTACATACATATAAACTTATTACAGATTCACTTCACTAGTGTACAGCAAACTTTTTGAATTGGTGCAGTTGAAACCTACATCTCTCACTAACATTTGGCATATGATCCTTTGAAACTCAAGTACAGAAACTTCTAAATGTTCTCACAGAAGCGGCTGAAAGCTGGTATAGTGAGAACTATAGCAGCTGGACTAAGTACCGTATTTTTCGTCTTATAGGACGCTCCGGCCTATAAGACGCCCCCTCGTTTTTTAATAAAAAAATCCGGAGGGGGAAAAAAAAAAAAAAAAGCGCCTCGCTCTCCCGTCCCCGCCGCGCGGGCGGGCTGCCGAGGTTTCCCCCTCCCCGCCGCGGGCGGGCTGCCGGGGTTCCCCCCTCCCCGCCGGACAAAAAAAAAAAAAAAGCGCCTCGCTCTCTCCCGTCCCCGCCGCGCGGGCGGCGTGCCGGGAGCGTCCCGGTTCCCCCCTCCCCGCCGTGGGCGGGCTGCCGGGAGCGCGCCCGCGGCGGGGAGAGGGGAACCGGGACGCTCCCGGCAGCCCGCCCGCGCGGTGGGGACGGGAGAGCGAGGCGCTTTTTTTTTATTATTATTATTTTTTGGTCCGGCGGGGAGGGGGGAACCCCGGCAGCCCGCCCGCGGTGGGGAGGGGGGAACCTCGGCAGCCCGCCCGCGCGGCGGGGACGGGAGAGCGAGGCGCTTTTTTTTTTTTTTTTTTTTTTTTTTGCATTCGCCCTATAAGACGCACCAACTTCCCCCCCCCCCCCCCCCCCCGTTTTGGGGAAGAAAAAGTGCGTCTTATAGGGCGAAAAATACGGTAATTCACCATCCATATAGTCTCCCTCATTCAACCAATTGAAGTGTTGCATATAAGTCAACTATAGAATAAGGTTATGTGCTGAATTACATCTTATATCACAATGGTCTAAGATACATACTTTACTGTAACTGAAAGCCTGTACTACTGCACAGGTTCACTTTGTGAAGTTAAAAGGGCTGAGAATTTAAACATTAGATAGTAACAGACAGCAAAGCCCAGTGAAGGCTGAAGCTGGTGATATTCTAAACAAAAAGAGCTATCAACCCCACTAATATCTGTTTCATCACTTCACACTGACAGAAATATTCTAAGCCTCCGACTGAGAATCCTGGAATCTTATTCTAGAGATGAGGTATTTTACATGGCTTGGAGATGGAGCTTTTTCTTGCCATCCCTTCAGTAAAATCTTTTTTGGTTTTGGTAGCTTAACTGGTGATACTTACCCCCAGAAAAAAACATTTTTAAAGCATTTCAACAAAGGTAATCAATTACATGATCTGCTCTTCTCCACAAAATATTTAGTTACAATGTACATCAAGACAAGCTATAATACTGTAACCTATAATGTAATGGAAACAATCTGAGCTGTAGGACTTCCTATGGTTTTGTTGCACAACTTTTCTTTGAATCAGACATTGTAACCAAAACAAAAAGACATTTTACAAAATTCACATTAAGGAAAAGAGGAAACTCCACACACCTGAGAGGAAAATCTTTCTCCAGCCCCATCCCAGCCAGCTTTGCAACTGCTATTGTACCCGGGCACTGCAGTAGAGCCTACCTCTTTCTTAAGGGAGGAGGAAATGATTGGTCTGCACATTCCTACTATCATAATATATCTACACAGTCCCACCCTAAACAATTTTAGAATTATAAAAGGGGGGGAGTGATTTTCATAGTTATGTTCCAAGAATGACTAAAGTAAAAGTAAAGCCCAACAGTAACTATAGACTATGTAGTAACACCACAATTTAGAAAAATGTCTCATTTGGATGAGACCAAGCAGCAGCAAAACTGGCCCTTTTGTACCAGCCACACTGCTATTGCAATAGCAAAATGAAGGTTACCTACCTGTAACCAGCATTGTGTGTGAAATGACCTCTGCATGGTCCCACTCTTGGGATATGCAGACTATGCAGCTAGGACTTCAGTAATCCCAAGAGTAGGAATGTGCAGAGGCCACTTGAAGAAAAACAGTAAGATATTAACTCAGTACAAATATAAAACTTTGAAAACGGATTAGTAAAATAAATGTAACTTGTGTTTAATATCAAAAACTCTTGCATTGTGTAACAACAAAGTAAATTATTTCTTTTAAACATATTCTTTTAATTTAACACATTTTGAGCTAAGTTTAAAATCAAATATGCCTAACAAAAATATACAACTTGCTATGCACTCTAACACAACAGTGAATTGTCTATTCCATAATCAGCATCTCTGCTGAGGTGAGCTATTAAAATGTGAGCCAAACAAGTGATCCAATTCACAAAATGCTCTTGGATGTTTAACACAGAAATGATGCCTACAGCATAGTTAGAATAGATGTCTTGATAATTAAGTCGAAGTGCAAGGACAATTGCTTATTTAACCTAAAGGTTACAATGAATCTCAGAGACTATGTATAGCAGAATATCAAATCTAGGTTTTTTTAAAAAAATCATCATCCTTTTTAGTTCAACTGCTATCAGTTTTAAGAATGACCTCAGCTTCAAAATCTCTTCTGATTGCACACGTCTCAGGTGCCTGCATAGTAGTGGAGCCTCAGAAGGTACTAGTCCAGCTAGAGTAGCCCCCACCAACTGGTCCTCCCCTGACCAAAAGAGGGAGTGACGAGTAAATCCATGCAGAACCAATAAAGTCTTTCCTCCTTCAAACTCCTTTTGTACACCTGCATGAAGGGAGCTTCCCTAGAGCTACATCACATAGTACACAATCCCATCAGTGCCTTTGAATCCTGCCCTTTCCTCCACATGCAATAGCATATATTTTATCCAACTACAAACAGAACCCCATATCCAGTGGAGGAAGAGACTGACAAATTCTGTTCCAAGTACACTCTAATTTCATATGCTACTCGAAGACAACAAAAAGTTGATATAAAGCTAGTCACAAATCAATGCATAAGAACATAAGAACTGAAGAGCAGCCATACTTGGTTAGACTAAAAGTCCCTCTAGCCCAGTATCCTGTCTTCCAACAGTGGCCAATAGCAGGTTCCCCACAGGGAATGAACAGAACAGGCAATCACCAAGTGATCCATCCCCTGTCACCCATTTCCAGTTTCTGGCAATCAGAGGCTAGACACACCATCCTTCCCATCCTGGCTAATACCCATTGATGGACCTTATCATTTATAGTTCAATTCAGGAAACCATCATTATTCACAAAATCGCCTAAGCATATTTGGGCAGAAAGCTGGCTAGATCATCAGGCTAAACGGGTAGTGATCAACGGTTCGAGGTCTAGTTGGCAGCCGGTATCAAGCGGAGTGCCCCACAAGTTGATCTTGGGCCCGGTTTTGCTCAACATCTTCATTAATGATGATGGGATGGATTGCACAGTCAGTAAATTCACAGATTTTATTGGGGGGGGGGGGGGGGGGAGATACACTGGAAGGTAGGGATAGGGCCCAGAGTGACCTAGACAAATTGGAGGATTGGGCCAAAAGAAATCTGATGAGGTTCAACAAGGACAAGTGCAGAGTCCTGCACTTAGGAAAGAAGAATTCCATGCAGTGCTACAGGCTGGGGACAGACTGTCTAAGCGGAAGTTCTGCAGAAAAGGACTGCGGGATTACAGTGGACAAGAAGCTGGGTGAGAGTCAACAGCATGCCCTTGTTGCCAAGAAGGTTAACGGCATATTGAGCTGCTTTAGTAGGAGCACTGCCAACAGATCAAGGGAAGTGATTATTCCCCTCTATTCAGCACTGGTGAGATCACATCTGGAGTATTGCATCCAGTCAACCCCACCTCCCCCAATTATAGAAAGGATGTGGACAAATTTGAGTGTGTCCTGTGGAAGGCAACAAAAATAATGAGGGGGTTAGGGCAATGAATTAAATCGGAAGGAAGTGGCCTTCTTTAGTCCGCAGAGGAGAAGAGTGGGGGAGGGGGGGGGGGTTTCCAAAAAGGATGGAGCTAGGATATTCTCAATGGTGGCAGATGATAGAAGCAGCAGCAGCTGTCTCAAGTTGCAGGGGGGGGAGGTCTAGATTGGATATTAGGAAACACTATTTCACTAGGAGGGTGGTGAAGCATTGGAATGGGTTACCTTGGGAGGTGGTGGAATCTCCTTCCTTAAAAACCTCTAAGCCCTGGCTGGGATGATTTAGTTAGGGTCGGTTCTGCTTTGAGGAGGGTGTTGAACTAGATGACCTCCTGAGGTCTCTTCTTACCCTATGATTCTATGGACTTTAAGCATGACACAAAGTTAGTCACATGCTCAAGCACTTTTCTGAATAGAGATGGATTTAAGCATTTTCCAGAATTGGGGGCTTCACTCAGCGTTACAGAATTTTTCCATATGAAAATAAAATCATGTATAATTTTATTTTCTATACTCTGTGTCAGAAAATTTTTTATCTTTACAAACTTGCCATCTTTGCTTACACTTGTTAAAGATACCATTATTAATATAGATACAAGTATGAACTCTTTTTAAGAGTCTGCATAAAAGACACTTCTTGTTCATGGTCTAAGTGAATTCTAATACAATACTGAAAGTATTTCAAATAATGTCAGACAATCAGCGTGGAAATAAAAAGTACATCAGGAAAAATGCCCTTGGGTAAAGTCCAAAATTTGTGCAGAAGTTGTCATGTGATTTCAATTCCCTCAATACTCAAACCTGCCCAAATATCTCACAGGTTGATTTATGAAAAATTGCAGTAAAGATGATAAAAACAAAATTCCACAAAAAACTATCAGTTTTTGGAAGTGTTAACTAGTTAAACAAGTGAACTGAGCAAAAGGTTTGATTTTTAACTTAGACGAATTGTGTCTACATAAGGGGGAACATTTCCATTAAAACTCATGTTACAGTGAAAAAATTGATGCTGCAGAGTTATACCCACATTAACTCACTTTAGAAATCAAAACATTTAGAAGACTATGAAAAAAGTAAATATGTACAGACCTTCCAGTAGTCAGATTGTAAACTGTAGTACCTCTGGTAGGCAGATAATGCTGCAATAGAGAAAAAAAGGGTTTTTTTTAAAAAAAAGAAAAAATGAACAAGACTGAAAATAAAGCCTTAAGAGTATAAAAATATGCAATATGGAAATGATATTAAATTATTTAACAATAACTATGCACAGTTATGGATAGAGTATTTCCTGAAGAATACAATTTTGCTGTAGAAATTCTCTCAACTAAAAAGTGAATGTTATCATGATTTACATAAAATTAAATCAATATTTTAAAGTAAGCTTATGAAAAATTTATTGGCTGAAATTTTGGTTTTTGACAAAGCTGCTACTGATTAAAAAAATTAATCACTTACATGTTTACAATGTTCTCTGCCGTCTTGAACAATTTATACAAGGGAAAAAGATCAGACTGATCTGCAGAAAGATTACAGAAGAAGCACCCTCTACCTTTCCATGAACAGATAAAGGGTGGTGACAGTGGGAGGAAAGCTTCCATTTTATCCAACACCCATGGCCATTATGAAAGACGGAGCTCTTAAGATGGGTCTAGAGATGGCAAACTGGTATGAATCACTGAATTACCATTATTTGGAGATAGAGTTCTCAACAAATGATTGTTCCTGCACCTTACCGCTCTCCGCTCAAAAAAATTCTGGTTAATAGGTTTAGTCGTTTAGCAAATAAATGTCGGGGAGGAGGGGGGAGTCAAGCCCACCTTTCCTACTTAATGACTTATTGCCAGGCAGGCATAAATACAGGGCTCATGTTCTTATGAAAACAGGTGCAATGCAAAAACACAAGTAGCCTTTTAAATAACGATCCATTAATACTTTAAAAAGCCAATATTTTCAACTCTGAAAAGTATCAGTTTTATAATAAATTTTACTAGGTTTGACAGTAGCATCCAATGTGCTAAGAACTTCCCAAACACTCAAAAAGAACTGTCCCTGTTTTGAGGAGCTCACAATCCAAGGAAAGACAGGCAAGCAGACCATTATGGGGAATGGGGAAAGCAACAGACTTTCCAAATACAAATTTACTCACTGAAGCACTCTAGAGTGGGTCACAAAGTATGCTATAATTTAGAAAGCGCATGCCCTACATACTCACTTACATAACAGACCAAGAACCATTCAAAACTTTCAGAAATATTGCAGATATATATTTGTACCCTTGTACTTAAGAATTTACAAAAATCAGTGTTCAGTAAAACCTCCATTTAATGGACTAATTTGGGCGAGGGGGTGTCCGTTAAATCAAAAAGTCCGTTATTTAATAAAAAAAAAAAAAAAAAAGAGCTGTCGGAGCAGCAGCCCGCCCGCCACAGGAGGGACCCGCTTGCGGGACTCGGGCGGGAACCGGCAGCCAGCCAGCCCGCGGGCAGCCAGCCCGCCCACTTGCGGTGGGACCCGGGCGGGAACCGGCAGCCAGCCCGCCCGCAGGCGGGAGCCGGCAGCCAGCCCGCCCGCCCGCAGGCGGGACTCGGGCGGGAGCCGGCAGCCCGCCCGCCCGCTTGCGGGACTCGGGCGGGAGCCGGCAGCCCGCCCGCAGGTGGGACCCGGCGGGAGCCAGCAGCCAGCCCGCCCGCTGGCGGGACTCAGGCAGGACCCGGGAGCCGTCAGCCAGCCCGCCCGCTGTCTGGACCCGGGCGGCAGCCGGGAGCCGTCAGCCAGCCCGCGAGAAATGGATTTCGGATGCATCAGACTTGCTCAGAAATTTTATCCATTGCATCCGAAGTCCGTTAAATCGAGGTCCGTTAAATCGAGAGTTTACTGTATTTCTAGATCAAGCTCCTCACCATGTCATTGGACCTAATCTGGGACTTTGGGGGAATACTATCATATTACATGAAAGATATGAATGTAAAAGATGCAACACAAATCTAACAAACTATATTCAAAGTTAAGGCAAATATTTCATCTTTTACACCTTACATCCATAAGTCCAAAATCAACTTAAGTTACAAATATAGAAGCAATCTTCACTGATTTGCTATATTTTGATGATCAGTCAGCCTTATTCTTAAATTTCATGTTATTTTGACAAGTTTAAGGATTTGGGGTTTGAGGGTTTTGGGGGGTTGCTTTTTGGGGGGGGGGGGTTATTTATAATCAAACTACAGTTTCTCTCTAAAGGGACCATATCAACATTTTCTGCTGCATGCAATACAATATATTGTAGATTTACATTCCTTCTATTTATACCTATCTACCCCACAAGTCACTTTTACTCCTCAGACTGAACACCATTAATAATGCATATCACTTGTATGTATAGATGCATAGCTTATCTAAATAAGATTCTTCTGAAAAGAACTCTAGACACTTAAACCATTTCATGACAATTAATTCAAATATAGTTTTAAAAAAAAAAAGATATAAACCAAGTCTTTTCTCTCACACACAAACTATTGTACAAGTCTAAAATCAGCATCTTAATCATAGGCTGAGATATTGTACAGTACCACTAACAGTCTCCCAATTTACATGCCTCAGATATTCATATTGAGTTTAATCTACAAAGACAAGTAATGTTTGAACACATGGATGACCTTCTTCTGTCAATCAGCTATAAAACAAAAGCTTTTCTTTCTTGTAATGTTTCAGATTCTTATAGGAAGAAATCCATTAAAACTGAAGGAAGTTACAAGATTACTGTTTTTAAACAATAAAAGTGATTTTAAAATTAATATATTTAAGATTTAACTGTATTAAGAGAACGTGTTTTAATATAGAAGTGTATTTCATTGCACTATAATAATCACCAAGAAATGCATTTTAATCAGAAGCTTTTATATATATTTTTAAAGAAATGTAAGCCTAAGTTCATATTAGTAACACTTCAAGTAGGAAATTTTTTAAAGTCTTGTTAAAACTTCAAAACTGAAAAAAACTAAGTTTAACCATTCATACTTTAAAACTTACTCAGCTCTGAAAACAAATTTCAGCAGTCATTTTCACTTAGTTGAGAGTCATTCACTTTCTGGTATTCATATATTAAAATGTTGTGACTTGTGTTTTCACAACTCTTAAAGAATGTTTTAATTAAAATTAATTTGTACAAACTTTCATAAATAGACTGGGGAGGGCTAAGTTTTTTTACTACAAAACGAAGACTATTTTCAATAGAGTTAAGAATCAGAGGTAGCCGTGTTTGTCACTTCTGCAATTCCAGACTAAGAGTCCTGTGGCCTCTTTAAGGTGTCACAGGACTCGGTCACTTCTTCAACAGAGTTGTTTAAAAGATAAGGAAACACTTCTAAATTAATAAATACTACTCAAAGGAGACAGGTGATAGATATGCATCTCAGATTAAGAAAATTAGTTAATGAATTTACAGAGCTGACAATTGTTGATGGAAAGCTGAAATAGCTGCCAGGTGCACCCTGATGGATGATACGGCCAAGCCTTGTTGTTTTAAGGACAAGCGGTAGTCCAAGATGGCAGGCACTGATGTCTGTAGGGGGAGTGTGCCACTCTGAGCACCCCAGCAGGAAAACCGTTTCCATTTGGCCAAATACGTGGTCCAGGTAGAGGTTTTTCTGCTAACTAAAAGGACCTGCTGCACTGAGTGGGAGTAACACAGCTCAGATCAAGTTAGCCATACAATATCCAAGCTCTAAAGTGGGGAGATTGCAGGTCGGGATGACAGCTGTCCATGGTCCTGAGAGATCAGGTTCAGCCACAACGGGAGCGGAATCGGAGTGTCTACCGACAGCTCTAGGAGTGTGGTATACCAGTGCTGTCTGGGCCAACACCAGGGCAACCAGAAACATAAGTGCTCTGTCCCTGCACAACTTGAGTAGGACTCTATGGACTAACGGGAATGGAGAAAAGGCGTAGCACAGCTGGCCTTTCCATGAAAGTAGGAAGACATCCAACAGGGAACCCGGGGAGCGTCCTTGGAGAGAGCAGAACATCTGGCACTTCTGATTCTCATGCGAGGCGAACAGGTCTATCTGAGGAAACCCCCACCTCAGGAAGATGGAATGGATGATACCCTGGCGAATTGACCACTCGTAAGCCTGGAAGGATCCACTGAGGCGATCCGCTAAGGTGTTCTGGACTCCTAGGAGAATCAACGCCACCAGATGGATCAAATGGGCTATGCAGAATTCCCACAGGCGAATGGCTTCCTGACAGAGGGGGGATGACTGGGCTCCCCCTTGCTTGTTGATGTAAAACACTGCCATGGTGTTGTCTCGGAGGACTGCAACACAATGGCCCTGAAGATGCTCTCGAAATACTTGACATGCCAGGCGCACTGCCCTCAGCTCCCGTACACTGATGTGAAGGGATAGACCTTGTGTACGGAGGTCCCCAAGGTGGGCACCCCATCCTAGAGATGACACGTCTGTGACTATGGACAGGGAGGGCTGCAGAGCATGAAATGGTACCCCTTCGCACACTGACATGGGGTACAGCCACCAACATAGGGAGGTTAAGAGCCCTGCTGGCATAGTAACCACTGTGTTTGAGCTGTCCCGACCAGGGTGGTATACTGTTGACAGCCAGCCTTGGAGTGGACGGAGCCGTAGTCTGGCATGCCTGTTCACATATGTGCAAGAGGTCATGTGTCACAGGAAGCATAGCACACCTTCGCAGTTGAAGTTGGGAAGCTTTGAAGGCTGCAAACAATGTTCACCAGGGATTGAAAGTGTGCATCCAGAAGTGCTCAGGCGAGGCTGGAGTCTAAGACTGCTCCGATAAACTCTGTCCTCTCGGTTCGTTACAGAGTGGATTTTGCAACACTGAGCTGAAGGCTCAGTTGTCTGAACATATTCATGGTGAGCCAAACATGGGATTGTACTTGATCCCTGGAGCAGCCCCAAATAAGGCAATCGTTGAGGTACGGGAACATTTGAATCAGTTGTCAACAAAGGAAGGTTGCCACAACGGTCATACACTTGGTGAACACCCTGGGAGCCATAGACAAGCCGAAAGGAAGGACGGTGAATTGAAAGTGTTGTTGATTGACCACAAAGTGAAGAAAAAGTCTATGCGCTGGATAGATCGCTATGTCGAGGGCGGCGTACCAGTCTCCAGGATCCAGGGAAGGAATAATGGTTCCCAGTGAAACCAGGCAGAACTTCAACTTTACCATAAATTTATTGAGTCTGCGCAGGTCCAGTATGGCCAGCACCGCGCCGCTTCCCACTGCCCCCATTGGACCAGGACGGCAAACCGCTGCCAGTGGGAGCCGCGGTCGGCAAACCGGCAAGTAAACAAACCAGAGGGGCCCGCTAAATGTGCTTACCCTGCAGTCCCGTGTGCCAAGATTGCCGATCCCTGGTATGGAGAAAGTGAATACAGAAATGCTATTTACCCCTTCACATAACACAAGAACGTAATAAAATTAATAGGGAGCAGGTTTAAAACAAAGTACCACCTCTTCACAATCCACATTCATTCAACCTGTGGAACTTATTACCAGGGGCTGTTGTGAAGCCCAAAAGTATAAGTGGGTTCAAAAAAAGAACTGGGTAAGTTCCTGGGGGATACGTCAATCAATGGCAATTAACGAAGACGGTCAGGAACACAAACCCATGCTTTGGTTGTCCCTAAGCCTCTGACTGACAAAAGCTAGAACTAGATGACAGGGGATGGATCACTTGAGGACTGCCTGTTCTGTTCATTCCCTCTGATGCATCTGACTTTGGCTATCGTCAGGGTACTGGGCTAGATGGACCATTTTCCTGATCCAATAAGGCCATTTGTGTGTCTTTTCTACTTGGGCGGCCTAATCTTTTCCATTATAAAAGGTTGTTGTGGCCATTTTTGAGAAGCTCTAGCAACTCTCTTGTTTGCATTAGACCTTTGAAATTCGGCACAGGGTCCTTTGGCCAGAAAAGTGCTTTTCTTTGTCCCATGAAATTCCATTCACATTTTGCTGAGATACAAACTTTTGAAAATCACCATTTCTCTTCCTTCACTTGTGTTCTTCAGGAGAACTTCGGCAGCTCACCAGACTAACAGCCGAACACGAAGGTTCTAAAGTGCTTGGTCATGCTGGCGCCAAAGCAACAGAACACAATGTACTAGGAACACAGAGACTGGTGAAGTAGATGTCATGTTGAAGGGAGGGAAACCACCCCCCCAGGCTCCCCCTAACTACACCCTAGTCGCAGTGACTCATCCCTCTTTTCTAGGATAGCAGCCTTCTCCTACTTCCAGTTAATGTATTCAGTCCCTTAACTTTAGTCCCTCTATTTAAGTGCTGAAGGTTCAGAGTTTAAACCTCACTGATGATGCATGACAGAGAGATTGCTACAATTGCACATAGTACAATTTGTTTTTACCTTTTTCTCCTTTTAAAAGGTAGGAAATTACATACAAAAAGATTAAGTATATTATGGAGATTACAAAGTCAAAAACACTCAAAATACCAGATTTACAGTTACTTGTGACTTGTGAGAACTACCTTAACTCTGCTTCCTTATGTGTGTGCAGTAAGTGCACTCTCCGTCAAGTGGGCAGTGTTAGCTGAGAAGGGTTGGGAGGGGTGGCCAGACTGTTCTGATGGAAGGGCTCAACCAAGCTCCAATCACACAGTGAGTATGACAGAAAGCATAGCAGTGAGAAACTAGAAACAGTACAAAGAAACCCAATGAACTTACAAAAGCAAACTAGAAGTCTTGAGAACTATGAAACTACATTTCTGAAATAGTAAACAGTAAGGAATAAGTCTATCAGGTTAAAAAGACTAATCATATAGCAGCACTTTAACTTGAATACCCTTTCTCTGTTCTTTGGGTAGTCACTGATCAGCATCTACACTGTAGTGATAAACAAATTAAGTATATTTCTATACCAGAGAGATAAAGTTATAATATTTATTATATATCTAGCGAACATTAAGGAAGCACTGCTTATGATTCGATAGTTAAGGCTGAGCTGAGTTTAGCACTTAAAGAAGAGATTCAATACCTTTGTTACATATGAAAAACACAGGAAGTTTGTCACCATCAAAGAGAAGGAAGTGAGGAGAGCGATCAAAGGGAAGATCTTCAATGGTACTCTGGACCTCTCAAGGAAATGAAGAGGAGGAGAGCCATGAACACTGGCACCTGACCTCTGCTGTAACAATGGATCTTGTTGCAATATTGGTTGCATCGAGGACCACTTGAAGAGCGGTACGTGAGAGGATTTGTTCCTTGGAACCTAGAGTCATGAATTGTTTCTTTTCTTCTAGAATGTCATCAATAAAGTCCATGAATTGTAAATTTTGTGGTCATATTTTGCCAGAACAGCAGTATAATTAGCAATGTGAAATTGTAAGGTAGAAGATGCATATACTTTACGTCTGAGCAGATCTAATCACTTGTTGTCCTTGTCAGATTGGGTGGAATGGGGAAACTGGTGTTTGGTCTTTTGGTTGACTGTGTCTATTACCAGAGACTTTGGTGTTGGATGAGTGAAAAGGAATTCAGAGCCCTTGGAAGGCATGAAGTACTTGCGGTCCGCTCATTTACAGGTAAGTAAGCTTGCAGCGTTTTCCAAAACCAAACAGCATAAACACCGGAAATACAGAGATATGGTTAAACTTGAAAGAAATCAAAAGATGCTGAAGCATAGACGTGCAATTTCAGAACTGGGCCATATAGTAATACCATACAGGGGAGGACAAGAGAAATCTAACGTTTTAAAGATTAAACTAATCTAACCTGAGACTACAAATACTCAAAGACCTTAATCATATGGTTGTTGTATGACGTCAACAGGACAGCGTTACAGACTGTAAACAATAGTTCTGATTTAGGATCCTTAATTAACAACCCACTAATACTAAAGCTAGTCATTGAATTCCTAGCATTATAAAATATTTTGTTGGCACAAGTAAAAATTAAGACAACTTCCTCTTTTAGTGTGAAAAATAGCCTTCAACAATATATTAAGTACGCTTTCATTAAGAAGGGGCAAGTTTTAGTATCAATGTCAGGAAAATCTGCCTTCCAACAAGGTCTATTAGATTGTGGAATATCTCCTCAGGGTAAAATGTGGATGGTACCATTCAATTAGACATCTAAAACTAGACTAGAGAAAGCACTAGAAAATATGCTGTAGTTAACTGTATATTGGTAGAATGATGGACTTTGTGACCTATTCCAATAAGTCTTCTCTATCTCACTTCTATGACTACTTAAATTTAGGAGGGTCTTCAAAAAGATACCTCCTATTGAGCACCTTGAATCTACATGGTTCACTTGAGAAAAAAAAAAGAGATGGCTAGATACTGGCACCATCTAGTGGTGTACCATGAGGCTAAAAGACAACAGATTTTTGGCCTCTTGAATTTTTAATTTCAGTTTAAAATTCAACTATGGTGGAGACCTGTAAGGACAGGAGTGCATTTGATCACACATACCCTACAGATCTTTTTATCTGGGATCTCAAGAAAAAGCATTACTGCACTGACCCGTATTTGATTTCTTGAAGAGAAATACAAATGAGAGAGCATTCTCTACACAGTATCTGCAAAAGGATTGTCTGTAGGTAGCTTATAATTTGAAGGCATTAGAAATAGTCACAAATTTATCACCAGGGAATTTATAGACAAGTGAACTGGGAGCAAATTCTTAGCATTCAACTATCCTAACAGGAAGGAGCAGAGAGGAATTTAGCTGGAGAGCTTTGCAAAGAAGAGAATTAAGCTATATCCTTCATTTTAAATTTGACAGACTTCTTAGGCCACCTAAATGTTTATTTACCACAAAGGTCAGATGTAATGTGATTATGTGAACAATTAAATGAGTGATATCAGTTTGGTATTCAGTACTGTTTTAGACGTAGTCAGGGCCGGTCGTGATGGGCAAAGGATTTTCTCCCAGTGTAAGGAACATGAGAGTTCAGTCTTGTGCATGTGATAGAAGACAGTACTAAGGCCAGAGTGGAACAACACCTCTTGGATCAAAGGACCTCCGCAGAGAGGCTAATCTCGGTATTCTCAACAGGCCTAGAGTCTGCCAAGATACAGAGCCAAAAGCCTCAAGTATCTCTCCTTTCTAACGGGGGGGGGGGGGTAAAGGAGGGGGGTGAAGGCACAGCAAAACTACTAAAACAAGACACTCCATTGTACACACTGCTCTCCCTAAGAGAATGGGAGAACATGCATGTAACAGATGTTAGTCACAATACTTAATATATTATTGGATGACACTCAGCTACTATCATGATGAGCATGGTATAAAACCTATATAGAATGGAATCATACACTGGGTTACCAAGTGGGTCTTATCCAGACACAGAAGGCACTGAGCATGGGAGTTGGTCTTTGGTATGATTCATGGGTAATAGGCACATCTCTTAAAGACCTTACAGGGCTCAACATGGTCACGATGAGGCCAAAGGCTCTCTGGAGAAGGGCAGGCTATGTAAGTTAAATTATTCTGTGCTACTGTTTACAAGCTAACTAAAGAAAATAAGATAGACTATGGAAAAGTCTACCCTGAGGGCACAAAGGTGAATTCTGTTAACACTCAGCACTATTGGTGAAGGAACTGAGGGATGGGGAATCACTCCCTTATAGAGAGTAGGGCAATGACCTCACCTCGCACAAGCTCTCTTGTGCAGGGGTCTCCAAACTACGGCTTTGATTTGTCCAGCCCCCCAACCTAATTTAGAATTTAATGCAACACTGACAGTAGTATTTTTTACGATTTGTGTATATTTTGCATATATTTCCATATATTTATTTATTTTTCTCCACAGTTGCATTGGCCCGCAAAGCCCCTTCCAAAATCTAATATGGCCCTCATCTCAAAGTTTGGAGACCCCTGCTCTTATGTTCCAGAGCTCAACACCAGGAGTGCCATATTGTACGAGTGAGTCTTTGTAAGCTTAACAAGGGATCGATCAGAACTGTGGATGTGAGGTATAAGACGACCCTTAGATGCTCTAAGCTGGGAGGATGACAAATATGTGATTACTTTAGGGAACCCAGTCTTAGCTTTGGCAATCAGTCTTGAAAGACAAGACTATCTACTTACTCCCCAGAGAAATGGGACATCTAAGAGTGAATGGTCATAAGCTTAGTTTTCACCCAACCATGGTTATAACCAAATAACTATGGTCATCATTAGAAGATACAAGGTTAAAAGTAAACATAAGAGTTAACTAAACCAAGTACCATAACAGCAATAACAGTTATCAGTATTATAAGCACTCTTTAGATAATATAGCAACAAGAGAGCCTAAAGTTATATATCCATTCTATAATACACTTCTGAGATGCAGAAGACAACCCATGAGAAGCACAGCTGGATCACATTTAGCTCAGAAAATCTTCAAAAGATATATTATATCTCTCCTCTCAAAAATGCCTTTAGTAATATTAAAATCCATATTGTAATATGAAATGTAACATTGTCTCAAGCAACTCATTAAGCATGTAATTAATTACCTATTTCTTCAAGTAGGTACTGCTTACATTATATCAAATTCTTATCCTAAGATTATTTCCCAAGATTTCTCCATCTTCTTAAGGGCAACACTCAAAGTTGATACAAGAGATCTACAGATCTCAGGTTTGTGGGGTAAAGTAAACATTCTTAGAATATCAGTGCACATAGATACATTTCCTAGTGTCCCCAACATACCATTCTCCCTTGAAGGGATTTCATTGAGGAGGATTATTCCTTTGGGCTGGGGGGGGGGGGGAGATAGCACAAAAGAGAGGGGCATAGGCAGAAAGCTAATGATCCATTAAAGCCTCATTATATAATTATCTAGAATTGCTTATTTTTCATTATTGTCCAGAAGCATCACAAACAGTCTGGGCTAAACAATAAAAATCCACCAAAACACAACTTGGTTACTCATACCAAAGATTTTAATCCTTCTTGCTACTTACAAAAAATGTATAAAAATGCCATAGGACTACAATCACAAAGCTCCAGAACACCAAAATTTTATAATTAAAAAAATTACCATTGCAGTAAGTTTCCCTATTCCAGTAAGATCACCACATTACAACCACAGCCCTATTAAAAGCTCCAGATGCACTATCTCAAAGTAACACATAAATATGACAGTTTGGTAAGCTCCCCATAATGGATGATAGCCACAATCAAGTTCTCCATTGACAATTAACCAGAGTTAAGAACCTCCAGCAGACTTTATTGTCCCTAAAATATATCGCTCCTGAACAGAGGGGAAAAAAGATGGGGATATCTACAGTAGCCGCAAAAGTACTGATTTTATCACACACGTAATTTTTTTAAATTAAGATAAAAAAATGGTGGGTTTTTTTTTAGTTCAGAGCTGTCCACAAAGCAATCGAGTAGTCCCCAATTACAGTACCTTTCTTCAAGGCTGTAACAGTGTATCAAAACTGACCAAACTAAAAATTCTTTAGAGATTGAGCTATTGTGCATCACCGAAAAAAACTGTACTGACTATTAAATTTACACAATTCAAATACCCATTAGTTTCACAGAATGTGTAGTCAAAGACTGTTTACTTTTGCAAAAATTCTTAGTAAACAAACCATGAACTCTTCAAAAGCCAATATTTTTACAATTAGCTCAATTTTTTCAGCCATAACCCCAACATTGTCTTAAAATGTACCACTTTAAAAGAGGCATAATTTCATTAACAGTTTTAATACAACTTTTAAAACAAATGCACAATTTTGCTAAAAATGTTTGTGCGCTGATCACCACCATGCAATCAGTATTTGCAAACAAGATACAAGCACTGCTGTGGCCCATCAACTGTGTAGGAACAATTTTATTAATTTATTCACTGTAATATTTATTGTACTTCAGTCACATGCATGATTTACGCTCTTTACTCTAAGTATCTGCATTGTCAGATAAGTTCAGACATTTTATCTAGTGACCAAATAGAATGGATTTTTCTGTTAATTGCACTAAATAAAATAGCATGTTATAAAATCCACTGGAACATCAACACAACTTTGATAAGCAAGGCATACAGCAATGAGATTTGGCTGCATCAGTGTTCAGTGTATCAGATTTAAAATACTTGCGTGCAGTAATTTAGCTGTGACCAGGTGAGCAATCCACACTTTTATAAATATTTTGGAATTTTCTTTATCACTGAATTATCAGTTTTTATACACAAATATTGCATGTCCTGTTTACAGAGCTCTGTGGTTAAGCTTTGGACAACAGCTTAACATACACGCTCACCTATTTATCAGTGACAAGCAGCAAGCTTTCCTGGAAGAAGGAAAGCCTAAACCCATCCATTTATACAGAATTCAACCTTTCAAATGCAAACCAATGCAGTTCTGTATTTCTGATTCCCAAACAATATCAGAGTAACATTAAACAAGACTGGTGAACTGCACCGCTCATAATCAGAATCTTTTAGTCAACATCATGTAAATTCTATCGTAGTGCACCTTAGAAAAAGTATAAACAGCAGACAGATGAAAGCTAGGACTGCCTTATAATCTAGTCTGATTTCCTCCATAACACAAGCCAACGAACCTCATCCAATAATATCTGCATCAAGCTTTTATCTATTTGACCTATATCTTATCTTTTAGAAAGAGGTTGAGTCTTGATTTCAAAGACTTAAAATGGGGAATCTACTACTTGGCTAGGTAAATTAACTACAGTGAAACCTCCATTTAACGGACTAATTCGGGCGAGGGGGTGTCCGTTAAATGAAAAAGTCCGTTATTTAATAATAATTAAAAAAACGAGCTGTCGGAGCAGCAGCCCAACCGCCACAGGGTCGGGGCGGCAGCTCTGCAGTCCACCCGCTGCCAGGACCCGGGTGGCAGCCGGGAGCCGGCAGCCAGCCCGCCTGGGTCCCGGCTGCCGGGAGCCGGCAGCCAGCCCGCCTGGGTCCCGGCTGCCGGGAGCCGGCAGCCAGCCCGCCTGGGTCCCGGCTGCCGGGAGCCGGCAGCCAGCCTGCCTGCTGCCTGGACCCGGGTGGCAGCCGGGAGCTGGCAGCCAGCCCGCAAGAAATGGATTTGGGATGCATCAGACTTGCTCAGAAATTTTGTCCGTTGCATCCGAAGTCCGTTAAATCGAGGTCCGTTAAATCGAGGTTTTACTGTATTAGGATTATTACCTTCACTTAAAAGTTTGTATTTTATTTCTTGTCTGAATTTGTTTACCTTCAGCTTCCAATTCACTTATGTCCTGTACAAAACATAATATCACCTCCCTACTCCTACTTCAGTAGTGCTTTACTCTCTTTCACACCACAATGTTGTGCATCATGTTCAATTGCTTATCTATCCTGACCCCTTAAGCCCTTTACGGAGTTGCTACTTCTCAGGACAAAGTGCGCCTCTTTATAAATGTAACCTCTGTTCTTTGTTCCTAGATTTAGAACTTGCATTGACTGTATTAAATCATGTTCTAATAAGTCAACCTTACCACCAAGTGATCCACATTGATCTGTAGACTGACCTCTCCCCATCTTTATTTATCACCCTGTTTTTCGTGGCATCTGCAAGCCCCAACAAACCCCAACAAAAACACACCAATTTAGAATTACTTTTTGTATTCTGTTAATTAGTTTTTAATCCATTTAATATGAGCTATATTGATTTTATATAGTACTTTTTCCTCCCAAAATTAAAATGACCTGTCAGACTAAGTCAAATGCCTTACAAAAGTCTAAGTATATTGTCAACAGTTTATTAACCAAACTTGCCGAAATTAGTATTTGATGAGATCAAAAGGCCTGATTTTGACAAGATGTATTTTCCATTAAGCCATGTTGATAAGTATTAATTATGCTACCACCTCATAATTGTTTACTAATTTTGTTCCATACCATTCTTTCCATGATTCTGCCTGTGATTAACATCAGGCAAATCAGTCTATAGTTTCCTGGGATTTGCCATTGATCCTTTTCAAATACTGGCACAATACTAGCTGTCTCCTAGTCCTCTGGAACTTCCAGTGTTTTAAGATTTGTTAAAAATCAACATTAGTAGTTCACAGAGCTTTTCCATCAATTCTTTTGATATCTGTGGTGGAAGGTACCTAGTCCTGCAGATTTTAAAATGTTGCAATCTGTTACTGTTTAACATACGTTCTATTCAGTCAGTAACTAAGGAGTATTTCATTATCACTAAGGGTTTGTCCTCACTGGGGGGGGATCGATGGCAGATGCGCAACTTCAGCTACATGAATCACGTATCTGAAGTTTGCGTATCTGCCACCGACTTACCGCTCGTCCCCGCGGCGGCAGGCGGCGGCGCACTCCCCCCGTCAACTCCAGCTTGCGCCTCCCGGCAAGCTGGAGTTCCAGAGTCAACGGGGGAGCCGCGGGCGATTGATTTATCGTGTCTTAGCAAGACACGATAGATCAATCCCGGAGCAGCCTTGTGAAGATAAGCCCTAAGATAAGAATACACCATTGTGTTTTCTTTCAAATACTGAGTAGAAATATTTAAATACTTCTGCCTTTTCTGCCTTATGATTGATGCTTTATCATCTCTGCCAAGCATCAGACCTACATTATTCCTAGAATTTTGTTTGTTCCCAATATATTTAAAGAACTCTTTGTCCTTGAGCCTACTGCCCATAGGTTTTTTCCACTTACAACTTAAGTTTCTCTTAGCTGTCTAAAATTCTTAACTGCTGTGCTGACTGGTACTCCTTACTTTCAGCTTCCCTAATGTTTTCTTATATATTATTTATTTGTATTACTTTCACCTCCACACCAAAACAGGATTTTTTAAAAATCAAATAAGCCTTCTTTCTTGACTGTGGAATTGTGCGTTTTGAAGCTTCTAACAAAGAATTCTTAAATACAATTCTCTTTTTTATGTTTAAGTACTTCCTCCAACTCAATTTTAGCATGATGGCTTTCATCTTTGTGAACTAGCCTTCTTAAAAGCACCAAGTATACCTACTACTTGATGTATCTGCACACAGCAAATGAAAATAGACAAATGTTCATAAATGATCTGAAAAAAAGAGTGAATAGTGAGGTGGTAAAACTTGCACATGATGCAAAATTACTCAAGATAGTTAATTCTAAAGCTGAAGGCAAAGAGTTACAAAGAGATCCCACGAGACTGGGTAATTGGGCACCAAAATGGCAGATGAAATTCAGTGTTGTTGATAATAATGCACAATGGAAAAAATAATCCCAGCTATACATACAAAATGATGGGTTTTAAATTAGCTGTTACCACTCAAATAAAGATCTTGGGAGTCATCATGGATAGTTCTCTGAAATCATCTGCTCAGAGTGCAGCAGCAGTCAAAAAAGCAAACTGATTAGGAACCATTAGGAAAGGGACAGATCACATAGAGAACATAATACTATTATATAAATCCATGGTATACCCACACCTTGAATACCACACGCACTTCAGGTCACCTAGGGAAGTGTTATTTACCCCTTTCACATAATACAAGAACTAGGGGTCATCCAATTAAATTCATAAACTGCAAGTTTAAAACTACATAAGGCAGTACTTCTTTACAGAACACAGTCAATGTGTGCAGCTCATTGACAGAGAATGCCATGAAGGTGAAAAAATATAACCGGGTTCAAAAAAAATACTTGAACCTATTCTCTGTGAATTTACCTATTAATGGCTATTAGCCAAGATGGTTAGGGATGCAACCCCATAGTCCAGGTGTCCGTGAAACCTTCGGCTGCCAGAAGCTGCAACTGGCAAACAGGTGCTGGATCACTCCAAACAGCCCTGTTCTGTTCATTCCCTCTGAACAATCTGGCACTGGCAACTGTCTGAAGACCGTATACTGGGCTATCTAGCCCAGTGGTCTATCTAGCCCAGTGGGCTAGATAGACCACTGATCCAACCCAGTATGCCCATTCTTATGTTATCACTCACACCTGAGCAACCATACATTTTTACTTCAGTGATCAATTCATCTTAAACAGATAAAATCTAAGGTACTATTACCACAAGTTGGTTTCAGTACTTTGAAAGTAGTGAAAGTTTGAAAGTTGTACTTTTTTTTAGAACCTTCAAAGATATTTTATAAGTGGCAGCATGAGATCTCCGGCATATGTCCCCCAGAATGAAATTCCCAAGAATGCAATATTTCCAGCTACACACTATAGACATGCATGCATCTGATGAAGTGGGTATTAGCCCACGAAAACTTATGCTTCAATACTTTAGTTAGTCTTTAAGGTGCCACAGGACTCTGTCACTTCTGCAATTCCAGACTAACACGGCTACCTCTCGGATTCTTGACACTATATACAGAAGTTTAAGGTGCTGTTCCTCCTGTTCCTGTGTCTGATTTGGTGTCTATAGCCGACTCCCACCTCCTCACTACCGCCTGTGATTTATCAGTTAATCCTTAGATCCATAAGCATCCCAGTACTCTCCTTCAGAATGTCAATAATTCCAGAGCAGATAGTGGTATCTTTAAGAAAGAGTGCCACCCTATATACCATACCTCCCATTGTATCTTCCCTAAACACAGCATATCCCAGGATTTTAACATCAGCCATGTAATTGAAACCTGATGTGTGACAGGATACCAATCATATCAAATTTATTTTCTAATTTCTTGTTTAGACTAACTACTCCTATTGTAATTCTTATTGTCTATGAAAAAACAATGGATATTTCCACAGGGGAGGAAGACTCCCTCGAACACAGACAAACATGGATACCTCTAAGGTCTTGTCTATACTTGCAGCAATGTCTACGGTACGTGTAGCTACACACTGCTGTGAAAACCAGGCTGCGTCCATTCTGTGGCATGTAGCTACACATGGCAAAAAAAGATTCTAGCAGGGGCAATGTAGCAGGGAAAGGTACTAACAGCTCCGTCTCGGGGCCTTTTCCCCTCGATCTCCTTCTCTAGAGTCTTTCCCTGCAGCACAGAAAGGCTCCAGAAGTGGGAAGCTACTGGAGGCTTTTACCACTTCCAGGGACTTTCACTGAGGCAGGGAAAGACTCTGGCAGCAGAACACTACATTAGTAAAAAGAGCAGTCTACATACAGGAGGCACTGTGTGGGCATGTAGAGAGCCATGTAGGGTATATACCCACAGGTTCTCATGTGTTTGTATTCTACTTACCTAAGCAGTGCCTCACTCTCTACACTGCTATTTATAGGGCTGGTCCCCACTACGGCTTAACGTCGACTTAAGCAACGTTAAGTCAATATAAACATGTACCCGTCCTCACATGCATGCCATTTGAGTCGATTTAAAGGGACCTCAAAATTGACTTCTGTACTCCTCCCTAACGAGAGGAGTAGCGCTGAAATCGACCTCTCGGGGTCGATTGTGAACTAGTGAGGATGCATGTGACATTAAGCCTCCGACCTTCCACAATACCCGTTTGCTCCCCAGGGGACCAGCCACCAGTCCGAGCAGCCCCCCGCCACCCCCACCCCCCCGCAGCTAACTCCGCGCCGGCTTCCCCCCCACCCCCCGCCGCCCACCTGAGCAGCTAACTCCGCAGAGCTGCTCGTGTGGGCGGGCGGGGGGGAGCCGGCGCGGAGCTAGCTGCTCGGGCGGGCGGGCGGGGGGGAGGGGGCGCGGACCTGCTCGGGTGGGCGGGGGGGGCCGCAGACCTGCTCGGACTGGTGGCTGGTCCCCTGGGGAGTGTGCCTGGCTGCCCCGAAAGGTGGTGCCTGCTGGGGACTCCCGGAACGGTGGTAGTGCAACACTCCCTATGTGGACGCTTGCAAAAGTTGTAAGGACAGACACTGTCGACTTGCTGTGCTTTGTGGGGACGCACAAAATCGACTTTATACAGTCTGCTTTAGAAAATCGAATTAAAGGAAATCGAACTAATGCTGTAGTGAAGACATACCCAAGACTCTGGAGCTCTTAAGTGAAGAACAGGCTACCCAATTTCATTTCTGCAAGTCAGGTCAGAGACAGATACAAAAGACTGAGCCCCTACAGAGGATGAAGGATAGCATACATAATCCCAGTACCCTTTCCTGACACTGGCAGTTGATTATATGGGGCTGAGTCTGTTCTGAGGCTGTTGCTCTTTCCTCTCTACACAGGAGCAGCAGCAGCACCTCTATGAGGAACAGCTGCTGCTTCTCAATGCCATGCATTTAAAGAGGCAGGGTGCAGCTATCAACAATTCCCTCTTCCTCCGCACACAGGAGCAACAGTAGTCACATTTACAGGTGTGAAAAACTGCTGCAGAAATGAGCAAGTGATGACACTAACCTACTATGTATCATTACACAGCAGATCATGCTGCCACCTTCCCACCACCACATTTTTCAATATACTAAAATCATTCTGTCAACTCTGCACACTTTCACTACACTACGTCTCAATGCCAGCCAAGGTCAAAACATGGGGTGCAAAGGGACTTGGCCTCACCTCCCCTACCTCAGTTCTAATTGGAATCAACGTCAAGAATATACAAAAGTCCCCAAAATGTTGTGTTCAAATGTGTACCATATACTCATAGCACACAAACAGCACGTACACACGAACTAAAGAGATGCAAAAACTCCCAGGAACTTAAACTGACGGTGTTTAATGTTAGATCAGTGGTCAACAAGACGACCATTTATGACTTCATTGTGAGAGATGCTCCAGAAGTATGATGTACCCTGCATTACCAAAACACATCTGGATAATACAGTAGAAACTCAGAGTTACTCAAAACCACCTCATGAATGGAGGTTGTTCGCATCACTGAACAAAACATTATGGTTGTTCTTTCAAAGATATTCAACTGAACATTGACTTAATACATCTTTGAAGCTTCACTATGCAGAAGAAAAATGCTGTTTTCCTTTTTTTAGTACAGTAACTCCTCACTTAATGCTGTAGTTATGTTCCTGAGAAAAGCAACTTCAACTGAAACAATGTTAAGCAAATCCAATTTCCCCATAAGAATGAATATAAATAGGTGGAGGTTAGGTTCCAGGGAAAAAAATTTTGCCAGACAAAAGGCATAATATATACATATATATCTTCTCCTCTCCACCTCCTCCCCCTTTACTTCACACGCCGCGTCCTCACTTCTCCCACCTCTCTCCCTTACCTCCTGAACACCGCAAGTCAGCTGTCTTGCGGGCAGGAGGGTGAAGGCACTGATCTGCGGGGTCTGCCGGGAGGCAGGAGTCACTGTAAATGGGGGGGGGGGAGCGGAGGGCGCGCATAGGGAATCTGCCAGCTATGGAGAAAGCAGGCAGCCAAACAATGGAATAGTGGAGCATTGCACAACTTTACACGAGAATTGTTGCTAATTGATCAGCAATGTAGCAACGTAACAAAACAACATTAACCAGGACAATTTTAAGTGAAGAGTTACTGTAGTTTACATTTAACACAGTACTGTACTTGCTTTTTTGTTATCTCTGCTCCTGACATTGCATATTTGTGGTTCCAAATGAGTTATGCGTTTTACTACCGGTAGTCAGTTTGTAATACTGGTGTTCATAAATCTGAGGTTCTAGAGTACTGCAAACTACTTTGGTACAACATGATCCTCTGGCTCCTTCTCCTTCAAGGTTACTTAGCACACCACAGGGCAAAAAGTGATCAAAAGCACATGCAGAACAGTATTCTTTTAAAACTTAAATACGACAAATCCAGGAAACACTCAAATCCTTTGAACTCTTCCACTTCACATATGAAATAAAGAGCTGAAACCAATTTAGACTTTCTATGTAGATTCCCAAATATCAGAAAGGAAAGTGGTAACAGAAATTCATCCAAATCCTCAGCATAGCAGAGGACACAGTAGGAGCTGAGGAACTAGCCCCACGTCTTAGCATCAATACAGAACCTCCGCCGCAAATCCACAGCCTCCAATTGCCTCCAAATTAGGAAAGCAAGCAGAAAAATCATTTGTACCTTCCACCCCTCACCCTTTATCCATGAAATCAAACAGTGCTCAGGCATACCTGATGTTAGAACATGACGTTCTAATCCACTGTATGTGTTGGTGGTTAAAGTTCTCAGTTTGGAAAATTTCAACATCAATGTCACCAAAAGCCTTGGATGAAAATAACCCAAATCAACGTCTCCTCTCTCCATTTTAGACAGAATTTGTCACTGAATCCTCTTGTGGCAGTTTGTTCCAGAATTTAAGCTTTCATTTAAAAAAAAATTCTAGCTGTTGAGGTTGTGGAGAAAAACATGACAAGATGCACCCAGCATTAACCAGTTTAGTGTTGTTTTGCACCTGCGGACAGCCTGAAACAATAAGCTCAGAGATGCATAATCTCTCCATTCAACTAAATGAGGCATTAAAATGCTAAAAAAAACTGGCAACAATTTGTGTGTCTGGATTGTTAACTATTTCACTGCTGATCATTTTAGCAAAAACCATGATGGAATCAAGGCATTTTGGATTTATAAAGTTATTTACCAACCAAAAAGTTTCTGCCTCCGATTGACAAGAAATGCTCTTAGTCTAGGTCTTTTCACTGCCAAAGTGGTGTGTGTTTGTACAGCAAGATGGCTAATTTGAACTAGCAAAAAACGGTTACTCACCTTCTCATAAATGTTGTTCTTCGAGATGTTTTGTTCATGTCCATTCCAAGCAGGTGCTTGCGCGCCGCATGTACACTAGCCGAAAGATTTTCCTTTAGCAGCATCTGTATGGTCGGCCTGGCATCCTCTGGAGTGGCACGTCCATGGTGCCCAATATAGGGCCCTGCTGACCCTCCACCCCCTCAGTTCCTTCTTACCACCAGTGATGGCTAGCTGGAACTGTGTTTGCTCCTGGGAATAGCCTAGCAGCATCTTCATTCTGTGTAGTTCTCAGTTCGTAGTGTTAAAATTTGTTGGCTGCCCTGCAAATCTCCTGGGCAGGGACCTGGGCCAGGAATGCCTCTGACGACGCCAGGGCGCTCGTGGAGTGGGCAGTAAGCGGAGGGACAGGTACCTTTGCTCGATTGTAGCACTCCATGATCCATGAAGAGAGATGCTGGGACGAGACCGAGCAGCCCGTCATCCTGTCTGCCACTGCCACAAAGAGCTGGACAGACTTTGTGAATGGCTTGGTCCTTTCAATGTAAAAGACCAGGGCCCTGCGCACATCCAGCAAGTGAAGCCTACACTCCCTACTGGAGGAGTGTGGTTTAGGATAGAACACCAGTAGAAACAGGTCTTGACCCAGGTGGAATTGGGAGACCACCTTAGGGAGGAATGCTGGTTGTGGACTGAGCTGGACCTTGTCCTTGCGAAAAACTGTATATGAGGGTTCTGATGTGAGGGCCCAGAGCTCTGAGACCCTTCTGGCCGAAGTGATGGCCACAGGGAATGCCACAAAGGCCACCTTATACAAAAGGTACAGCAGCGAGCATGTAGCCAGGGGCTCAAATGGGGGACCTCTTCGCAGGCACTGGAGATAGGGAGCAGTGGCCAGACTCTCTTCAGTGCCGGGGCCTTTGATCTTTATCTCGGGCCTCCTCGCATGCCGATGGCGCTGGAGCACTGCACACAGACGACACCGTGCTCAGAACCAGGTCCCTGGGCCAGAATGTGGCCACAGGGCCGCCTCCATCAGGATCACTCCGAGTCTCTGCTCTCTGTCCTTTAGCGTCCTGGGGCGGAATCCCTTGAAGATGCGGCAACGGTCCTTCTGGTAACTATCCCCAAGGCACCTTAGGCAGGAAGAATGGGGATCATGCTTTGGCATAAATTTCCCACAGACCCCGCAGAGTTTAAACCCTGGGGACTCAGGCATGCCCCAAACGGGCCGTAGAATCAGTGGCAAAAAAAAATCCCCAACAACTAACCAACCAACCAACAAACTTTAACACTACGCACTGAGAACTACACAGAACGAAGATGCTGCTAGGCTATTTGCAGGAGCAAACAGTTCCAGCTAGCCATCACTGGCGGTAAGAAGGAACTGGGGAGGGGGAGGGTCAGCGAGGCCCTATATTGGGCGCTATGGAGGTGCCACTCCAGAGGGCGCCAGGCCGATCCTAAGGATGCTGCTCAGGGAAAGTCTGGCTGGCGTGTACATGGCGCTCACACACGTGCTTGGAACGGACATGAACAATCACTCGAAGAATCTCACTTTAAACACACACCTATTTTGGCAGTGAAGACAGTGTGAGCCTTCAACACGACAATGGCACAGGCTGAGAAAAATTCTTCATACTTAAGCCTATCTGCAGACAGTGTTTTCCTCCAAGAACACTTGGTACTGCTGGGTGTTAAATGTCACTAGCTTTCTTCCTTTCTACTTTTCCCCCTCACAGGTCACCCAAATGCCAAGGGATCTGTGAGAGTAATGGTGTAGGAGAATGCACATCAATGCCAGAGGGTCTAGCAAAGCAACCTGAGAGTGATGGTAGTGTTTCACTGTCACAATACTAAGTTTAGTGGCTTTTCTATTCATAAAGGTTTAGCATTTGTGGAGCTGATAATCTTCTAGTGTGAACTTTGGTGGTTGCTTGTAATTGTCTTGTGATGGGAGAGGGGAATTTTTACTTGAAGGAGGTGGTGGTCAGGTAAGGATACAGATTAGCTTGTGTGTTTCTAATGTCCTGCGCAAGGATCCAGTCCAAAGTGCATGGGGGAAGGAAAGGAATATCTCCATGCATCCAAAGGTGAAGAGGAGGAGGAGCTGCTGCTATGAGAGGTGTCAATCTACATGGATGAAGTCTCCCTCAAGTTAAGTTGTGTGAACCTCAAAACCATGTTAGGCAATGTCTGGGGGGGGGGGGGGGAATGGAGGGGGGGGAGAGTTCAAGTCTTTTGGTGACTGTAGCTCTGTAGATTAGCAAGATGCCATAATCAATTCATCAGCACTCTAACATCAAAGATGGTATCCTCTTAATTTGAAACTAGTCTATTCTGAATCTGGAGGAGAATAAAATCACTCTACTACCATTCTCCTTGTTTAAGTGTTCAGAGTAGCCTAATGCTGTAAGGTGAGCTAGCACTGGGCTTGTCTTTTCAATCAATCACATTTCAGTGATGCAGACCACATTAGGTGGCCCAAGTTTGGGATGGTAAACAAGGGTGACTGCTGACCATGATTCCATTAGCATAAGGCAGATGTCTTGAAAATGCTCTTTTACTGGTGAGCCCTTTCACATAGCAATCCTCTGCGTGTAACCCCCTCCTCTTAATATATAAAAGTGTTTTTAAATGTATAACACCATTATAAATGCAGAGGCAAAGCAGGGTTTGGGATGGAGGCGGACAGCTCGCGACTCACTGTGTAATAACCCATGACCCTCTGAGGAGTCCCGACCCCCAGTATGAGAACCCCTGCTCTATTTAGTCTGTGTTGGTTGGCTCCTTTGGTGCATTGGAACACCTTACCTAGGGAATGATCAAGTGGCGCAGAAGCAGCAGTGGCACAGGCCAAAGTTCTTCATGCTTTGGCAATCCTACACTGATGGAACAACATACAAGGGAGGGGGGGGGGGCGTTTCAGCCCACAAAAGTTAGAACAACCTTCAGATTGCTGTAACTTACATCAGGGCCAAACATCAGTTTCTGGCTGTTCTCCCCCAAGTCTGTGCACAGATGCTGCTTTATACCTGACCCCTTTGTCCTGGGCCTTTTGCCAAGCACAGATCAGGAATCTGGACAAATTCCTGGTATATATTTAGGTCTCCTTTTCATTTCTAATGCCTACTCTTATTCTAGTGGTCACATCCATGCCTACATTTGATGTACACTTATGGTTATGCTGTAGTCGGTTTACTTTATTTTTGAACATTTTCAGCAACAAAAGAAATGTGAGGAACAATTAGGTACTATGTTTGTATATTAGTCACATCTGTTCATGAACCATTAAACATGTTCTACTAAAACACTTGCCCACCAGGTTTCTCTGGGAGAAGGAAAGAACAAAAGTATTCCTCAGTACAATGACATATTACTTATTTTGTTACGGACTTTGAAGCATGGTGCAAGCCAACAGAAAGTGCTTAAGTTCATCTACCCAATATTTATGGCTATATTGTGGTGTCATAATTAAATATGGGTCATTAAAGACACTACAGTTATTAAAAGCCTTACCTTTTGGATAATCTTCCAATAATAGGTTGAAGTGACCTAACTGACAAAAGAAATCAGACTCTACTTTTCCTTCAGCTTTCAATATCAGAGATTCATAGCAGCGAACAGCCTGTAAAAGAGAAGTACAGATATTGTCACAATGTTGTATTGTACTGAACAAAGCTCATTTTATAAATGCATCTTCTTTGTAAATACAAATATAAGCCTTTTACCAAGCCTAACGTTACTGTGCAAAACTAAAAATTCTGCAGTTTTCTGCAACAACCAGAGCTATTTCAGAATTATGTCATCCTTGGTTTAAAAGTAAGAACAATAAGGAGAGCACATATTGAAAATGTGTCAGATTCTAACACAAATATTCAGCGATATTAATAACTATAATACGGGGGGGGGGGAGGGGAATTCTTTACTTGTGAACTTGACATGCACTTCATTTCCCTAAAGCAAAACAAATTGATACAGTATATCAGAGGGGACTGATTTAAATTGAAGTGATATAAATCACTGAATGTAATTATGATTTAAATCAGTAAGTAGGAAACAGATTAAAATCATCAATTTTAATCTTGTTTTGCATTTGTTCTTTAGTTATTTTCCCAAAGAACATTTGAGTCTGGTTGGCTGCTGTAATTTGATAATTTTGCTAACCAGGAGAATACACTATCTGTGCATACTTAAATAATTATATTACACAACATATAATTACTCAGATTCTTAATTTACCGTTTCTTATTTACTAGATCATTTTTTTCCTCAGAATCTGTGTCAAGCTGAATTCGTATGGAATCGGAATTCAATTAAAAATGCTTTTTTTTAAAAACAAAAAAGCATTTAAAATTGTTTGAACACTAAGATCATGTCTACACTATCACTTATGTCAGCAAAACGTATCTCATTCAGGGTACGTCTTCAATACCCGCCGATCTGCCGGGCAGCGATCGATCTATCGCGTCTAGTCAAGAAGTGATAAATCGATCGCCAAAGCAGTCCCGTCGACTCCAGAAGTCCAGCTCGCCAAAAGGCGCAAGCTGGAGTTGACGGGGGAAGACAACTGCCGCCATGAGGACAGCAGGTAAGTCTGCCTAAGATACGCAACTTCAGCTACATGAATAACGTAGCTGACGTTGGTGCATCTTAGGTCTATCCCCTCCCCCTAATGTAGACCAAGGGTATGTCTTCACTACAGCAATAGGTCGATTTCCCTTAAGTCGATTTTCTAAAGTAGGCTTTATAAAGTCGACTTAGTGCGTCCCCACAAAACATAGCAGGTCGACAGGGTCTGTCCTAGAACTTTTGCAAGGGTCGACATAGCCAGCATTGCACTGTGGGTAGATATCCCACAGTGCCGGGAGTCCCCAGCCAGCACCACCTTTCGGGGCAGCCAGGCACGCTCCCCAGGGGACCCCCCGAGCAGCTCCGCGCCGGCTTCTCCCCTCCCCGCTCAGGCGGGCGGGGGGGGGGGGGGGAGCCGGCGCGGAGCTGCTCGGGCGGGGGGGGAGCCGGCGCGGAGCTGCTCGGGCGGGGGCGGGGGGGGGAGCCGGCGCGGAGCTGCTCGGGCGGGGGCGGGGGGGGGGAGCCGGCGCGGAGCTGCTCGGGCGGGGGCGGGGGCGGGGAGCCGGCGCGGAGCTGCTCGGGCGGGGGCGGGGGCGGGGGGGGGAGCCGGCGCGGAGCTGCTCGGGCGGGGGCGGGGGGGGGGGGAGCCGGCGCGGAGCTGCTCGGGCGGGGGCGGGAGCCGGCGCGGAGCTGCTCGGGCGGGGGCGGGGGGGGAGCCGGCGCGGAGCTGCTCGGGCGGGGGCGGGGGGGGAGCCGGCGCGGAGCTGCTCGGGCGGGGGGCGGGGGGGGGAGCCGGCGCGGAGCTGCTCGGGCGGGGGCGGGGGGGAGCCGGCGCGGAGCTGCTCGGGCGGGGGCGGGGGGGGAGCCGGCGCGGAGCTGCTCGGAAGATCGGAGGTTTAAAGTCACATGCATCCTCACTAGCTCACAATCGACCCAGAGAGAGGTCGATTTCAGCTACTCCTCTCATTAAGGAGGAGTACAGAAGTCTATTTTAAGGTCTCCTTAAATCGACTTTAAGGGCATGCATGTGAGGACGGGTACATGCTTAAATAGACTTTAGCTTGCTAAAGTCGACGTTAAGCCCTAGAAGGGACCAGGCCCAAGCCTCAGAGATGTGAAAAGAACACCCCCCTGAGTGACAAGTTTCACTGGCATAAATGGTAGTATGCACAGCTTTATGACAGTGGGGAGGTCCCCCGGCCGACATAGCGAGCACCATTTTTTGAGTTGGTATTATGTCGATGGGAGAGCTCTCTCCTGTCGGCATAGACCAGCTACATGGGTGATCTTACAGTAGCGCACTACGTTGGTACAGCTGTGCTGCTGTAAGGTCACTACCGTAGACATGCCTTAGTATAGCAAAACTCAAGGAGTCCAGTGATGCCTTAAAGTCCAGGCTTTTCAACTTCTAGTCACTTTCCAAACTTGGAATGGGACCCAAAAGAAGTCTTGCACATTCCAGATGAGTGACCAAGCCACCAGGCTCGCTGGCTATTTTAGGGGGTGGTGGTGGTCGGTTTCTCTTGTTATCTGGAGAAAAAAGTTCATAAAGGTATAGTTTTTCTTTTACTGCAGAACAAAAAGAAAAATAATGAAAGCTTTTTTTTTTTTTCTAAAATGGAATTCTTATTTTTTGCCTAGACCTGGCTGGAATATAACATTTTCTGATAGAAAGCAGGTAAAATAAAATTTGGCTTTCTACTATTCACATCACAGCTTGAGACATGGATAAACTCCAGAGAATTGAGTGACCCATAAAATCCTTTGGACAAAGAATCAGATGAGGAAGACAACTTTGCTAAGATGACCAAAAGACTAAGGGAAAATCTGAATTTCTAGAGAACATGGACACCACAGGATCCCCCTAACCAGCTATGAACCTGGCCTCCCTGAACTATTCCAAGTTATAAATCATACATGTTAAACTGTTTAACATCTGGGACACTACAGTGATTCCATCAAATTTTACCAAGCCATGCTTAGAGAAAAAATATGTAGTGGTTAGAGTACAAGGGTGGGAGTCAGTACACCTGGGTCTATTTCTGGCTATTTCACACACTTCTGTATAACCTTCAGCAAGTCAGATTTTTATTATGTCTGTCTCCAACCCCTCAGCCAACAAT
This sequence comes from Sternotherus odoratus, assembly GCA_032164245.1. Taxonomy (NCBI): domain Eukaryota; kingdom Metazoa; phylum Chordata; order Testudines; family Kinosternidae; genus Sternotherus; species Sternotherus odoratus. The sequence continues at coordinate 170,863,788 of JAVMKO010000001.1, forward strand.
ATTTAGGATGTTTCCCTATATTCACAGGAGTATAGTGTGACATATTTCATTTTAACTTCTAAAGCTCCTACTGGAAGTTCAGATTGGAGGCAACAGAGAAATAAAAAGCACAAGTGATTTCCTTGTTTTCCATTCTCAAGGGAGAATTTGAAACACCAAGATAATTCTCTGGAAGAAAAGAGATTAACTCTACACAAATTTATTTATTTTTTAACCCAGGATCCCAAGGCCTCACCCACACAAATATGGACAATCTGGTACAGATTTTGGTTCCAAAACCATCTTTTCTTCAAAGGTGTTTCGTGGCAAGACATCCCTGGAAAGGAGTCAATACTTTTCCACTTTGAGCAGGGAAGGGCAAACTACGGCCCAAAGGCCAGATCCGGCTCATCAGGGCTTCCGATCTAGCCCACAGGATGGCCAGCTCCATGGCAGGCAGGGAGCCTGCCTTAGGCCCACTGCTGCCATCCCAGAGCTGCTTGAGGTAAGCGGCACCAGGCCAGAGCTTGCATCCCAACTCTCTGCCCTGAGCCCCCAACCCCTCTTTAGCCCCCTGCCCTGAGACCCCTCCTGTACTCTGCGCCTCCTCCAGCCCCCTGCCCTAAGCCCCTCTGCACCTCCTCCAGCCCCCTGCCCTAAGCTAGACCCCTCTGTGATGGTGTACCCCATAAGACTTTATGGGGGGTGCCTGTAAATATATGTATGATATTACCGGAATATGGTTTTTCTACATATGCCATGTAACATATCTCTGTGAAGGTAATGATCCACTGGATCTGTTCATCCTATTTGTATGTATGTGTCTGTTTTGTATTCAGAGTTATGAATATTGGCTATGTGCTTGGTTAGTTATATGTCAACTTTGGAAAGCAGCTGAACAGCTCTCTGAGAAAAAACTATTCTCAGTTAAGCCCAATTGAGAACCAATCAAACCAACAATGAACTTTGTAGACGCCCGTCCACACCAGAGCTTCCTCAGGAATGCGGCCTGACTGGTAATGAGCGGAGTCTGGTTCAAACCTGGGAGTGGACCATGTGCTCTGAGAGTCCATGTGGACTCTGCAGGAGGAGGAGGAAGGGCTCTCCACCCACAAGAGGAAGTCTATATAAACCAGGGAGAGACCTCTCCATTTTGTTCTCAGCTGGCTCAAAGAACAGCCCTCCACCCCCCAAGGATTCCTGGAAGAAACTGGAACACAGGACTGTGACTGCAGGGGTGTGTGCGAGTGATAGCTGGACACAGGCTAACGGAGTTTAGCCTGAAAGAAGGAATTCACAGAGGGTGAGGCTTTTTACTGTACTAGTGTTAGATTTGCGTGTTCTGTTTATTTTGTTTGGTAATTCACTTTATTCTGTCTGTTACTACTTGGAACCACTTAAATCCTATTTCCTGTCTTTATTAAAATCACTTTTTACTTATTAATTAACCTGGAGTACGTGTTGGTACCTGGGGGGACGGGGGAGGGCAAACAGCTGTGCATCTCTCTCTATCATTGTTATAGAGGGCGAACCATCTATGAGTTTGCCCTGTATAAGCTTTATACAGAGCAAAACAAATTTTATTCCGAGTTTGACTCCATTGGGAGTTGAGCATCTGAGTGCCAGAGGTAAGAATACCTCCTGCCTGTTTCCAGGAAAGCCTACAGCTGTTAGGGGACATGGCTCAGATCTGGCAGGGTACTGAGGTCCTAAGCTGTTGGGGCAGGAAAACTGAGGCAGGGGTAGCCTTGGCACATCGGGTGGCGGCTTCTAAGGGGTTTCTGTGATCCCAACCCGTCACACCCTCCTGAACCTGAACCCCTTGCTCTGAGCCCCTTCCTGCACATCACATCCCTCCTACATCCCACCCCTTGCCCTGACCTCCTTTCTGCACACCGCTGTCCTGCATCCCACACCCCAACCCCCCGGCCTACGTTCATGGATATGCATACAGTTTCCCCATCCACGTGGCCCTCGGGCCAAAAAGTTTGTCCACCCCTGCCTCAGAGGAAGAGGCAAATCTTCCCCGAGCAGCAACAGATTAAAAAGCATTTTTTTTTTTTTTTTTTTAAATCAAAGAGGTCACACCTACATGGATTTTCTTGGATGGAAATGTCAAGGAATCAAATCCAAAGGATTTGTAACTACATAGATTGACAGCTACTGGGATAGCATCAAGCATAAAAAAAAAACTGGTTTACTCCTAAGGGAATATTGCAGAAAAATTTTAAAAATTCTATACACAATATTTTAAAATTCAGATACAATATCACGCCAGTGTCAATTACTGTGGTAATTTATTTCAAAACACCTGTCTGCAAGTATGTAACAATGCAGACAAAAAAAAAGACTGAGGAATTTTTTCTTTTTGACAAATACATTCCTTATTAGGAATACTAATACAGAATTTTGAGTAACAATTCATTTAGATTACAATACATAAATGTATTTCCTGCACCTCTCAGAAGTGATGCAAAGGCAATGGGGAGTCAGGGATAAGCCAGAGTGGCTGAGGGAGAGAGAAGTAATTGCTAGAAAGTTTGGTGGGACAGTAAGTGAGGTGGGGGTGTCGGGTTCGGTCAGGGGGTGAGGTGGGGGTGTTGGGTTTGCTTGGGGGGGTGAGGTGGGGGTGTCGGGTTTGGTTGCGGGGTAAGTGAGCCGGGGGGTGTCAGGGTTGGTCTGGGGGGGTGGGAAGGTGTCGGGGGGGGGTGAGGGGTGAGGTTTGGGTGTTGGGTTTGGTCTGGGGGGGGGGGGGAAGGTGTTGGGGTGGGTGCCCAGACCAAACCCGACACCCCCCGGCTCACTTACCCCCCGACCGAACCTGACACCCCCACCTCACCCCCCCACACACACCAATTGCAACATCCCCAGACCAAACCTGACACCCCCCGGCTCACTTACCCCCCCGACCGAACCCGACACTCCCACCTCACCCCCCCAAGCAAACCCGACACCCCCACCTCACCCCCTGACCAACCCCAACACCCACACCTCACCCCTCACCCACCCCAACACCTTCCCACCCCCCCAGACCAAACCCGACACCCTCCCGGCTCACTTACCCCCAACCGAACCCGACACCCCTACCTCATCCCCCCAGGCAAACCTGACACCCCCACCTCAACCCCCCACCAACCGCAACACCCCCTGACCAACCGCAACACCCACACCTCACCCCTCACCCACCCCGACACCTTCCCACCCCCCCAGACCAAACCCAACACCCCCTGGCTCACTTACCCCCCGACCGAACCCGACACCCCCACCTCACCCCCCCCACCAACCGCAACACCCCCTGACCAACCCCAACACCCACACCTCACCCCTCACCCACCCCGACACCTTCCCACCCCACCAGACCAAACCCGACACTCTCCCCCCCCCCCCCCCCCCCCGGCTCACGGTGCACTGTGTAGCACACAGATTATTAAATACACTGTTCGGTCGGGGGGTGAGGTGGGGGTGTCGGGTTCGGTCGGGGGGTAAGGTGGAGGTGTTGGGTTTGCTTGGGGGGGGGGTCAGGTGGGGTTGTCGGGTTTGGTCGGGGGGTAAGTGAGCCGGGGGGTGTTGGGGTTGGTCAGGGGGGGGTGGGAAGGTGTCTGGGTGGGTGAGGGGTGGGTGTTGGGGTGGGTCAGGGGGTGTCAACTGTCTGCCCCCTCCCCACCTCCGACTGACCCGAGCAACGCCGGGCACTTATGCTAGTATTTATATAAATCTTACGTCTACACCTTGAATACCATTTTCAGGTCTGATCAACTTCTCTCAAAAACAATACAGCTAAAGTGGGGTTCACAGACAGGCAATGAGAACCAGAAAATGGAAAAACCTTCCATATGATTGAAAATGGGTACTGTCCACAACATTTCCAGCTGCTGCTTTGGATATTCCTTTGAGATATGAAATATGCTATTCCACATTGGGAAATAAAGGCAGCATAAGTCCTCAATGTTTTCTCCTTATAATGAGTACAATATTGTGGTTATGTAGATAGTGCTGAGTTCAGACAACCTAGATCAGTGATGGGCAACCTGTGGCCTGCACACAGCCCACCAGGATAATCCTCTGGCAGGCGAGCCATAAGGCAGTTTATTTAGAACAGCTACCTGCAGCTCTCAGTGGTCACGATTTGCCATTCCCGGCCAATGGGAGCAGAGGGAAGTGGCCCTTCAATGTAAACAAACTGTCTAACAGCCCACCAGCGGAATACCCTGGCAGGACGCATGTGGTCTGCAGGCTGCTCACCAATGAGCTACATACCAAAGAAACAGGCCCAAGAAAAATTACTATGGAAAAGCAGAAGGACATCCAACAGGCCACCTGTGCAGTACAGTTCCCAAAGAGGCATGTCCAAACATGTGCTGGAAACTACTGCAGCCAGTTACCTCTCTATCAAAAAAGGGACTTTTAAAAGGCAGAGCCCGCACAATTGTAAACAAGAGAGTCCAGCAAAACACTAAGATGTCAATAAGCCAAATAGCTAAAGTAAAAACAAACATCCTTTTGCTTTTGTTTCAGTTTCTGCTATGCACAGGAAGAGTTTGGGTAAGTCTGCCGGAAGCTGAAAACTCAGAAAAAAATGGTTGAGATCTTCTGGCCTATCACCATTCCTTTTCTGAAGTGACTGACAACACTGATGCTGCCTCCTGTATTGCAGATCCCACTATAAAGAAAATGTGGACTTTCCTGTGCACAAGAATAAAAATTCAGTGATTCCTGTTGGAGCTCTTCTTGGGATTTAAGTGTGGCCAGTTAAGCTCTTAGTTCTCCTCATAGCCCTTCATTCCAGGGCTCGGCACAGCTGCTGCCTCTTCTTCAAACACCTTTTCTATCATTAAGCACCTTGCTTTATATTTAGTCACCTTTTTTGGCTTTTTCTTGTATTTGCTCTCCCTTTTGTATTATACATTTGTATAATGATTGTGCACAGAAGACCGAATCAGGGTCCAGAATGCCAAGGTACTAAACCAGGGGTGGGCAAACTTTTTGGCCCGAGGGCCACCTTGGGGTTCAAAATTGTGTGGAGAGCCAGGTAGAGAAGGCTGTGCCTCTCCAAACAACCTAGCCCCGCCCCCTATCCAACTCCAACCACTTCCCGCACTCCCTGACTGCCCCCCTCAGAATCCCCAACCAATCCAATCCCCCCACCCTTGTCCCCAATCGACCCCTCCAGAGACCCCCCCACCCTAACTGCCCCCCAGAATCCCCACCCCCTATCTAACCCCCCCACTCTTTGTCCCGACTGCCCCCTTCCGAAGCCCCCCACTCTAACACCATCCCCAAGACCCCACTCCCTATCTAAGCTCCCTGCTCCTTCTCCCCTGAGCACCCCTTCCAAGGACCTCCCCCCCCCAATCACTCCCCATCCAGACCCCCTGCTCCATCCCGACTGCCACGCCCCCTAGCAGCACCCCCACCCCCTAGCCAACGCTCCCGTTCCCCGTCCCAACACACACACACACCAAGTCCCTCTACCCCAAGGGTTCTCACACTTTGTAAGTTCGAGACCCTTTATTCCTGTTCCTCATGCGCTGCGGCCCCAGGGCACATCCGCCAAATTGCTGCCGAATGGAACACTTCTGGTTTCAGCAGCATTTCGGCGGACCAGCTCCACCATTCGGAGAAATCACAGAAATGCCACCGAGTGGAACGGGAGCTCATGACCCCCCCGTGTGAGAACCTCTGCTCTACCCTTTTTCCAACCCCCACCCCAGTCCCGGCTCCCTTACCCCACTGCCGCTCAGAACAGCATGTCTGTCCCAGAGCCAGACATGCTACCATGCTGATCCACCAGAGCACGCAGCATGTCTGGCCCAGATCCAGACGAACTGTCGCGCAGCCCTGTCCCCCAGAGCGGTACACAGACTGCAGGAGAGGGGCCAGAGCAGCCTCCCCAGCCATAGCTCAGGGGCCGGTTAGGACGAGCTTGCGGGTCGGATCTGTCTCACAGGCCGTAGTTTGCCCACCCCTGTACTAAGCACTTAAACAAACCCATGTCCCAAAGTTGTTTTTCCTCTGCCTCTTCTCCTGATAGCTGGCTACATGAAGAACCAGCACAGGAACAAGGAAGGACGATGGTGATTTTCTAGGAGCCACCTGTCATTTGACCCAAAGTAACAGAAAAAAAGTTTATCACAGATGGAGATATCTGTAATCATATAGCTTTCTACATTGTGTGCATCTCCAGTCCCATTTACTAGTGTGTAACCTCCCTGGACCTGAACCGAGAAACTTGAATTTCTTTTGGCTTCCAGTCCACATTATTTTGTAAGAGAATCCAAATGTGTAGTTAAGTACCCTTTCTCCAGGTCCCCTCCTGCTATCTTCTTCCTTCACCCATTTTTATTCCTGTTAATTTTATTTCCTTCCCTCTTCAAAAGCCTTGCAGAGAGCAAAACCTATTCTACAAGCAAAATAAGAAAAAATATTTTGTGGGGAGGGGAGCAGAAATTAAAAGAAAAGACGGGAGTATTAAGGCTAACTAACATAAGCTCTATTACTACATCTAACACTGAAAGAAACAAGAAACAAACAAAGAAAAACTCTTCCAATGGACTCTAAGGCCCCCATCTCAGGCTAAGGTCAGTTGAGAAAGAACTGAGGGCAGTTTGCCGTCATAGTACTATATAGCAGTGAGATGAAGCATGAAGTGAGGAGAGCATACACGTGAGCCGAACGGACACTGCGCTACTCAAAATCTCTGATCTGAGGTGCAGGACGCAAATACTCCTGGGAGAATTCTACATCCAGACCCTCACCCCTGTACATAGACCACCCCTCGCTGAGCCCCCTACCCCACCCAACCGAGCCACACTTCCAGGCACCACCCTACTAAGCCCCACTCCTCCAGCGCCCGGACCCCCGCTGAACCCCATGCACCCAGATTCACTGCAGAGCCCCATCCCCCCCACACCCAGTTGTTCATGCTGAGCGCCAACTACCTTCACAACCTGCTTGCCCCACACCTGGATTGGGATGAGGGGGCAGAGCTATATAAATTGTAAGGCATCTATCTGTCAAAAAACATTTCCTTGATCTTTCCTTGTGTCTGTGCAGTACACTTGCTGACAGGTATTTTGAAATAAACTAAGAAAATAATTGAAAATAGTGTCACTATATGCAGAATTTTAAAATGTGTGCAGAATTCTTAATTTCTTGGCACAGAAGTACTTCAGGAGTAACCTACGAGTGGAACACTGTAGGGACACTACTCAAAAAAGAGCACAGTTACTGTACAATAAATTAAACTGTAGATGCAAATGTGTCCCATACACATGAGAACAGATTGTTTTGTTCAGTAGTATTTGTTGGGACCATGCATGTATCCTGTATGCCCTTGTGCCCCCACCACATAGGCCATAAGTGACAGCGCAGGCCCAACCTCCGCTCAGGTCCTTCGTCAATACAGAATCCTACGTAAAAGACTCTCCAGTAGCAGGGAAAGGAAGACGAGATTGCAGGCTCTACATGGACCACATTTTACATAACTAAAAGCCACAGTTACTGTGATTGTTCTTATGGATTCCACTGTAGATGCATGGCTAACTGGTAATTCTCTAAAGAGGTGGGTGTCGGGAGTCTGCCTTAAAAACTGTAGCACTACCCAGCCAAACTTAGCACCATATCTTATGGCTACAAGTAGAAGCACCAAGTGGCTGCTCCAAAAGATTCTGATATAGGGACACTACAAAAACACGATACAATTTTTGGAATGGCTTTGCTCTAGGGGTATGAAAAACTCCAGTTCTGAGCCCCACGCAGGCTTCCACACTGCCCCACTTAAATCAGTGCAAGCACTCCAGGTAAGGACGCACATCACTGGCAGAGGAGAGTCATGGGGACATGCAAAACAACAGTAATTACTGCAGGGGCTCTATGTTGACCTAACTTGACTGAATGTTGTAGTAGAAGACAAGGCCTGAAAGTAACTTAGACTGCGTGAAATACTGTATACGATGGTCCTGCTATTAACTCGAATCTATCAAGTTTCAAGCAGAGGCACTATCCATCAAAAGTAGAGAGTCGCAAACCAATCTAGGAAGAGAATTTCAGAAGATCAGCTGACCATCCTGAACCTGAAGTGATGACCTAATCTGTTGAGTTGCCTGAGGTCTAGAATAGGATGCCATCCTGTTTTCTTCTTTGGAACAAGAAAGAGATGGTGTGACGGGGCGGACCGGCCCCGCACGGGCCAGGGCTGCCCCTGGCCGGAAGTTCTAGCAGCGGAAGTCCCGCCCCCGCTGCACTGGGCATGCTCCAAATACTCAGGCAGTATAAAGGAAGGGAGCACAGCTCAGTCTGGGCTGACTGCCGTGGGAGGAGGACGTGCCTGGAGAGCTCCCGCGGAGGACCAGCCCCAGCCACACCAGGAGCCGGAGCTGGAGCCGTGGCAGGACCCTGCCTTAGAGCCTGACGCCGACTACAGCCAGCCAGGAGCCATAGACCACTACCTGACGTGGGGGGGCGACGGACCCAACCACATACGGGGGACCAGCATCCGGCCAAGGAACCCCGCCGCTGGAACAGGTAGGAACTGACCCCAGGATGGTGAGGGAGTGGTATTGCCCACCCGAAGAGACTCAGCGTGTTGCGGTAGGATCTCCCCGCTGAGTGGGGGTCAGGTGCAGGGCCGCTAGGCCACGCTGCCCCAGTGAAGGGGGACTGTTATAGACTCTGGCCGCTAGGCCACACTGCCCCAGCCGAGGGGGCGGGTATTGACTCTGGCCATTGGGCCACACTGCCCCAGCCGAGGGGGCGGGTATTGACTCTGGCCATTGGGCCACACTGCCCCAGCCGAGGGGGCGGGTATTGACTCAGGCCATTGGGCCACCCTGCCCCAGCCGAGGGGGCGGGTATTGACTCAGGCCATTGGGCCACCCTGCCCCAGCCGAGGGGACTCATCAGGGACTCCGGCCACTAGGCCTCACAGCCCCGCTTGGGGGCGTGAACCCTGACAGATGGGAATAAAACCTTTGTCCCAGAACTCAAGTGGAAACCTCGCCAATGCACCTAGCTGTAAGAAGGGAGCCCCCACCTTTTGCTTCAGCAGTATCTCATGAAATGGGTCCCTGAAGAAAGACTAGGTTGAAGGGCAAGGTCTGAATAGACCTTATGGACGACTTCTTGGACTCGGCAGTCCCTAGTTATTCAAAGTCCAAAATGAAAGGAAAGCAGCTGCCATTGCTGAGGGAAAGGGTATAAATCCTTGTACATCAGTCCAGGACTTTTGATGGTGGAGTCACACTTGCTTTCTTGAGCCAGATGTTGCATGAATTGTAGCAACAGATTAATACAAATGTCTTCTGATAGAGAGATCTGTTATAAGGAGGATCTAAGGCCTTTTGTTCTTAATAAAATTAGGAGGTTGGTCTTCAGAAAAGATTTGAAGCTTAACTTCTTGTATTTAAAATACTGTACAGGATCTTTTCAGGTGGGATAAGGCAAAACGCCACATTTATTAATAATACATGCAATAACCAATACTATCATATGCATCTGATATATATTGCACACGCATGCACTCACACACACAAACAAACTCAGTCTTGCTGTTGTTACCGAGTTGCTCCCCTTAACTGCACTGGCCAGGTGAGTTAGATGGGGGAGGGGTGGAGCCGGGCTTCTGCTGATCCGGCTCAATGCTCCGATGTTGACAAGACGAGACCCGGGGGTCCTCTGCAAGGCACCTCACTTTTATAGCAGTTCTCTCCTATACAAATCTGACCCAGTTTCAAAATCCAGGTCTGTGTCAGTTTGGTCTTTTGTCTCTCTGGGCGTTGTCCCAATGCTGCAGAGAGGGGTGTTCCCAGAGGAAGGTGCTTGCTTCTAACCCTGGAGGCCTTCAATGAGTCTCCTCTTTAGTCAGCCCACTTGACACATTTGATTGTCCTTGCATCTGGCTCCCATCCCCTCTCCAAGAGTTGCAGCTCTCTGGAGGAGCCTGCCTTCCAGGCCTTGCTCGTTCACACCTCGTTCATTCAACAGGGTAATTGATTACAAAGTAGGGGAAAGATCTTATTTTACTCCTAGCAAAAAGGCATTTTTCTTCTACCTTAATTATCCTACCTTAGGGGCTATAATATATATTACCAAAAGTTTAACACAGGGTTTCTAACACAGGGTTATATGAAAAGTTAACACAAAAGTCATAAAAGTTACACAAAAAATGCACAGATTTATCTACAAACTTGCCTCCTCTTATGGACTGAAGTGTAGGGACCTTGGGACCAAAGTGCATCTCTAAAAACTCTTTCAAAGAATGGAATGCTCCATCATTCTTGCTATTAAACAGGTCACTGACCTTCAAAAGGCAGATCTTTAACTTAACTTTTTAGTAGATGATTCCAAGCTGGGAGCAGCTGCTAACATTTTGGAGGACAGGATTAGAATTCAAAACAACCCTAATAAATTGGACAACTGGTCTGAAATCAACGTGTTGAAATTCAATAAAAGACAAGGGGAAAAAAAATCAAATGTACAACTACAAAATGGGGAATAATTGATTAGGCATTATCACTGCTGAACAGGATCTAGGGCAGGGTTTCTTAAACTGGGGGTCGCAACCCCCCTGGGGGTCACAGAGCACTCCCAGGGGGCTTGCGAGCTCCTGGCACTGTTTAAAAGCCGCCAAATGAATTACTTCCGCATTCGGCAGCTTTTCGGTGGACATGCAGAGCTATTTCGGGAGTGCTCCGCATGTCCGCAGAAAATAGCCACCAAATGCGGAAGTAATTCATTCTGCGGCTTTTCAGCAGACATACAAGGGTCTGCCACGGCAGCCACCGAGAGAAGAAGGGGTCGCAGTTCTCAGAAGTTTGAGAACCGCTGACATGGGGTTGTAGTGGATCACATATTCCATACAAGTCAACAATGTAATTCAGCTGCGAAAACCGCTAATATTCTGGGGTATATTTGAAAAACTGCAAGGAACCATGAACAGCACCGTTCTCCCCTACCCAAGTCTCATCCTTCTGGCAATTCACACAATAGCATTTTCCCCTAATGTTCACCCAGCACAGGGTGTTCAACCACCATAACCGCTTCTCCAACTGATGTCAATCCCTCTGGAGCAGCTGGTGACTGGCCATAGGTAGTGGTGGCAGTTGGGGAAGACAAAAATCCTAAAATGATCTTCACTGACTGTTCACATTTCTAAAGTTTTCCTCAAAAATCACAAGGGCAATTGAGACTTGGGCATCAATATCACATCAAATATATTCAACATGGAACACAGATACAGGTGTCTTGTCAGGAAACAATACATAAAAAGCCATATAAACACTGAATATTATACTTTAGATGCTGCTAAGATTTGCTAGTGTTCAATCAAAAGTCAGGGTTGTTTTGTTTTGGGGTTGGGTTTTTGTTTGTTTGTTTTTGCTTTTCAAAGTAACCAATTTCCTTGCAATTTCCCAGAAAAATAATTCTGTAATCAAACAATAAGGACTATAAGTTATGGGCCAGCCATGGCCTGTCATGCACAAGAGAGTAAAATGGACATGAGGTTTATTCTCTTGCACCAGTGTACCACCAATGCCTGCATACATGGGAAAGGATGATCCATAAAAGCTAGTACGTCCCCCCTTAGGCACATGGGCAAGAAGACATGGAGCCTCCACTCCAACTCCCTGGTCACAAAACACCCAGCAGTGTAGTTACACTGGCATGTTGGGGAGCAGGCACTTGCAACACATACAGGTGTTGCAGTTTGCCCTCTTAAATCAGAAAGGCGATTTGATTCTCCCTCATGGGCTGCTCCAACAGCAGCCCTACACACATTTCCCTTTGTCATGAGCTACATCACAAACGGACAGTCTAGCTAGCCCTTTGAGGATACACAAATTTCACCCCTGCTTGAAGTACAAAACTGAATGCAATCTTAGCTACCATGCCTCCATGACATGATATAGAAACACATTTAGTTATTTAACACACACCTTTATCCACAAGTACATTCAGAGCAGACAAGGCTCTGCTGCTCAAAAAATGTATCTGAGGAACACAGCAACAATTCAGATTTGCAATACGCAGGAAAATCAGACGTACGGATGAGATACTAGTCTTGTAGCCTTTCACACCTCTAAACAAACTCCTCCTCACTGGACACAGAGTGCTGTGAAGCAATCCAGACATTAAATCCCAGCATGCTTTGAGTGTCTAGAGCCTGAACAGCATCCAGATACTACCCCTATCACTGGTTCCCTTGGCCTGTCAGGGTGCTCCATCTAGCATCCCTCCTTAGAGCTGCGACTAAGCAGCCCACTCTCCTGTCCCTGGAACCAGTGGTGATTCCTCAGACTCCTCACACCGTTTAAAAACATCCTCCCACAGAACTCTAAGACATGAGGATGTTCTGAGTCAACAGTTTACCTACATAAGGGGCTGTATATGGAGCATCAAGCACACACTTTGCACAGGATTCCAACACCATTGCCCTTTCCTTAAGCACAAGAAATCCAGAGAGTACAGATGATATAGAACAGAGCTCTCAAACACATGGCCCATGGAGTTATTTCCTGCGGCCTGCTAAACTCCCCTCCCTCCGTCCCAGATTGCACCATGTCCCCGCTCCTTCGCTTAGCGCTTCCCAGGAGAGAGAGGGGAGCTGTGCACTCAGGGAAGGAGGTAGAGACGAGGCAGGGATTTGGGGAAACATGGGGGTAAAAACCACAGAGAAGACAAAACTGCGTCTTCAAAATTGGAGTTAGCAGCTTGGTAAAACTGCAGAGTTCATAATCTCACATGGAATTTATCAACTGTACAGATTTTCCAAATTCTCATTCAGATCCTCCCACCCCATGTCATACATCCAGCAGACAAAGCCTAAAAGTCTTAAAGGGGGGGTTGAATTGCCAATTTATCTGCCTTTAAAATGGGATCATTTTTAATCTGTCCAACAAAATAGGATATCTATATATCTATATATCTATATATATATATAAAAAAAAGTCAAATGGTGTATGCGTGCGTGCATGTATGTACGTTCCCTTACTCCTTCCACACCGTTTGAGCTAGAGACTTGAAATTCGGTACAGTTATAGGCCTTAGGGTCCTAATCAGTGTAAGAGTTGAAAATTTTTCAAATCTCACCTCGACGCCCCCCAGGGGTGAAATTACTTAGGGCAGCTGCTGTTCTCTGTGACAGTTATGATGTCATAATACCCCCCTCCAACGGACCCCGCACTCGCTCAGCTCTCTGCCCCCTCCCCCCTCCAACGGACCCCGCACTCGCTCAGTTCTCTGCCCCCTCCCCCCTCCAACGGACCCCGCACTCGCTCAGTTCTCTGCCCCCTCCCCACCTCCGACGGACCCGAGTTGGGTTTGGTCAGAGGGTAAGTGAGGTAGGGGTGTCGGGTTTGGTCGGGGGGGTGAGGTGGGGGTGTCGGGTTTGGTCTGGGGGGTAAGTGAGCCGGGGGTGTTGGGTTTGGTCTGGGGGGTAAGTGAGCCGGGGGTGTTGGGTTTGGTCTGGGGGGGTGGGAAGGTGTCGGGGTGGGGGGGGTGAGGTGGGGGTGTTGGGGTTGGTGGGGGGGTAAGGTGGGGGTGTTGGGTCAGTCGAGGGGGTGAGGAGGGGGGTCGGTCGAGGGGGTGAGGAGGGGGGTCGGTCGGGGTCGGTCGAGGGGTCGGTCGAGGGGTCGGTCGAGGGGTCGGTCGAGGGGTCGGTCGAGGGGTAAGTAAGGTGTGGGTGTCGGGTTTGTTTGTGGTAGTAGGTAGGGGTGTCGGGTTTGGTTGGGGGGGAAAGCGAAGTGGGTGTGTCAGGTTTGGTCTACGGGGGGTGAGGTGTGGGTGTTGGTCAGGGGGTGTTGGGGTTGGTAGGGGGTGACATGGGGGTGTTGGGTTTGGGGATTGAAAATGTGAGTCGGGGATGGTCGAGGGGTAAGTGAGGCGGGGGTGTCAGGTTTGCTCTCTGCCCCTCCCCCCTCCAACGGACCCCGCACTCGCTCAGCTCTCTGCCCCCTCCCCAACTCCGACGGACCCGAGCAACGCCGGGTATTTTTGCTAGTAGAGTAATAATGTAGCCCCTACCTAAGATTGCCAAAAACCACAAGAAATGCATTAAATTTCCTCCATAGATTAAAATGGTTTATATAAAACCCTGTTATTCAGGCCAGTTCCTGAAAATGAAAATGTATTTACGTAGTCGCAAGGTTTTCTAACTGAAAAAGGGTAAAATAAATTGATGGCTTTGGGTGGAGCTCTGTATTAATTTGAGCACAATCCTGGGATGGTGTGCAGATCATCCTAGCTAAAGAGGAAATTTCAGATTATTTTGTAGATAAAATTGTTTGGATTCAAGCGGAGTTGTCTGCTGCCTTGATTGCAGAGAGGAATCTTGACGGAACAAGTGGTAGCTCTTCCCCGGTTGAGTTTAGGCCCTGAATGATGACCCATGTTCTAGGTACAGTAACTCCTTATTTAACGTTGTAGTTATTTTCTTGAAAAAATGTGACTAAGCGAAACAATGTTAAGGGAATCCAGTTTCCCCATAAGAATTAATGTAAATGGGGGGGGAAGCAGTTTAAGTTTCAAGGAATTAAAAAAAAAAAAAAAAAAAAAAGACATTATATACATATACATTGCAAGTTTTAAACAATTTAATAGTGTACTCTGCAATGATGATTCTGAAGCTTGGTTGAGGTGGTGGAGTCAGAGAGTAGATCGTCCAGCTGCTCCTCTTGCTGTTCTTTCCAAAGTGCCCCCGGGGGTGGTGGGGGGGGGGTAGGGAAGGGGTTGTTGCTTAACTCCCAGCTCTGCCCTAGGGCCTGTCCCCACTCCACCCCTTCCCCGAAAGCCCCACCCCACCTCTTCCTGCCCCTGCTGTACCACATCCTCACTCCTCCCCCGCAGAGCCACATGAACACCACAAAACAGCTGATTGCTGCGGGCGGGAGGCCGCCCATCACATCCTCCCCTTTCTTCAAACTCCCCTCCCTCCCCCCCCCCCCCCCCCGCCTCCTGAATGCTGCAAAAGATGATTGCTGCGGGAGGGAAATGCTGATCTGCGGAGCCCACCAGTGGGCAGGAGCTGCTGAGTGGATGGAGGGGAACTGATGGGAGGCTGCCGATCCATTCTGGTTCCAAGCTCCCACCCGCTAGGTCAAACAGGCTATTCTCCCAGAGAATCCAGCAAGTAGTGGACAAAGTACTGTACTAGCAAGCTGTGGTAAGTGAACATTGCACAACTTTATAAATATAAGGAGCTCTCTCTCATAGAACTGGAAGGACATTAAGTCCAGTCCCCTGACTACACTAGCAGGACCAAGTACTGTCCCCTGACAGATTTTTTTTTGCCCCAGATCCCTAAATGGCCTCCTCAAGGATTGAACTCACAATACTGGGTTTAGCAGGCCAATGCTCAAACCACTGAGCTACCCCCTCCCCCCTTAAATGAGTATGTTCTCAAATAGATCAGCAACGTAATAACAGAACAACATTAACCAGCACAATGTTAAGTGAGGAGTTACTGAATTGCATGCAACTTTATTCCACATCTCTCCTTTGGATCCAAGTCATTCAAGGATAATAAATGCCAGTAATAACGTATTGGACTCAGTACAGATAAAGATTATCAATGCTTCCAATTAAGAAGGACCAGATGCCAACTTCGAGAGGGAGAGGGAGAGGGAGAGGGAGAGGGAGAGGGAGAGGGAGAGGGAGAGGGAGAGGGAGAGGGAGACTTTTCTGGTTCGGGAAAGCTTAAGTCTACTGACCTGAAGAGCCTACTGCACAGCAAATCCATTAACATGGGCTGCTGCAGAGGGCCTCAGTGAAATCAGATGTGTGGGAGAGATGGGAATTTAGTGTTCAACAGGATCCCATTTTGATTTTGTAATTTATTAAGTTTTATACAAAAAAAGACATCTATCCAAGGTGCTAGATGCTCCAGCATAAAATTCAAGACAAGGTTCTACAAATAAAACAGAAGCAACAACGTTCATTTAACAAGAAAAAAATATCTAAAGTCAGAACAGAGAACATGGACTGTTTGAATGTGGCTTTAATGAAATCTCTGGGTCCCAGGTTACCTTAGGAGTAGACAACTATGAACCATAATTACAAATTGAGGGATAGCAGACTGCAGCAACCAAAGCAGGGTGAAGACAATACTGCAATGTAAACCTTAGTAGCTCCTTCACCAACCTTGTGAAAAATCCTTCTACAGAGAATTACAGGGTAACTTCCATGGAGAAAAAGGCATAATGTTTATTAATCAGGAGCCTAATGTCCAAATGGTTCAACAAAACCAAGCACTTCTTCACACAAACAGTTTGCAGCAAGCTGGGGTGTGAATCTGCCTCACACTACGCTGCCACAGACTAAGGGCTGGTCTTCATTAGCGCTGCCGGAGATCGATCTTCTGGCGATCGATTTATCGCGTCTTGCTAAGACGCAATAAATCGATCGCCCGGAGCTCCCCCGTCGACTCCGGAACTCCAGCTCGCCGGGAGGCGCAAGCTGGAGTCGACAGGGGAGCGCGCCGCCGACTGCCGCCGCCCTGGGGATGAGCGGTAAGTCGGCGGCAGATACGCAAACTTCAGCTACATGAATCACGTAGCTGAAGTTGCGTATCTGCTGTCGATCCCCCCACCCCCTCCCCAGTGAGGACAAGCCCTAACTGTCTGAGTGCACCCTGCAGACACACATTAGCAGTTCCTTAATGTATTTTGATCTAGTACTCTTTGAAACAGGACTAGATCAAAATGCATAAATAAACTGTTAATGCATTTCAGCAGAGTCAACAAAGATAGTCCATGGCAGACTAGTACAGGGTAGGTTCATCGAGATTCCTTTTCTCCTCTCTTCAGCTTTCTGTCTTTCATAAGCTTGCTCCTGCTGGGACTGGTCTACATGAACAATTATTCTGCGACAAGTGGGGGTGTAAATCGGGTTCACTATATTTTAGGATCTCATGAATACAGAGAAATTGTGAAAGGTCATATCACCATAATCTAACACAATATCCCTGATTCACCCATAATTAATCTGAATTTAGCAGGTAAAAATTATGTCCCTAATAGAAAGTTTTAAAACTCAAATCTGTGATTTTTCAGTTCAGTTACAAGCTTGATAGTCTGGGCACATGTTAATACAGTTCCCTTGAGAAATAATCATTGTAACTTTATGCAAAGCCATAATAAAATACTAATAAGTCCCTGGCCCTGAAAACACAAAAAACTAACTAAAATTCTTAAGTTTGTAGCTCAAGATTTATTTTCTAACACTTTTTAAATATGTATACAGCATTTTAAAGAAAATACACTGCTATATAGAAAAAGTCTTATTCAAATGTTAAATTAGCCTCCGGGAACCATTCATTATATGTTCACATGATGTTTCCACCTTAGCAATTCTTGGAACAACTTTTTTAAAGTAAATTTGTAATATAACAAGAGCAATGTCTTATTCAAATTCAACCGCAGCTACATTTCCTTAATATATTAACAGCATATGGGGAAAAGAATAAATTTAGATGACGAGACAGCCTACCATGACCCCGCCACATCTATTCAATCCACACTGTAAAATCAGAATCTAAGAGTGATGGCAGGACTTACTGATTCTCTCATTTGAGGAGCTATTAAAAACAATTTTTCTCCACCAAAACAAGTCCCCAAAGGATAACACAAATTTTTAGAAAGTCAATCACCTCAAAATCAAATCCAGTTACTTTACAACAAATGGAGACATATTATTTACGAGTCTCACAGAAACACTAAATCACTCACTAAATCCTCAAACACACAAACCCTAGTAATGTCAAAGTAGTTATAAAAACAATTGCAGCCATTATCTATAAAACCAAATAGTGCCTCAAAATGAAGGGTTAATGATCTTCACTGCCAAATAGAAATAAATACATACCACAAAACACAATTAGTCATAACAAATAACAGCTCTTTCTACCTGGTCATGAAACAAAAAAGTCAGTCAGGCACTGGGCTTGTCCCTTCCATTCTCCAACATCCACTGGGGTGGGACTAGTCATAGGAGCCCTCTGTAGCCCAGACAGGAGCCCTGTAGCCCTGCTGACATTTCACCAGGATGCAAATAAAATGTATAAATACGGCAATGTAAGCTTTAAAAAAAAAAAAAAAAATGTAAAGCAAAGGTATCTTTGCTGCTACTGTGTGTTTTTTCTAAAAGTAACCTATATCCGGTTTAGTTTGAAAATGTTATTGCAAGAACTGATCATTTCAAGTCTACAATCTGCCAACTTTCTCCAGTATTTATATACTTCATCTACTTTAACCTGCTACAACTCTTTCTCCCCTGTTCTATCCAAAACATAAAAGGTAACTGTATTTAAATATGATCCCAAATTTTTGTAAAAACAAGTTGTTAATACACAAAAGCCCAATAAAAACGTTTTCACAAATATCCTATGGAAAATTGCCTTAAACATTTCTCTTTCCGGCATTTAAAAACCTGACAGTGAAAATAGTCTATAAATAAAAAGAAAATCTAACTGAACCAAGTGTGCAAGGTGAGAGAAGTGCATAACAGCACAACAATAAGCAAACTAGATTTGTAAAACTCATTTTTAATAATCAAAACTTACTAGTGACAGATAAAGCCTGTTTGCAAATGTGTCCCTTTATATCATATATTATCAGCGTTGGAAGGGACCTAAGGAGATCATCTAGTCCAACCCTCTGCTCAAAGCAGAACCAATCCCTATTTTTTCCCCTTATCCCTAATGACCCCCTCAAGGATTGAACTCAACACAAGGTTTAGCAGGCCAATGCTCAAACCACTGAGCTATCCCTCCCCCTTAGAAAGTGGATATAAAAAACTTTTAGAGAAAGCTGACAACTTCAAGCTCTCAATCTTCAAAAGATACTAAACTAATTTCAGGTAGTATCCTTCCAACTTCCCACACAAATATTTGTAATTTTACAATCGCATTCCTTATTTTCTAAAAATAACTCTGTTCCTACCTAAGAGACTTATGAAAAGGAATAAACAGATTATGTAGCTTAGTCTCTATATAGTAAATTACACTATAAAGTAAAATATATTATCTAATTTTCCCATTATACTAACTTCGTGTGTTACATTTGCTATTTTCAGGAATATTGTCTAAATTGGTGTCACGGTCTCACAAAAAGCAGGAAATTTGGAGGTTAAACAAAGCAATATTAAATTGTCTATAATGTACATCTGTATTTTAAGCATATTAAACATCAATAATTCTAGTCATTAATATTGCTCTGTGCGGCTTTTATTTTTTGATTTTCTGACTTGGGGAATAAAATAGTCTGCCTTAATATTACATTAACCTTGCTTTTTACATTTAAGAAAAATAAGTCTTACATAGGAAAAGTTTACCAGACTACTAGTCAGAGGAATAGCTTAGTATAATTATCATTGGGCTAGAAACTGTCAAAAAGAATATGAAGACAGGACTGAGGAAAGCATACCCTATCCAGAATCAGTTGCTAATATTCCTACCTAAATTCTTTCTATAGATTCTGATTTCAGGAGTGGAGGACCTCAACTTTCAGCAGCCTAGGGATTTCTGATAAATGTGAAATCCCACACCCAGCCAGTTCTGGTTCTGTTTGGGTGCTATACAAGCTACACTACTTTTGGATCATCCACCATTAATATCTTCAATAGTTCCTTTTCTGCAATGCACTTTTCCCAACCAGCAAGATACTGGAATTTACATCATTCTTCACAATTTCCTACTTATCATTGTCAAATGCATTTTGTGTTCCAGTGTTTGAAAACTCGCATTTTAAACCTCCAACCCCTTTCTAACCAAGGATAGAACATTACCTTGCTACCAGCTACATAAATCTTTCCGCCTCCTACTATGGTCATGTATTCTACCATACCAAAATCCACAAATCCATGTATTTAAACATGCTTGATTAGACAATGAAATGTATACTCTTACCTACATTTGCCATCTGCAAACATTTACATGTGTCTAATTAGAGGCCTTGCTCTAGGAAGTGGGAGGTCAGGAGGGTTTCTGCAACTAGGAAGCTGATATGACAGATTTGTTTTCTATTACTATGGGATAGGAAAGGTTTGGCAGAAGAAAACAGTGTCACATTATATGTATCATGTTAATATAAAGCCTCAATTTCCCCCTAGGGTTTAGCATATGCTAAAATGGTTAAATTAAAGTATACACAGTCTTGCCTACACTAGACTAAGAATATTATAACATTTTTAAATTACTAACCTAGAAAGAGAATGTTGTATTTTAATGCCAGTTAGCTGCTTACAGTAAACCTTGGAGGGAGCCTAGGGCTCACCTTGATCAGCTAAAACAAATTAAAATACAATTTTCCCTGTCTACAATAGAATATTTAAAATGTTAAAACATGCTAGCTAAAATTTTTCTTAAAAAAAACAAAAAAAACACTTGATATCCTGGACTATGCATAGTAGTGTAGAAAGGTTAAGATTACATGTAAACAGGGAAAGCATTTTGAGAAATACATAGTTTGGAATGACGAGCAACAACATCAAGTTTACAATCATTAGGTCAAAATTCAAATCAAGATGTGGACATCTTGAGACGAAAGCCACCAAGTAACCTTTAAAAAAGGTATTCAAGGCCCCAGAAGGCCTAGCCACATTTCTTCTGCCACTCCACCACAGCCATCCATTTCCTTAGATTTTGTGCTTTTCAGGATAAAACACACATGCTATATGTGTGATTAAACAAGTGAAGTAGAATAGAACCTTCATAGCAGTTTATTTAACTTCCAAAAAAGAAGTCATCCTTAGCCAAGATCAATAATGAAAAGTCAGCCTACAAAGGCAATGAACATAATAAAGACTGAAAAGGAGTTTTTAGATAAGCCACAAAACTAAGCAGCATCCAAAAGCGGTATATCAAAAAATTGAGATTGTTGCAGCAACAATTAACACCACTAAAACTGAGGATTTACATTTCTGTTGCACACATTACTTCAGTACATTGTACAACAGTTTTCTGCTACATTGCTAATTTAGTTTATATACTTCTAACCTCCTCTTACTCTTCTGTGCAAAGTACATATAAACCCCAATTTTAAAAAGGTCATATAGAACACCATAAAATCAGTGTTGTAAAAAATATGAAATGTTCCTATGTAAATA
Organism: Sternotherus odoratus; assembly: GCA_032164245.1. NCBI lineage: Eukaryota > Metazoa > Chordata > Testudines > Kinosternidae > Sternotherus > Sternotherus odoratus. The sequence continues at coordinate 170,884,863 of JAVMKO010000001.1, forward strand.
TATTGGAACAAATACAAATACTGGACAAGAGAAAATTAGATAACATTTTTAATTTGTATTACAAACAATTCCAGTGACTGCTCCATAATACAAGAGCATGTTTCTACGTAGACTCAGCTCCCAGACTGGAATAAATCGTAAGAACACAAGAATGGCCATACTGAGTCAGACCAAAGATCCATCCTGTCCAGTATGCTGTCTACCGAGAGTTGCCAATGCCAGGTGCCCCAGAGTGAGTGAACCTAACAGGTAATGATCGAGTGCTCTCTCTCTTGCCATCCATCACCCACCTCTGACAAACAGAGGCTAAGGACACCATTCCTTACCCAACCCGGCTAATAGCCATTAATGGGCTTAACCTCCATTAATTTATCCAGTTCTCTTTTAATCCTAGCCTTCACAACCTCCTCAGGCAAGGAGTTCCACAGGTGCACTGTGTGCTGTGTGAAGAGTTGTTCCTCCGAGCTCGAGCACACTTTATAGGTCCTTACCTCCACCCCTAATAAATGTTCGCCCATCAGTATCCTCCCCTCCACACACTTATTATTTGTTACTACTTGACCCATTTTGTGACCTCCATACATTTGGCTCTGTGACAGACCACCTAGTCACATTATCTTAAAGTCCTGAAGATTTCTTAATTGTAATTGATACAAATGTACTATTAATGATACTCCATGTACTTATTCACTACACCACTATGGACTTGGACTCTAAATACATTCTATGGGTGGTGTACCCAAGACCACTTATCCACTGATGTCTTAAAAACTCCCGCACCCCAATCTGGGTCTATGCTGGTTATGTGCTATGTGTGTATCTTGTGAACCTTGTAACAGATACTTGTAATCCCTCATAATCCATGCCTGACCCCAGATGTACAATACCTTCCCTCTTAACTTGTGTAAATGACTTTAAACATTAACTTTAATAACATTTTAAATTATATTTGCTCTCATTGTCACAGTTTGCATAACAGTCAAATGTTTTCACTTAATGCTCAAACAAAAGAAGTTGTAGCTTTAAGGTTAGCACACGATTAACTTAAATATTTTTTACTATGAATTTCTTTGTTATAGGTAACATTTTAGAGACATGCAAGTGAAGAGGCCTGAAGCCTTAAAGAGAAGGGAGCTCACTACTCTCACCTGTTGGTGAAACAGTAAAAGAGCGACACAGTTACTTAAGAACTGGAGATGGGAGGGGCTCTGCTGACAGGAAGCTTTCTGCCAGCATCTATTGGAGAGTAAGGGAAATTGACTGAATGGGTGAGGCCTCAATCTGTGCTTCAGTTTTCTGTGATGTTTAGAGCATTTGGGTTAAATACATGCAAGTTCTAATTTTAAGGAAAATACTATGCAATTAATCTTGCTGGGAGAAAGATGCAAGCACTCTACACCAATTGTGTCTGGGGCCATCCTGATCAAGACTGCAGTCAAGTAGAAGTTGGACAGAGGAGCCTGCACAGAGCTATGACAGTGAAAAGAAGCCAGCAGAAGTGCCTCTCTGGTGGTGAGGAGTCTGCTAGAGATCCTAGATACCACTGATCCCTCTCTAGGAAATGAGCAGACTACTACAAATCAGTGGACACTGAAGAGTAGTAGCAGCTTTGAAGCAATGGACAGTACAGGGCAGCGGCTTTGAGGCAGAGATAGTCAACTTAGCAGAAATCCACATAAAGAGCAGCAGCCTACCTAAAGAACTATGGTGTGAGCCTCCCTACTCTTCAATTTAAGCTGCAATCAAGTAGTAGTGCCCCCAGAACAGCCCAGGCAGCAAGGGACTGCGAGAATCCTCACCTTTCTCCAACATAGAACACTTAATTGTTAAAGCCCCGCACAGATACAAAAACATGGATCTGCACCTGCCAGGACCAACTCACGATTCGCTAGCCATCTTTTACCTATAATCACATCCACACCTGCAGCAACAAGCCTTCTCACAAGGGCAAGCTACAGGAGGAGGGAAGGGAGGAAGGGGCAGCGTGAGGGTAGGGACTGGGGATAAGGGGCAGTGCAAGGGTGGGTCTTGAGGACAAAGGGCGGCGCGGAGGGGGAAAAGGACATTGAATCACATGCTGCTCCCGGGTGCTCAAGACGGCACATGGCAGCAGCAGTGTGTGTTGCATCACAGTGGGCTGGAGGAGTGGGGGGCTGGGGCCTCGCCCACTCCAATCGTGTTGGCCGAGGGGGGACCCTGCTGCCCAGGAGACAGGCCCAGAACCAGGAGCACAAGCACAGCCAGTGCTGCCAGGCTGGGCCATGGTGGGGATGCTGGTACTACCATAGGAGCCCCAAGCTGCTGGACAGGAAGCAGTGCAGCGAGTGGGTGCTGGACAGCCCCAACTCCAACCTGCCACCCAGCCCCAACTGCTGGCCCCAAGTACGCGGTGCCCACCCAGGTGGCCTGTGGCACCAGTGAGTAGAGCCCTGTGCGGTTGTATCTGTACCTGATCCACTATTCATGAATATCCACTAATTTGCAGTGCTCTACTAATTGTGTATAGGAAGCTAGGGAGGAAATAAGTTGTCAGAAAACGTACGCTACTCACAACTGGTAGAGGACTGAGTTGTAGCTATTGTTAAGACATGGGGAGGGGCTGTAAGGGGCAGTGCAAAGGTGGGTCTAGGGGAGAAGGGACAAGGCGGGGGCTGTCTTCCATTACAGAAGATTAATTTATTGTAGGTTAATTCATTCTGTTGCCTCCTCTCTTCCCCCCACTGCCACACAAATGAAGTTCTCTGTTTTAACCCCTGTACTCAGTGTTGGCAAGTGAAGAAATATTGCCCATAAAGGATGTGCACAATTGTGCATATAGTTTCCCAGGTTTCTGGGTGGGGAATCCAGTCAATATTAGGGCTATAGGGAAAGGGGGGGGGGGGAGAGAAGACCTAGAAAATCAAACCCAGACATTTTACTGCTGGCACCACCTGCCGGCCGCAGGGCCTGCCTATATTCCATCCTGGTCCTGAGGCCAGCCGGGGCCATCAGCTGATGGCTTCTTCACTTTCGTGAGCACAGGCATGTCCTAGGCACGGTTCACTCCCCTCCCAGACACCTGCGCTTTTTGCAGCATGAGGGAAACGCTGGCACACATATACCTGGAGTGCACCAGGTTGCAGCCCCTATTCCGGCTCCTCTTAGATATACTTTTGCATTTTTGGTTGCACTTCTCCCCTCACCTGTTCATCTACACACTCCCTATCCGTGGCTCCACAAAGTCACAGGAACTCCTTGTCAACCTCCTCCTAGCCCTGGCCAAAATGGCCATCTACAAAAGCAGGGAGGGGAGGTTGGCTGAGGGGTATCCTGAGAATGTGGGACCTATTTCTGATCCTCCATCCGTTCACACATCCAGGAAGAGTTCCTCTGGGCAGCATCCGCTGGCTCTCTTGACACCTTCGAGGAGCAGTAGGGCACTGTCCAGGGTTCTCTGCTCGAGGTCCCCGTCAGGTTCCCTTCGTTTAGCCCTCTGACCTCACTCCTCTTCCTGTTTTATCTTTAGTTGTTCCCCCATACTCACATGGTATCCCAGTCCCGTGGATACTCTCCCCTTAGGCTGGGGGAGGGCCCTTTAGTAGTGGGTGGGCTTCTGCCCGCCCACTTCCTGAACCCCAATAGGACACCACCTGCCAGAAAGGCTAGAGACTATATTTAATTAAATCTTAAACATGCTTGACACTTGTTTCATATCACTGCAGGGGAATGTTAATTTTAAAACCAGAAGTTAGAATTTATTAATATAGCAAGTAAATATTTTTCAAGGACCTAATGAAGACAACTGAATATTGAAATATTGATTTTTACCTTTTAAAAATACAGGCCTATTTAGGTGCCTGCAGTGTTCCAAAAGTGCTTTACCAGAAACTTAAAAACACTCTCTCGCACCTTAAATACTGAAGTATTGAAGCATAAGCTGTTGTGGGCTAATACCCACGAAAGCTTACACTTCAATACTTTAGTTAGTCCTTAAGTTGCCACAGGACTCTGTCACTTCCGTAATTCTAGACTGACATGGCTATGCCTCTGAATTTTAAAACCGTTTTCTTTAGAGTTTAAACAAGTAAAAAAAACATTTTTATTGGACTAGTGTTTTATAAATTTTGAGCCAAAAATCTAAGTTTTGTAAAAGGTTCATTTGTAAACATTTTAAAAATTAAGGAACAGATCAAGAATGAATATGAAAATGTAGACAGCAATTCTGAAGTGCATATAGGTGTGATATAAATGAAAAACACTAACTGTTTACAAACCAGTGAGAGAGTGTTTTTAAGTTTCTGGTAAAGCACTTTTGGAACACTGCAGGCACCTAAATAGGCCTGTATTTTTAAAAGGTAAAAAATGAATATTTCAATATTCAGTTGTCTTCATTAGGTCCTTGAAAAATATTTACTTGCCATATTAATAAATTCTCACTTATGAAGAAAGGAGAATAAAAATATTGCAAGTAACACCTACTGTTTGAAGCCAATTTGTTCCTACATTTTTTAGCTCCTTTCCCTTCATTGCATTTGAGACTATGACCCACAGGTCATGTGTAATGATTGCTGCCTGAAAGACAGCCACAGTTAGGTATACAAATGAAAGACCCCTGCTCTGCTCAAGTTAAAGAATACTACATGGAAAATGGATCAATAAACTTGGTGGCGAGGTTAGGATTTTATCTTTACACTAATCTAGAAGAGTAAGAACCTACAGAACTCCTCACCTAATTGCTATTACCCAGACACTCCAAAAGGAAGAGTGTGAATAATAGTAACCACCAGCTCAGACCTTCACTTAGCAACTGTCATTATAGTACCTGGAGTGCAACCTCATACACTGCCATCTCTCATGTCATGCAGCGACGGGACTGCTTCCTTTTCTCAGAGACTCAAATCATACTCCAGATCCCTCCATTTCAACAACTGCTGAGTTGCAGAGAACAATGGGACCTCCTTCTTCACCTATAGTAGCAAAATTTTGTAAATGACTCACTGTAAGGGGTCTAATGGAAAAAGAGCAGTTAACCTCCAAAATGCCAAAACATGAGAAACAGAAACTGCTTAGTTTATTATGGTGATGAGGTATTTCAATTATTACTCTACTTTGTGATCATTACATTGAGAACCGAAAGATTCACCTAAATCAGGGGTGGGCAACTTTTTGGCCCAAGGACCACACTGGGGTTGCAAAATTGTACGGAGGGCCAGGAAAGTAAGGCTGTGCCTTCCCAAACAGCCTGTTCCTGCCCCGTATACTCCCCCCACCGAATCCCCCTTGCTCCCTGACTGCCCCAACCCCTGTCCACACCCCTGTCCCCTGACAGGCCCCTGAGACTCCCACGCCCCATCCAACACCCTCTGCTCCCTGACCACCCCCTCCAGAGGACTTCCCCTACCCCAACCAACCCACGGTACTCCCTGTCCCCTGACTGCCCCTTAGGAGCCTCTACCCCTTATCCAACCCCCCAGCCCTGAACCCCTTCCGATGAGGCTCAGAGGAGCATGTCTGGCTCCGCATGGAGCTAGACACGCTGCCCAGCCCCCCAGAGAGCTGCCCAAACAGTGGCATAGTTCCAGGGAAGAGGGGAAGGCGGGGGAGGGGATGGGAACAGCCTCTCCAGCCAGAGGGAGGGATAGATGGTCCCACTGGCTGTAGTTTGCCCACCCGACCTAAATATTTAGAAACCCTCACATTTAAAAAAAAATTAGTGTGTGTAGAAGGAAATGTAACCTAAACACTGGAGCCTGACCTAATCTTGTAGCATTCATTTCTTTCTATAAACTGAATGTGAATTCACAAAATGTATGTATTTAGTAAACAAAGGATAAAATTGCATAAATAACCACTACATCATTTTTAAGCTGTTATTTACTAACACTGAAGATGGAAAAATTGATCACATCATGCAGCTGATCCCATTCACACTGCAGGATTATAGCAGGGCAGTTCATTTCCTAGTGCTTTTTCCAGTATAATTTGAAAACAGAAAAAACCTCATTAGCTTGTAGTTAAAAACTGAACAGGCACAGCAACAATGTTTAATAAAAGCATTTAAGAACTATTAATTTTTGTAAAGCTCAAGCTCTAAAAAGCAGGAAATTAAAATTTAAGGCTTCACTTTTAAACAAAAAAACTCCAAGTACTCTGAATTACAGCAAACTACAGATACGGTCATACAACTAACTCTGGCCTTATGCTCCACCATACTTCTATATTGTGTTGTATTTTTTAGATACGAAAAGATACTGTATAGTTTTACAGGTGGAATTTTTTAGACTGCCGGATATGTTTTAGAAAAGCTTTAAATGTAGTCTGTTAAGCATGATGCTTTAATCAATACAGATTATTCCCCTCACCCAAGTAATTTTTTGTGTCATGATCCTGATCTAGGAATTTTAGACACAGTATCTGTAACACTTATGTAATTGGTGACATAAGCCATTTGTAAATGGTAGCAAATAATAGCACCCAACTACTTCCCTTAAAAGACATCATTTTAATGATGTGTTTTTCTATGGAGAGTATTTGGTCATAACCACAGCTATATTCTGTGCAATCAATGCATAAGTAGGAGTTCAAGATTATATAGTTTTTGTGGTCATTTGAGATGAATGAGTGATTGACTGACATAAGACTGCCCTGGTTTCTAGATTACATTATGAGGCCAGATTTAAGGTTATCTGGGTAACCTCACCAATGATTATGTGCATTTCAGAAAGCATGGGGGAGTTATTTGTGCTAAAAATCAAACCTTGTCATTTTTATCACAATAGCAACTAGAAGCTAGTCATGATCAAGCCCTGCTGTACATACACAGAAGAAGCAGTCACTACACATAGAAGAATTTACAATCTAACTACATATGACATATAAAGGTTAAGAAAAAAAGTACCACCTCAATTTCAAAGTGGAAATAAGAAAAAGATTAAGTACACTGCCCAATACAACAAAGGAGATCTGAGTCCCAATCCAGTGCCTGAACTGCACTATCATGCCTTCTTTGGGCACCTCAATTTAAAATTTCCTTGATTTTTAAATGGGTTACATTTAAAAAAAAAAAAATTAGGATTCTTCTAAAAAGATAGGTGAAGTAGTATGCCTGATCAACTTTATCTGCAAGTTAACTAACCTATAAAAACTGCTTTGTAAAAGTTAGAATTTTCTTATACAATAAGAAATGAAGTAGGAGAGCAGTGTTTGGCAAAGGGGGTAACAGGACATAGGAAGTAGGGGAAACAAGCAACATGGGATGGTATACTTTAGGGTATAAGGGCAAGAGGAAGTTTGAGCAGTGTTCCCTTTTTTTACATTCATGTGTGGAATGAATTTTAAGTGCACCAATATGGAGGTAATGTGTGACACATCACCTTCATATTGGTGCACATAACAAAATTCACGTGGTGAGGATGGGGATGAGGGGTTTGGAGTGTGAGAGGGTGCTCATGGCAGAGGCAGAGTGTTGAGGTGGAGGGGGTGAGGGCTCTGGCTGAGGGTGCAGGCTCAGATGATAGGATTGGGGTGCAGGAGGGGGCTCTGGGCTGGGACAGAGGGTTGGAGTGCAGGGGGGTGCAGGCTGCTCCAGGGCTGCAGTGGGGAGAAAGGACTCTCCCCAGCTTCTCTTGACACAGCAGCTCAGGGCCAGGTGAGAGGCACCTCTCCCCGGTGCAAAAGAGGTTGTTGAAAACCATTGCCTTATCACTTGTGGTCTGCATATCCTGGGGTCCGCAGAGTATGTCTAAGATTTTCAAAAAAGGGTCCATTCTGCCATAGGTTTTACTGGTCTGCAAATGAAAAAAAGGCTGAAAATCACTGCAATAGGGGAAGGATATGTCCTCTCTCCTCCCAACTGACTGAAGCTGAAAAGATCTCAAGTAATTATTACCCAGGAGTCTGAACTGATGTGTTCTGGTTTTGAGTTGTTTTTAAGAAAAAAAACACAGGCCCCCAGGAAAGGATGTGAAATGTCCTATAGGTGGGATTTATTTTTCTTTCCCCAGCTGGCGAGTCTGCACGTTGGCTTAGTCACACTCTACAATAGCTGTGGTTTCTCAGTGCTGTAAAATTCCTACCCATCTGTTATGGGGATTCCCCAACAAAAGTAAATCCCAACGTATTGGGGAAAGGGTTTCTCTGGCTTTGCTATTAGAGAGATGAGAAGACAGTAAATTCAACTCAGTCCGTTACATCTGGGTTTTTCCTGCAAGACCTTGGCTGTCTGCACTGGAAGCAAAAAATGCAAAAAGTGTAAAAAGAGACAATGTCAACTTAAACCACAAACACTAGCAGGGTACGTGGACATGTTTAGTACCTGAAAGTTATTTTTAAGTGGCCCTTTTAAGGCTGAACATATATCCTCACTTGTGCTTGACACTTTTACTTAAGGATTCTGATAATCTAATTCTGCGAGCCAGTATCATTGCAGCTGTTATATTATGCATGTGTCAGCTTCCTGAAGTTCCACACAATCCCTACTACCCATGACTAAGCAAAATAAGCATTTCAAATTTTTACTATTAACCCCCTCTGACAGGTCATCTCTGTAGTTAAGATAGGGACAAGGCTTCCATTATGAGCCCTGTTTTGATACACTTATCTTCCTCTCCCCCTCCTTCCTCCCTCCCAAGACTAATTTCACCAGACCTATAGCCATCTGACTATACCAAAGGTGCATTGTGGGGGTGCTGTTTAAGACCTCAGAGGAGGTCAGTTTACACAAATTTCCATACTGTCCAGTGTTTGAAGTTCATATGTATACATAAAAGTTCTTGGATTTCAGATTTTTAAAGCAACTCAAACAAAGAATAGGTAACTTATTCCTGCTCTGACTTCTCTTAATCTGTTTTGAAGTCATGGCAAGGCAGCAACCTTCAGGCTGACAACAAAGTTTCAACATCAGCTTCTTATGCAGGAATTTTTCAGAAACTTGCAAGTGTAAAATTATATGCATTTTTTTATTTTCTGCACTCTTGTAACTCAAAGACTTGAACTTCAATTATAAAAACAAGCAATTAAAAAAAAAAAAGCCAGGCTTCCTTTGTGCATCATAATGTAGCACAAAAGGACAGAAATTGAATCCCCCCCCCCCCCTTTTCAAGTCATCTTTAAAACAGGAGTAGCTCCTCTTAATCATATATTCTCTTTCCTTTGGAAATTCAACATTCAAATATTAAGGTTTCAGAAATACAAAAGTTTCATGCTTGAAATATTTCCAACCCTCATAAGGCTGAGGACAGCCTACTATACAGATGAAAACTACCGAGATGACTCCTTTCATACTAAAGCCCAAAACCATGAACTGTTAAGAACAGAAGTTGCATACTGTTATCTCTCTACTATATTTAAAATATACATTTTATTGGGGGCACTTCTATTTAACAAACCTTCAACAAATGTAGCTGTTGTACTGTTACAGTTTCTTCCCTCTTCTTTTCTGTCCTATTATGGCGCTGTGGAATCTTTCAGAATTGCTGTGTCTCTAGTATTCTATTTTCCTTCTCTCTTCCCCCCCACTTCTCCATTGTGATCAAGTGTCCACCTATTAATCTATTCCCCTGTATTTTCTGGCTCTCCTTCCTTCTCCACTACAAAAATCCCAACTGCACATTTTAAATCTTCTCAATCCTTTCTTTTGTTACCACCTCATGTCATAACCACCTACAACCCCTATACTGACCTTTCCCCAACCTCCAAGTTTAACAAAAGACCCTGTTTTCTTTTCCTTGGCTTTCCCTTTAACCCTGAAGAAGCAGCAGCAACACCTGGGCTGCTCTGATCAAACTTCACTCTTAAAAAACAGCAGCAGCATTTAGCCTGCTTTATTTTGCCTCCATCCTTCCCTCTTAAGAGCAGCTGTCCCTCAGTTGCTATGCTCTTAGGCTTGCTCTCTTTCCTCAGGGGCAGGAGAAGATGACATCAGCCATGCTATATTCAGGATGTATAGGCTACAGGATCAAGAATAGCAGCCGTGTTAGTCTGTATCCGTAAAGAAAGCGAGGAATACTTGTAGCACCTTAGAGACTAACTAGTTTATTTCAGCATAAGCCTTTGTGAGCTATAGCTCACTTTGTCGGATGCATAGAATGGAACAGAAGTAAAATGCATTTATACACAAAGAAAAAGAAAGAGAAGAAAAAAATTGTACATTAGCATACCAATTCTAAGAGGGCTATTAAACGTAGATGGTCCATTATCACTAGGAGAAAAATACACCTTTTGAAATGGAGATCTGTTGTCAGTAACTCAGGAAATGCAATTAGTTACTGTAATGAGAGAACCAATCTGAACTTCTGTTAAGCCCCTGGTTAATAGTGTCCAATTTGAAAATTAATTCCAGTTCCTCAGTTTCCCGTTGGAGTCTGTTTTGGAAGTTTTTCTGTTTCAAAACTGAAACCATCAAATCTTTAATGGAATGGCCAAGAAGATCGAAGTGTTCTCCTACTGGTTTTTGAATGTTATGATTCCTGATGTCAGATTTGTGTCCATTTATTCTTTTGCATAGAGACTGGCCGGTTTGGCCAATGTACATAGCAGAGGGGCATTGCTGGCACATAATGGCATATATCACATTGGTCGATGTACAGGTGAATGAGCCTCTGATGGTATGGCTGATGTGATTAGGCACAGGAGAAAATGAATGACTCCCTCCACCTTCGGGGTGATCCACACACAACTCTACTATATCCCATCCATCTTTTCTTCCACCTCTCCCAATCTTGTTATGTATGTTTACTTTGTTCTTCTTCATCTTGCCAGTGCACTTACTGAGGTAAGAGGTAGGGAACAACACTGCAGGCAAGTTAACTAACTCAGACAGCAAGAAGGCAGGGGGGCAGCAACAGGTTTCAGGGAGCTGCTGGAAAGGTGTACAGCACCATTCTTCCCCTCTCCATGACATCACTCCCACCCCTCATCCACCCTGCAAAATAACTCCATTTCCACCTTTCTTGTCTGCTGATACCTCTCACAGGGTATTTCTTCCTTTCCTCAGTAGGATCTTCCTACTCAGTAGGATCTTCCTACTCAGTAGGATCTTCCTACTCAGTAGGATCTTCCTACTCAGTAGGATCTTCCTACTCAGTAGGATCTTCCTACTCAGTAGGATCTTCCTACTCAGTAGGATCTTCCTACTCAGTAGGATCTTCCTACTCAGTAGGATCTTCTACTTCTAGAAGGCAGAGACTCTATCCATTCCCCTTCTCCTTCCCACAAAGCAGAGGGAGGCCTTGGTTCAGCTAACAGTGGCTTCAATTGCAGGTAATGCTGCATTCAGCTTAGGCCCTTCCATGTGTGTTCCTCCCCCTCCAGGACCAGAACTTCTCCACAGCAGTATGAAACATGGACACTGAGAAGTCTGTAGTGAAAGTCATTCTGCCATCTTTTGCTGTACACTTTTTAAAAATAAAAAAAAACTCTCAAGCTCTGCATCTCTCCCAAGTATCTCAGTTCCCCTTTTTCGTCCTTAGAAAAGGGCAGTGGCACTCTTCTTCAGTGTGCAGCAGCACCTGGACTGCCTGTGTTCCCAGGCATGTCCCCTTCCTTCAGAGGGAAGTGAGCCAGAAACTCTGCTCATTAGTCCCAACTCACTAACCTGATCCAAATTATTGGGCAAGTGAGCTTTTCAAGCCGGACACTAAAATAGAGCTTTTAGTAATCATCTTGACTAACTTTTTCAGTTTAAGAGATGCAGGTCTACATGACTACAGAAAATGTCTAGTGTTTCTAGTATAGGGGATGCCATTATGCATCTTTTGACCAATTTTAAACAGTATTGTAAAAACCTAAACAGCACCTCAATTCCCAAAATAGTATCTGAAGTTCCATGAAAAATGTATTCACTGTTTAATTTGATCTAGAATGGAATATTAAACTGATATTGGATAGTGATTCAGTCCTGCAAACAAAGTTCTTACAGAAGGCATTTGGTCTTATGTACAGAGCCACTGCAACAATAGTTCTTAACAACTGACCATAAAGCAAACCAAAATGCTGATACACATCATTCTAGACATATTAGTTCATAAAAACAAAGTCATTTCTCTTCCAACCATACACACTAGGTCTTCAGTCCACATATCAAACTCACAAGATGTCCTCTATGATCTTGGTGCAGATACAAGAATTAGAGAGAAAAATATTTAGTCAAAAGAGTTCTGTTATCCACTAATGCAAAAATGAGACCAGAGAATGTTATGCACTATGATCAGTGCAAGAATATTGTTTAGTACCCCAAAGTATGCTTAGGGGCTTTTCCTGTTCATTAATTCAGTAGCCCGTTTATAAGTGGAGACTCTCATCATTCCCTCTAATGAGATAAAATAGTATTGAATATGAAATACATCAATTCACTATGGAGACATACTTGATTTTAAAGGCATAAAAATTAAAGTCTCACATAAAAGTAATAATTTTTGAGAGGGGGCCTTAAACAAATATATCAAGTATTTACATCTTCAAGAAGAATGATCCTTCAAAATTTTCTTGGTTAAGGCCTCTATTCAAAAACTTATTTTAAAATGTGATTGTTTTGTTCCTTGTTCATTGTGTCTAGTTCTAGATATATATTTTTTTAACTAAAAGGAATAAACAAAGAAAAAAATGTATATACTTCTTCCCACCACCCCAAACATCTGAAGCCTACAAAATAAAACTGGGCTCAGAGTATAGCCCTTCTCTCATGGTAGCAGTAAAGATTCTGCAGGCCAATTTATGCACTCAGTGACACCGATACAACCTCACCACCCTTCTTTGGACTGCGCACATGTAACCAAGGACAGTATTTCAATTACAGTAAAACCTCGATTTAATGGACCTCGATTTAACGGACTTCAGATGCAACAGAAAATTTCTGATCCATATCAGACCGCGACCCCTCCCTGCCGCGGCCCCGGTCCCCTTCCCTGGCGGCCGGCTGCCGGCTCCTGCCCGGGGCCCGCCAGCGGGCGGGCTGGCTGCCGGGTCCCGGCAGCCGGGACCCGGGCGGGCTGGCTGCCGGCTGCTGCCCGGGTCCCAGCAGCCGGGACCTGGGCAGGCTGGCTGCCGGCTCCCGGCTGCCACCCGGGTCCCAGCAGCAGGCGGGCTGCAGAGCTGCCGCCCCGACCCTGTGGCGGGTGGACTGCTGCTCCGACAGCTCGTTTTTTTTTTTATTATTAAATAATGGACTTTTTGATTTAACGGACACCCCCTCGCCCGAATTAGTCCGTTAAATCGAGGTTTTACTGTATTCTAAAAGATTTGAATATGTATTCTGCCAATTAGGACGGAACTATCAATCTACATTTGTAAAAGTATGTCCTTTGGATCATTTCATTCACTGGCTGCCTGAAAAACACCAGCAGCATTCTAAGGGTCACTGAGCAAGTGTCATTTAAATATTATTTAAAGAAAGAAATTAGACATGATATTCCAATTTTTCTAATCAAAACACCAAAATTGCAGAACCTAAACAAAAGAAAAAGGGCAATATTCATTGTAGTTAAGGGAGGAAACAATCAAAATTTGACAGGTGGGAGATAGGAACCATGCAGATACAATATATGGGGGATAAATACTGAGTATGAATCCATGTAATAATGCTAGGGCCAATGACATATTTTGGGGAGGAAAGAGGAAGAAAAAGATGTCACCTGGTTCAACAACTTTAGCACCTTTGATGCCCTCACCTGCCCTCTATCCAATAATTCATCTCCTCAAGATTTAGTATAATCTCCCAAATCTGTTAAAAATAAAATGGTTGTTTTAAAACTGTTCACAATCTTCAAGATAAGCATTTCCTTTCCCCTTCAACTTCACAACTGCAGAATTTTCCAACAAAGTTGCATCTACTTGTTGCCTAGGACCAGTAACAATCAGCATTGAATCTATGATCGGTTTAAAGGTGGATACCTTGTGACTCTTTAGGGCCAAAATTTCTAATGGGATACAGGCTGCTATTGGGTTACAGCACATGCTTATAGTCTTGCAAGGTCCCAGGATATCACTTAAAATCATAACATGGTAGGGGGAAAAAATGTTTTTATGGCTTCCCCCATTTTTGCCCAGTTGAACTGATTAAGTAAAGCAAATCGCTTTACAAGAAGAGGGATACAAAAGGTAACCCCAACAAGTCTTTAAACATGTCTAGAATATTTTCTAATCAGTAAGTGCCATATTCTGAATATATGAATATACTTTTCAGACCATACTATCAGCACTCATTTCAGAAGACATGAGTAACACCTACTTGTGGCCTTGCTACTGAAAAGCAATATGCTTAACAGATTCAAATCAACAACAGGATCATACAAAGACTCATAAGAGTGTCAGGTGACCACATTTACCCAAAAATGACAGACACAAGTGAGTTAAAAACATCATCCAAGGTGACACTAGACAGAAACTCTGCACCATTTGAATATTATATATATATATATATATATATATATAGCATTTAAAGAATTTCAGAAATATTTTTGAGATTTTATTTAGACAATTTTATATTTCTCCTCCTTTAAAACTAAACTTCATTAGTATCATGAATACACCTATACATACTCAAAGGAAAGATGTTTTATGGAAATGATATTGGGCTGGAATTCAATATACCTGGGTTTTATTCTCATCTTTGCCACACATTTCCTGTATAACCTCAAGAAAGTTACTTACTCTCGATGTGCTTTTAACTCATCATCTGTTAAATGATACTATTTCCATTTCTTCCCTTCCCACTATCCTTGCCTAGCATATCTATTTTCACTGTGAAATTTTCATAGATTTTGAAGGCCAGAAGATACCAATATGATCACCTAGTCTAGTGATTCTCAACTTATTTACCACTGTGGGCCATATATACAGCTCTTCTTGTGTTATGTACATCCACACAATATACATACACTACCTGTATGGCCCTGAAGATGTCACATGGGACACAGCTATGTATTGATTGGGCCACCAGGGATCCATGGCTTGAGGATCACTGATCTAGTCTGACACCTCCTGCGTAACAGGCTGTAGAAGTTCCTCAAAATAATTCCTGTTTGAACCAGAGCATCTCTTTTAGATAAAAAGATTTCAGGGTACTGCCTTATTGTGTATATTATGTATATTACTCCTGGGGGAAAAACTGCACCACTTAATTAAAAACTGCACAATTAATCTTGTGCACACAGAATTTCCTCCCCCCTCCCCCCCCCTAAAAAAATGGGTTGCAGAGATGTTGCCCACCAATGAGAGGCCATTGGACCTGGCAGAGCCGAACTCTCAAATAGAAGACATGGGGCAGGAGCTGAAGGGTTCCCAGCAGCTGCAGTTCTCAGCACACCCTGAAGGAAGGAGGCAGCAGGCACAAGAAACTCTCTGGAGTCCTGATCCTGGAAGGTAGAGGATGAGAGTATCTGGGCTGGGGGAGAGCGGGGGGGCACACAGCTGACCTCTGGGGACTATAGGGCAAGAGTGTCTGGGCCAGGGGAGAGGCATGTGAGTGTCTGGCACCCGGCAGGGCTCTGGAGGGTAAAAGGGGGCAGAGAAACAGGAACTGGGTTGTCCCAGAGGCTTCTTTAACTCTCTACTCCTCGGGAATTTTTGTGAGAGTCTGTATTGTTACAGATATACTTGCTGACAGGCAATATTTAAGTTACCAAAATAACTGAAATCGGTGTGATTATGTAGTGTTATTTTGACAAATAAAATTTGTAGAATTTTATAATATTGTGCACAGAATTTTTAATTTTTTGGTGCAGAATACCCCCAGGAGTAGTATACATATATCAACTACCACAATGCCCCCTCCCAGCCCCAAAATCTGTTACAGCCTATAGGCACTACTGTAATAGCAATACTCATACCATATGAGATTTGGAAAGCTACAAAAATGAGATAGAGTATCTTATTGATACTATTCCATACTAATGTCCATAAGGCCTCAATATATGACAAGAAAGCTGGCTGAAATTCAAACACTAGTTATGCTACACCAAGTACTAAAACTTTTTGAACATGCACACAACCTTGAGAGCAAATAATATTGTTTTGCTGAATAAGTAAGTATTTTGTATCAGGTGACGCATCAGACCTACAAACATGATAGAGGAATATTGCACTTGTTAAATAAAAGAATACACACATTTTAAAAGATGTTTTAAAATAGAATAATGTACAACCAGGAATAATGGAATATATTCAACAATTTCTTCCACTGTAGCTTTTTAAAAATATCTATGCCTTTAAGCTCAAGTAGACACAGAATACAGAAAGACAACCAACCAGCCAGAAATCCATACACCAGCCTCCAATAGCGAAGACATTTTCTTTGTTGGATTTTACTTCAAACTGCTCCACTTCAAGATACTTTAAAACAAGACCAGCAACTCAAGTTTCCAGGTATGGTATTGCTCGCAAAATTGCAACTTGCTTCACCTTCCTCCACATTCATATATATGCATGTTAGACAATTGATTTTAACAAACACAAGACAAATTTGGAATTTCTTAACATGATCTATGAAGCAACAGCTCAGTAATAATTTACAGAATATGATTACACCACCCCCTTTTTAAAGCACTTTTACACAAGTCTCATGGTACCAATACCCAAGTTCCCCAGCTCCCAGCACTGCCATTATATTAGACTAGCATAAGTGCCCGGCGCTGCTCGGGTCAGTCGGAGGTGGGGAGGTGGCAGACAGCTGACACCCCCTGACCAAAGCCAACACCCACACCTCACCCCTCACCCACCCCGACACCTTCCCACCCCCGAAACCCGAAACCCCCACCTCACCCCCCGACCGAATCCGACACCCCCACCTCACTTACCGTCCCACCAAACCCAACTGGGATCCGTCGCAGGGGAGGAGGGGGCCCAGAGCCGAGGGATTCCGGGGACCTTCGCAGGTGGGGGGGGCACAGGGCTGATGTAGTCCGGGGTTCTGTTGGGGAGGTGGGAGGGGCAGAGAACTGAGGGATCTCCGGGGTTCCATTGGGAGGGGGGAGGGGCAGAGAACTGAGGGATCTCCGGGGTTCCGTTGGAGGAGGGAGGGGTGAGCTGAGCGAGTGAGGTGTCTGTTGGAGGGGGGTATTATGACATCATCACCACCTAACCGCCCAGCCGATGTGATTGGCCCTGAAAGACTTTCACCCCTGGGGGGCGTCAGAGGTGAGATCCGAAAATTTTTCGACCCTTACCAGCATCTAGACCCCAAGACCCCTCACTGTACCAAATTTCAAGTCTCTGGCTCAAACGGTGCGGGAGGAGTTCGCAGTCATACGTACATACATACATACACACATACACACACCACTTGACTTTTATATATATAGATAAGCAGTATAATTATTTTAAAGCAATGTTTCTCTTCTGTTCTTATGAAAACAAGTTAATCCAAAAGATTTTTTAAAAGGCGCAAAAATAAGTCACTGCACTACACTTAGATTTCTACTAAAATATCTTAACTACTTTTCAAACTCTGCTATAATTAACAATAAGGATACTGAATTATATGTTAGCAGAAAATTGACAGCCAGCATTAAAGGGATACAGTCAATTTAATTCACACTGTCAGTAAAATATTTGTAAACACACTGCTACAAGTAACACCTAACATAAGAATAAAGGGGAGAGGGGGAAATCACAATATTCTCTCTCTGTGCTATTTTGTGCATTTGATAGCACTGCACATACTAAATTATTTTTCCCTGCTTGTGTGGGGCATCTTCACAACAGGGGAGATGCACACTCTTTCATAATAGAAACTTGTGAGGGAGACTGATGTAGTATATGAAACTACATTTATTATATCAGACTTTACGTTGCCCATCTTTAAAGAATAAGATGCTTGATTTTGAACAGTATATTCCAAATTGATTAGGCTCAATTAATAGGGGAGTTAGTAACAGTCCTGAACCCAATATATTTACATAAGCTGCAGCATTCTAATACAAAAGACAAACAATTACATTTTATTAAATGAAGGTCTGTCACAAGGAATAAATGTCAACTTTGACTAAATACCAAAAGAACATTAAAAAGGGCTCCCATTGCAATCTAGTCACGATATTGTAATTCTTCCCCTCTCCAAGTATTTTTTTAAGCCTTCACTGCCTAAGATAAAGCAGGAACAAGGGAAGGAAAGTATCAGATGTATTCAAAACTACTGGAGACATCAAGATACCAAAGAGCATCTTTTGCACCTTCAAATGTATAACCTTCTAGTGAACAGTAGAGAGATATTTCCTACAAAACTGGTTGCAGTGCACCAATAACAAGGATCTCATACAAGAGCCTTCCATCCTATCCCCAGGCTCTCCCCCACCCCAAAAAAAGCCATACTAATCAAAGACGTTGAAAGCACACCTTCCAAACTAATATTTTCAGAATTCATTGTTGCAAAATATAGCTGAAAGTTTTGAAAACAGTAATTCTTCAGTTTTATATCACTACACAATAATGCCAACATACACAATTACGTAATACATCAAAGTTTCAATTTTGTCCAGCCTATAATGTATGCAATACATTGTTCAGTGACATAACATGCATCTACTCTAGACTAGACTTTCAATATGTCACAGAACACAAGGTGTGCAGGACCGATGTTATAATTTACACACCATTTTGATTTGTTAAGTGTGAGAGCAGCACCCAATTAAATTTATTCTAGAATGAGACATTCTACAGAACATTACCACCTTATGAGACAGGAGCTCTACAGTGAGACTGTAATCCTTATTCTCAGCAAGTGCAGATTGAGAAAGGAGTAAACTCCCTCGTAGGGGGAGCACAGGATTGTCTTCCCCCTCCCCTTTGAGGGAGGCTATCAGAAAAAAGTAGGACCATGATCCTATCTTCTTCACACTCTAGCCAGTAGAACTTGCCAGACACAGAAGGGGTAATCGCATCACAACCACCTTCTATGAATAGGAAGATCAGTAAGAATTCTTATCCATCATATCTAAGGTTATGTCTACACTGCAATTAGACACCCGCAGCCAGACTGTGCCAGTTGACTCGGGCTAAGGAGCTGTTTAATTGCAGTGTAGAGTTCGGGCTCAGCAGCCCATGCTCTGGGAACTGCCCACCTCACAGGGGTCCTAGAACCCAGACTCCAGGGCGAGCCTGAACATCTACACCACAATTAAACAGCCCTTTAGCCCAAGCTTGAGTTAGCTGGTAGAGGCCAGCTGTGGGTTTTTAAATGCAATTTAGACATACTCTCAAGATGAGTTCCAGGAGGAATTGTCTTAAACGGCACGACTCCATGCTTCTCTGGAAGTGCAACTGTGAGTAAACAGCACAGAGCCCTTAATGTTTTGGCTAGTGATTTCTGAATTATGCGGATAGGATTTCATAACTGGAGAGTCCAGGAGTTTTGTTAGCTATTGTTCTTTCATGCACAGACTAGATTAAATTATTCTAACTCCAAGAACAATACAGCAGAATTCCAGGTTACAACAAAAATAATATATGGTTATGTCTCTTCTAGCAATAAAAAATTGCCTATCAAATAGTGATGACCTCTTCCATCATCCAGCTTAAATCTCTCCCAGTGCAGGGGTAGATCTAACAGTATATACGTAGGCATGAGAAGTGACCAGAGCATAAGGAGTGCATCTTAAACTATATGAACTTTGAATCATGCTAGGACAGCAACTTAAATACAATCTTGAAGTAACACCAAGCTAAATTTGTAAATAGAATGAAATTATTTTTTGCATGAATTTCTTCCGAAATACTTTGTATCTAATAGTAACATTCTGATTCTTTTACTCTCCAAATAATTATCTTGATTGACAAAATTGACAAGATAAAATGACAAATTTTAGTCAGAAATAATTTCACCAGGTAAACTGCACCTTACATATTTCCAATATAAGGGTCCAAAAATGTTACAAGGAAAATTCAGTTAGAAGATTAGGATATTTGCATATTTATATTAATTTTACAGACAACATGTATTCACCTAATAAAAAGGTAACACCTAATGCATGTATGAAGTCTGCTTCAAAAAAAGTCACAAAATACACCACATTACATTATCGTATCAGACATACTGCCACATAAACACTAAACATTACATTCATCAAATTAAAATACAAGTACACAGGATGGCAGGAATCAAAACTTAGCATTTAGAACTGAATTTGTTTTACTACTTGATTTAAAAAAAACCCAAACTACAAGGTAATGTACTGAACTTGCAAGAGACATGCAAGGAACAGCATAAATATCCTAATTATTATTTTGACATCTAATACGTAGATGTTATAAGAGGCACCTTTAAACAGTACTGAGAATCACTGGAAACTGATTGAGGTGGAGTTTGTGAACACTTAAAAAAAAAAAGTGATTTGATGTCATGCTCCCATCTGATATACTGAAAAGTTTGTAAATAACTTCAAAACTCATAAGCAACAAGCAAATTCTTATTTTGTAAAACATAAGCCCAAAGAAAAATGTTTTTGAAAATATTCTAATATTAAGTTTTGCCATTATGCCATAAAGAAATTAAACCCATATTAGGGCCCAAAATATTAAATTCAACACACTTGGAGGTATGGTTGCAAAATCAGACAAGAATAATGGAAAGGACATATTCATGTAAAACCACTCACATCCAGCATGGACACAATAGGATGAGAGTAGTGTCAAATGCAAAGCTACTAAATCCAAAGTAGAAACCAGAGGAATATCAAATAGCTCAATATCTATTGTTGCAACTGGGCTATTAATGGGTTCGAATTATTTTGTACACAAATGTTTTCCTCCTGTTTTCAGTCTTGAGATACAAACTGACAGATACTCCAGCTGCACAGCCTTTGTCACTAGCTTGTGGATGGGGAGCTAAATGTGCTACAGGTTGATAAGGACCATGCCAGCTCTGCAAACGCTGTATTCTACATGAGCAAAGCAACCAGAAGAATCTTGCAATGGGCAAGAGTTTACCTTAACCACAGTGGGGGGTTGCACATTTCAGCCGATGTGTATATTCATTCCTACTATTTATTTCCCTGTTTACCTCCCCCCTCCCCTTTCTCTTTCTCCTCCCTGTCCGGCCATCTTGGGCCGACAGGAGCAGCCATTACTTAACTAAATGACAGGGCCAACAACTTTTCACAGAAACAAACGTGTGCGTGTAAAGCCCAGGCAGGCTCCAGGCGGTGCCATTGCCTGGGAGCAGCGCGGGAGCGGGGCGGCTGGGGCAGAAGGGGAGTCGCTCCGCTAGAAGTTACACATTTGAGGCAGCTGGACCCAGCGAACAAACAAGTCACTTAGCGACTGACTCCGAAACGACACACAACTCCCGCACCAGAGCGATCCCCAGCCAAGAGGCCGCGTTTCCGCCGCTCCAGCCAGCAGCTGGGTGAGGGGCGCAGGCCGGAGGGGGGCGGGGGGCTGGGATTTGGCAGGCAGCGCACAGCCCGAGCCCAATACAAACGGGGTTAAAATCGCTAGGGAGGGTCCGAGGGAATCCAACGTCAGCAGCGCCTCACACCCACCCTCCGGGGCCACCCCGCGCTCGCTCCAGAGCCGGAGACTCCGGCCTGACGCGCAGGCACTTTCCGGCTCCGTTCGCAACAAACCCCACAAGGCGCCCGAGAGCGGCCGCGCTCCGTGCCCGGCTGTACGTGCGCGAGGGGGGCACCCCCGGGCTGGATGTCCCCCGGGGGGGCTCCTAACCCACCCGGAGACCCAGGCGAGCACGAAGGCCGGGGGGAGCGCAGTGCCCCGGCGCATCTTCCCCCCCCCCCCCCCGGCCGTGGCGGTGCCACCCCATGCCCACGCGCGCACACACACACACGCCGTGCAGGCTGGGGGGGGGGGGGGAAGGTGGAGCGGCTGGGCGGGCTCCCTCCTCCCCCCCCCCCCCAATCCTCTTACCTTTAACAGCAAGGCCTTCGTTCTGGCGCCATCTTCATGAAGCCTCAGAAACCCGAAGACTCGGCTGCGGAGGGGGAGCGGGAGGGGAGAGAAGCACAAGGCGCGGCGTTAGTCAGGGAGAAGCCCCCGCACGGGCTCGCTGACAGAGCGGGGCCGGCCGGGAGTCCGCACCAGCCCCGCACGGCGACGGGCGCCCCGGCCCTGCCCGAGTGGGGCGCCGCGGCGGGGAGGGGGAGAGCGGCGGGACACGGAGGCGCGGGGGGGCGCGGGTACCTGTCGAGGCCGGAGAGGGCCGCTCTCTCCTCGGCTGTCAGGCTGGCGAAGTCCTCCTCGCTCTGGCCGTTCGCTTTCCCCGCCGCCATTTTCTTTTCCTCATCACCGAAAGGAGCAGCAGAGGCGGCGGCAGCGGCGGCGAGCGACACTCCGCACGATTTCATGGAAACGCAGCGTAATTAACTCACAATCACAACCGCCCCCCCGGCGCGCCCCCAACGCCCCCCAGTGCCGGGCGGGGCGGGGCGCCCGACACACACACCACAACTTTTATTACAACAACAACAGCCGGCAGGGAGGGGGAGGGACGGAGGGAGGCGGGGGGAAGCCCCGCGGCTCGGAGGAGGAGGGAGGGGGAAGAGCGCCCCAGCGCTGGGGGCCGGGGGGAGGAGGAAGAGGAGGAGGCTGCGGCGGCTGCAGGCGGCGATGGCGGCGGAGCCGTGTTTACATCGCTGCTGCGCGGCTGGCCCCAGCGGCGAGGGGTGAGGGGAGTCGGGGTGACAGGGCCCCCTCCCCCGCCCGCGCCGGGTGTATTTGTTGCCTGTACAAACTTCCCCAGCAGCTGCACAAAGTTGTTGTAATTGTGTCATACAGCGAACCCCACGCTGCCACCGTGACCCCCCTGCTCCCCCCCGCCCGCCAGGGTCCGCCCAGCCAATCGCCGCCTCCCCAGCGTTCCACGTGACCTTTGTTGACTTACGTCAGTCATAGCGCTCTTCCACCGCTGCGCTCCAGCTTGGTTGGCGCTCCCTGCACCCGCCCCGTAAGCGCCTTGACGCCATTGGTCAAAGGGATGTCTAGGGGGCGGGATTTGGTGGGGACTCTGCTTGCTATAGGTACAATGTCTCGTCAGTCAGAGAGATTTGTCAGTTACTCTGGCACAGCACGTTTGTGTGCGTTCATTAAGTAATGGGGGGGGGGGGGCACGGTGGGGAGGTTCCGCTCCTTTGGCGTTAGGAGCGTTTCTAGCTCGCGGGGTAGAGCGTCCCCCAGGCGCGTGACACCCCCCGCCCCGCTAAGGTGCCTGGGCCCCGCGACTCCCCGCCTCCCCCCGCGGGGGCGTTGGCGAATAGCCCCCTCCCCCCGCCGGGGCTGGGCTCAGGGCGTGGCTCCCCCCCGGCACAGCCGGACAATCATGGCTCCCGCCGCGGGAGCGTTGCGTCCCCGGCCCCGCGCGCTGGCGAGGGAGCCCCAGCGGAGCCGCGCGGGGGACGCCGGTGGCGATGCTACGAGGTCTCCCCGGCAGCGGCCTCCCGCGGGGGGAACAGCAGCAGCTGGGCTGCCCCGGGGAGACTCCCGGCTGCTCCCCCCGCCCCGTCCGAGCGCGCCGCGCTCTAGGCGGTGCCAGCCGCGGGGCTGTGCCCGGGCGCCCCCCTCGTCGGCGGAAGCCGGGCCGGAGTCGGGCGGCGCGGTCAGGAGCCGAGCGGCCCCCGCGCTGGGTTGCGACGAGTGACTCGGGACCCCCGGCAGCCCGGGACAGGCGCACTTGGCGGCGCCTCACGCTCGCGCTCCCGGGTGTGGCCACGTGGCCTTGCGCACCCCCGGGGTGGGGCAGGCCGCCCAAGGCCCCTCGACAGCGCTCCCCGGCCGGAGCGGGGAGGGAGCCCAGCCCCTGGCAGCGCAGAGGGAAAATGCACAAGATCCGCGAGAGGAAATCCCGGGGGGGGGGGTCACCTCCATCGCCCTCTCACGTTTATTTTTTCTTTAATCTGTGCGATGTTGATAAGAAATGTGGGAAGTTACTTTTTTGAAGACGTGTGGGGCGGCCTGTTAAGGCTTCACCTCAGCACTGGGCTTCTTGGCACTTTACCTGTGCAACTGGATGTGGGAGCCAGCCACATTTTTTGGAGACACACGGCATGATTTAAAATATAAAACATAAACTACTTGTGGTGCTTATTTGCTCTTGAATAAAGCCCGGTGGCCTGTACAGTTTTTGCACTTGTATGTTTGCATTGGAGATTCTTTATTTCCTGCCTTCTCCCCAGATTACCCAGAAACTCCCAACACATCTATTTTATGATTCACTTAACTTACATATATTTAAACAGATTGGGATAGCCAGGAAATTCGAAGGTTTACTGTGTGATTAAATCATGCTTGTCTGTTAAATGTATTAGGGAGTAGACCCTTCAGCTGTTGTACCTTAGCATAGTTCACTGCTTGCACCCTCCCTTTAAAAGGGGTGAAAAAAAATCTTCTCCAACTCCTACCATACCACACTGCTCTTCTTTCCAGCCCCACAGCTCGAGAGGCTGGAAAGGCTGCCTGTCTCCTCTCTCTGGCAGTCAGATTTTCTCTGCTCGGAGGGAGCGTGACTTCAGACATATTCCTAAGTGGCATTTGGGATGGTGACAGGATCAAAGGCCAACCCCTGCCTTGGACCAGCAGGGGGAGGCAAGAATGTTTTGGCAAAGCCCTACTGCTCCCTTTTGATCTCCAATCTCTTAGAGGAGGGTTTTTAAAGGGGTATGCTGGAAAGGTTCTATCTCAGACTGGCATTCAGTCACAGAGTATCATTCTGCTCCATACAGTGGGTATTATCTTAGTCTGAAACTTGTCTTACTGATATTAGTGGGGGTACTTGTGGGATAGAGCACTACTCAATGTGAATACGGGTTGCAGAAAGCATATTCACAGCAGGGATATTCAGGAGAGGAACGACCTCTGGTTTATTTCCATTAGCAGCTGGGGCTTCCAACTTAACATCTTTGTTCACCAGTTATCAATCTACCCTTTTCAGGCTGCCTCTTACTGCTCTAGGCACCCAGTCTTCTGCTTAAAACTCATTCCTTCCCCTATTCAGGCTGATATGCCACCTCATCTAGCTTTCCAGTAGTCTTTCTATCAGCTACTTCATGCAACGATACTCCCCTCCCTTCTACTTCACTCAGCCCTCACCTTCCATCTTCACTTAGGGCAGTGGTTCTCAAACTATTTTACTGGTGACCCCAGTCACATAGCAAGCTTCTGAGTGCAACCCCCCCCCCCCTTATAAATTAAAAACACTTGTTTATATATTTAACCCCATTATAAATGCTGGAGGCAAAGCAGGGCTTGGGGTGGAGACTGACAGCTCGTCACCCTCCATGTAATAACCTCATGACTCCCTGATGGGTCCCAACCCCCCAGTTTGAGAACCCCTGATAGGGTGTCAAACGGAGGAAAAAGAGAAATTCTTCCAAGATCTATGCATTCCATAAGGCAAGCTTTGCTCTAGTTGCGATCCCTCGCTTTTAGATTTTAAGACCTAGGAACTAGAGAGGTCTGTGCTTAAAACCCCTCCTCCTGGAGTCATATGATTATATCAGAAACTTTAATTTAAAAAAAAGTAAGTTTCTAGCTCATGATTGTGAAGAAAAGCTTGACAATGTGAAGTGAGTGTTACCAAGCAGCAGTGTCTGTGTGAGTCTGCAAACAATCTGAAACAATAGCTCTGACAGGACTGTGATAACATTACCCCAACAGAGGACTCTGGAAAAAGAGTGTACCAGGCTTCCCCATACCTCCCAAGCAGATGCACCCTAGCCTAGTTATCTCCTGGGAGATGGGGCCTAAACCCATTCCCACCTTTACTTTCCCGGTGAAGAAAAGAGGGCCCTATGCCAGTCCCCTACCTCTAAGTATCTGGCAGGGTAGGAAAATTTCCTGCCACTCCAAGTGGGGCCTCTGCTGGTCAGAGTGTGGGGGCAGAGATTCAGGGAATCCTGTGTCATGGTATGTTTAGGATACTCAATTGCCTTAACCTCACCCTACTCACTGTAGATTATACAAATGTTTAAACTATAATAATTCATGCTCTCCTTGGCTTCTCAGTGAGATTCTGATGCCCTGCTGGGCTCTGCTAGCCTCCTTTGACTTTGCTCCTTATTTGCTAGTTTAAAAAAAAAAAGTGGTATTCTCACAACAATGTTCAACAGCTGGATGGCAAAATCAAATGTCAAAAATGTAGTAGATTTAGCAGATCTCCATAATGTTATCCTCCTTTTCTTTCATGCTTTCGTCAGTGAAATAATTAATGTTGACATTTAAAGTATCATTTAGCATCTCATTAACTCCTCACTGGAATGACAGGAGTCGTTCATAAATCTCAGAGATATACTTTCTAGCTTTCTGTGAATAACCTGGGATCAGTTATAGTCTGTTTACATTCTGAAGATTTTCATTGCAAATATAAGGGCT
Source organism: Sternotherus odoratus (assembly GCA_032164245.1). Classification (NCBI taxonomy): domain Eukaryota; kingdom Metazoa; phylum Chordata; order Testudines; family Kinosternidae; genus Sternotherus; species Sternotherus odoratus. The sequence continues at coordinate 170,911,149 of JAVMKO010000001.1, forward strand.
AGCACTTTTTTTTTAAAATGAAGCAGAGATCCAGGAGAACAAAGTAGCAGCCTGACCCCAGTGTCCATATGCTCTATTGATCCAGCTCAAATCCCATCTCTGTGTTTCCCTCACCACCCAACTCTAAGTAGACCTGCCAGCATGAGCCCTCCAAACACCGGAGGAAAAAAATGTGTATTTATATTCACCTACAAATTTGCATATAATCCCTCTCTTCTCCATCAATTCTCCAACACAAACTACACACCCTTCCATCAGTTGTCTCCCCCAAGACAGCCCTTTGTATCATACATATTATTACCAATTTTTTTAACCCAAATGCAGGGAATGCAGTTTGTAACAGGTATATATGTATTTTTGCAGGCACTGTTGTTGTTTACCCATATGAAAATATGTCCCACAAAGATAATCTGAAGGATACCTCTCTTCATATTCATGACCACTCAGACCAGTCGTCCCTCCCATTTGGAATCACATGTCATCCCTGAAAATCTTTTTAATAAAAACTATCTAAATAGCTTTAAGCAACACAATACAAGTATTAGCAAACAGAGGTTGGCACAAGCTACAAAGTGTAGATCTAGATTAAAACTTTCCTACCGTTCAAAGTTGTTCAGCATTTGGGTTTGCCCCCCATCTCTTTTAATTGGAAGAACAGACTACTTATATCACCTAAGTTAATAGTGAATTAGGCATCAAAACCAGATCTACTAGATTTATTTAGCATGAGAGTTTGGTCATAAAATTTGAGTGTGTCACCTTTGCAGCTTAATACTGAAGTGACCTATGGTGAAATCCTGACCCCACTGAAGTCAATCGGGGTTTTGTCATTGATTTCAGCGGGGCCAAATTCTACCCTTGAATTCCAGTACCTTCTGGTAAACTGGATGACTCCCTGGATCTCTTGCCATTATTCCACTAGAAATCAAGAAGTTAGAGATTTCAGTGGCAGCATCAAGTATATATATTTTGACCAACGTACCTTGCATGTGAATAATCTGGAAGGATGTATGGATATATATAACTAACCCTGCTGAAACTATGTCACTAAAAATACAGAAGAGAAAGAACACCCAGATGGACTCCTCAATTTAAAGTGCAGGTGTACTCTGAAAGAGGGCTCTGTAAAAGTGGCATGATGGGGGGTTATGTTTTGAGGATTTTTTTGTCTCTTAAATTTACTCAGTTTAAAATGTTTTTGGGTTGTTTTTTTTTTTTTTTACTAACTGCTCTGCAAACACCTTGTGATCTGAAAGTCAAACTTTACAGTACTTTTTTAGCTCGTACCTCTCTACACCATAATGGAAATTCTGCCATCTAAACATAGTAAAAAATTATGTTGTTGATGCATGAGATAGAATAGAATGCAACTCACTCTTCCATAATCATATTGACTCTGCAGTACTAAGCAGAGTAAAAAGTAGTAATCACTCTTCTGACCATATGCACACTTTCATATTACAGGCTATTACAGGCGTTAAGTTGAAACACCGAACATGAGCACAAATATGAGGCCTAGTCTTATGACCTCTTTCTATGTGAGTAGTTTCACTAATGTCAGTAGAACTATTCATGTGAATAACAGTTGCAAAAGGAAGATTTTAGACTCTTGCAATGACTGATACTAGTTTTATACTGGTGTAACTCCACTGACTTCATTGAAATCACTTTTTTTTTTTTACACTGGAGTGAGATGATAATCAGGCACCTGGAGAAAACTGGATCTGATATCTAGAAAATTGGAACCCAGATATGTTAGGACTTGACAGAGGATAGCTGTATCAGGGTAGAATGTGTTTTGTAATTCCCAAGGAAAAATGTGGGATAACAAGATAACTGAACTATGGTTATCTTTAAAATGTTGGATTTATGTAATGAGGAACAGATCTTGACAACAGCAAGGCAAAAAGACACAATTAAAACAGCAAAAATTTGACTCTGTCAACTTGAGACCTGCTGTGGAGGGTAAAGATAAAGCTTGTTCCCTCGCTGAGGAAACAGAAGATGCCAGTTCCTGCCCTGAAAAGCTCAAGGCAAAATTTAACTAAGTATTTTTTGGCAAGTGTTTCCTGGGAAACTTTCTCCAGAAATGTGGACAAGAATTCTAATGGAGGAAAGAGGAGTCTTTTCTTTCGTTAGTCTGTTCTATAAAATCATACTGATTTGGTTTACCATAATCTGGATTTCTGAAAATAGTGAAAAAACACAATTGTCAGCTTAATTTAAAATATGAGGTCACCAACTAAATGCTGGACTGGGTGCAAACTTTGTGATCTATTACAAGTATGGGGCTAACACTAAGGGTATCTCAACTTCTTATGTTCTTGAATGTACATGTTTCAGTAGTTCTACATGCCTAGAAAGCTGGGGGGGGGGGGAGAGTGAGGCACAGGAGGGCCTAGAAAATGCCGCTGATGTTATTGTGAGTTTAACTTTTTCTTGTCTCTTCCAGTCATATGCCACATTTCTGCACATGCTTTTTTCTAATAGACCCGATAAAGATTTTATTTCCCGCAACCTCAAAACAGTGGACAACCAGAAGTTAGAAATAACAACACAATAGAGTTAGTGACTATACCTGGTATATTATAATAATGGATTGTCAATACTTTTAGTTTCAATATCCCAAATTAATGAATATATTTCTACAATATACATTTTTCCTTAATTTGTTATAAAAGGGTAGAAAAGTACTTTGTATGACTTTGTAATGCTGTTTGAATTCCTGTATATACAATTAACAATTAACTATATAGTTTCCCATATCTAATGTGACTACGAGGACACTTAAAAGTCTGATGTGTAAATTAATGCAACCGAACAAAGATTAGTTGGAGAAAGATTGTCTATCTACTTGTCTGGGAATTGATTCAGCATCTCTTTTCCTGGATCACTGGTGGCTTAAGTCTATCCAACACGGAATGACACTTATACTTAAAATTATAAACTTACATTCTTTTTTCTCTCTCTCAAAATAAAACCCCACACTAAATTCATTTCAGTAACTTACTGTACATCCAAGATTTTTGTTCTCCTTTCCAGAGCACTTTAAAAGAGTTCAAGCAATATTCTGATTTGCTTATAGTAGAGGAAATATTTGTAACAGATATGCAGAAGTAATTACAAAAAAACTGAAAGATGTTTGTCTGAAGTAAACCAATCCTTTCTTATCAACATAATGCTAATTTAAACCATCTGTGAAGGTTAGATTTTTCAGTCATCAGACTGAAACTATGTAGATAGTAGAGCTGATCAAAAAATGTTGTCAAAACAGTATTTTGTTGGAAAGTGCTATTTTGACAAAACCAAAAGTTTTCACAAAATTACATCAATTTTGATGAAATTTTGTTTTGGAAAAAAATGTTTGGAAAATATCCAATCATCTCATGTAACATTTTTGGAACAATATGTTTTGATTTTTCTATTCAATATTTTTATTTTAAAATTTACTTTGTGTGTTTCTGTGTGTGTGCATGCATGTGTTAAAAAAGGGTCAAAATCAAATAAAATGTTTAAATTTACCCAAAACAAAATTTGATTCAGAAGTTTGTTTGTAAAATATTGTAAACTTTTGGCTTTTATCCTGATTTGGGATTTATTTGTTTGTATGAATCTTGAAATTTTTTGTGGGACAGAAAATCTGTTTTCTGATCAACTGTAATAGATAGTATGTCCTTTTTTACCCCATGAAATACTTAATAGGACCAGAATAAAAACTTAAATCTTCCTAAAAGTAATATATTTATATACTTTTAATTTATATCCTGAAAATATACTGAATGCTTCAATTATAGAATAAGAACAAGAAGTCAGTTATTTAAATTGCTAACAAAATCATATAGTTTATGTTATTTTTTTCTAGTTTGCTTGATTTAAAACTGGGTGGTATCTGAAATATTTGCTTAGTGCTAAAGAAACTTGGATATGAATTTGTGATCATAGTTTTGAAAATTGTGCACATATTATAAGTTAATCAATAGTTTCCATCATTATGCTACTTGTCAATAGAAAGTATGCAAAAGCTACTTAAGCAATAGACATTTCAAATAAAATGGCTTTTTTAACGAAAAATATTGAAACACATGCTCATAATTCCAAGTAAGCATATATAACCATGGATTCTGGTACTGCAAATTATTCAGAATAGTTGTATCTTATGCATTTTGTGAAATTTCAGAGAAATAGTTCTATCAATTGTTTCTTAGACATACTACATCTAGGAGGATCGATTTCTTATTGGATAGGATGAAGAGACTTTCACCTGCCTCATTTGCTTGAGCAACATCTGTGCAGACCAAAAGTCTTTCTAGTCTTGATGTCTATTCAGTTACCTGTGTGAAATTAGTTGGTGATCTCAGTCCACTTCTTAGTGCAGGAGTTCTCAAACTGGGGATCGTGACCCCTCATAGGATCACAAGGTTATTATGTGGGGGATCGTGAGCTGTCAGCCTCCACCCCCAAACCCTGCAGCATTTATAATAATATTAAATATAAAAAAGTGTTTTTAGTTTATAAAGAGGGTCACACTCAGAGGCCTGCTGTGTGAAAGGGGTCGCCAGTACAAAAGTTTGAGAATTGCTGTCTTAATGGATATTTTCTGCATTCCAAAGAACAGTGAAAGAATAATACTGGCTGGCAGTCTCAGCAGAGAAGGCAAAAAGTGAATGAGAATGAAATGGAAAAACCTTTTTGTCCCTAGAAGTGGCCCTTCCCAACACTTCCACAGATTCATTTTTCCATCATGTTTTGCTTGGCTAGATTGGCAAGCATACCCAGTGTGGGACTTTTTTCAGTTAGATATAGGAAAGTTGATCCTGGCAGCCAGGCCCATCCCCAACCCAGGAGGCACAGTTGAATGAAGCAATTAATCATAAATTACTTTCTGAAAGAAGGCATCTATTTGTTGGGGGGGGGGGAAAACAAAGGAACAAGTAACTATTCCTTCACAAGTATCTCTACACAGTAAGCACAAACTATTGTGGATATGGTGTGCTTTGGCGTCACTTTTTTTCTGTTTAAAATATAGATATGATTTTTCAAAAATGTTTGCACCACAGATATTTCTGTATGTGATATATTTAAAGAGCTTTCTGCCATGATATGAGGGATGTTATCTTAATCATCTTTGTGGTAAAAGCTAGCTCTCTTGCCCATCATTTTAGGAAACTTGCCAGGCATTTTTCTAGGATAAAAAAGTTAGCACTGTGTGCATTTTTTTTAAACAACATTAATATAGTGCTGGAGCCTGCTATGTTTCCACATCACAGGTACAAAAGGGCAGCAATTATTCAAGCTCTCCTTTAACCCACACTGCTTCAAAAATGAATCCTCAACAGGAGTTTGGATCTATTTCTTTGAAATGTTTGAAAAGAGGAGTGTTATGTGGCACTCGCAAATTATATGCTGGGTATCTCATTTATGTAATTTTATAAGTGCAGGAATAGAATTGCAATGTTATCTAGGGTACAGCATTATCTATTGTTGTTACATAGAATAAGTCTTTTAAATGCTGTCTTTTTAAGCTAATGCCTAATTTAGTGCTCTAATGCCATCTTTTCATAAAAATACCTTAGAAATGTAGTGCCGTTCTTAAAAACCCCAATATAAACTCGTTATACGTGTTTCTGGTTTTGTTAGATAATTATCTTCACAGGAATCTCAAACAACACAATCTTCACTTTAAAAGTTGATCCGGTTGAAGGGGCTAACAATTCAAATTCTAGAATGGAATAGCTAGATCTTACTTTCCAGTTCCCCTTTAAATCTGTAAGTGATACAGTATTGAGTATGTTTTTATCATGTACAGAAGTAGGCATATATAATCCTGCTAAAGGTTTTTAAATTGCATAATACAAAGACAGTCCAATGTTGCTTGTATGGATTTTTTTAACAAAGAGGTTGAGTCTTCTCCATCCAGATCTCGATACAGCTTAAGATTCCCTTACAGCAATCAATAAGATTGAGGGTATTTCAAATAGAATAAAACATGGTGCTTAGAATATATTCTTAGATTTTGAAAGTATTGCTGCAGAGAATGTAGCTTTTTTCTTTGCTGTAATTAAAAGTTACAATGTCTCCTCCTATGTTTTAACATCCTTCATTTCACAAATTTGTCAAAACAGGGTGGTATCCCATCAGTTATGAAGTGTGCTTCAAAATGAATAAGGATGGGGTCCTGCCAAAATGTGTGTTTGTTCATTGTATGTGAATGTCTGAAAGATGAAAAGATTAATTAAAAAAATGACATAAATCCCGTAAAAAGACTGAACCAGCATCTGTTTATTTCCTTCATAAAATTTCTACTATGAGAAGATGGATTCTGCTATGGAACTCAACTGGCTGTACTCCACTGCCGCACTATTGACATTAATGAGAGCTGGATCAGCCCCTACTGGAACTGAATATATGCCAGTGGCGATATTTACTAGGAGAAATCTTTTCTCTCAACTAATTCCTGGGCTTGACTGGGATGATGCCATCAAACTCGTTCTTTTCTCCACTTTAATGTGTATGAAATAAACAATTTTTTCCCTCTCCTAGTTTGTCTCTTTTCTTTGAAGGCTGGCCAGCCACTTTTCAGTTAACAGTTGGGACTTTCACCAGGAGGAAACTAATTTGGGAGGGACTGGGAAAGCTTCCAGTGTTAAAACTTCTCCTCCCTTATGTTTTCAAGGCCTCTAAGTATGATTTGTATTCTATTTGACTGTTTATGGCATTTAGTTTTGTTAGTTTGTTTGAATATAAATTCATTAATACACGAAGTTAGTGTGCAGATATTTCTTTTTTAGCAATTTCCTTCATTCAAAAGAGAAGCCCTCATGCTTTTTTTGCCAGGTTGAGGGAAGATCAAGTGTAGTACTTCTATGGAAATGTAGTCCCAAATTGAAAGCTATATAATGGCAAATTGACACTAGGACTCAGAGAAAATTTTGAGAAGCTACTTCTCTAGAAGTGGGTAGAATTTTCTAGAGCTCCCTCAGCCATGACCTAAATGTTGAAGGGAGCAGTTTCTTCACTGTTTTCTTATATGAGTCAAGACGCCAGCAGGGTAGGGTATTTGTAAAAGGTCTGGAGAGATTTTTCACTTCTCAGTCAGTAGTGTGGCAGGGTGGGCCTGACCCAGCCTGCCGCCCCTTTAAGAGGGAGAAAAGCCCTCTGCAAACCTCCCTGCAGAGAAGCCTAATAAGCCACGTGGGGCTGCAGAGCAATCAGCCTGGATGGGTTGCACCTGGCAGCCTCCTCAGGGTGGATATAAGCCTGACAGGCAAGAAGCCCAGGGTGGTGGTATGGTAGTGTGGAGTAAGCTGTAGAGCTGTGTGTAGAGCAGAACTATATAGAATTGTGAGCTGTGTTAGAGCTGTAAGCTGAAGAGCTGAACTATAAAGCTGTGTATATTGGTGGTGGGGCCTTGCACTGTGAAATAAAGAGCACTGTTGGAGCCAAAGAAGAGTTTCCTGCCTGTGTTTGAAGAGGGGGGAGAAGGCGATCTGTCACAGTAGTATGAATCAATCTCAGGTCATTATAACCAAAGTTTGTTATTAACTAATGGCTATTTGGTAGTCTATTATGAAATTAGTTGAAGGTCCCAGTCTGATGTTTTAACACCTGTGTAAGCGGGCCTCTGACCGCCCCCTTCAAAAGACAGGCAGGAGACTGCTTTTTGGCTTCACCCGTGTCTTTTATTCTTTCACACAGTGCAAAAACCCCACCATCTATATACAGCTTATTTACAAGTTTAGTTTAGGCTCAGCCCTCAGTCTGGCTGGCCTCAGGATTAGCTAGCTCCTGCAGGCTTTCAGCCTCAGCTAGCTTCCCGCCCCGCACTTACTACCCTGTCACCGTCTCCATCTCCTTCCTACCTCTCTTCTCCCTTCTGCCCCCTGGCTTCCTCCCTGGCAGGCTTTATATCCTGTGGAGGCTTCCAGGTGGAGCACATTAAGCCCTCTGCAGCCCAGGGTTACAGCCAGGTGGCTGATTAGCCTCCCTGGGCTTGCAGAAGCTTCTCCTTGTTGCTGGGCTAGGAGGGAGCAGGGCTGACTCAGCAGGCTGTGGTCAGTGCCCTGCTACAACCTGATTCAGGAAATCACTTATGTGAGTCACATTGACTTCATGTGTTTAAAGTTAAGGATATGCTTAGCTGCTTTGCTGGACTGGGTCCTTAATAAATATCAACATCACAAAAGCCATGGGTACCATTGTCAGTGGGGTAAATAGAAACATCTGAGATTTGAGTGGATATGGATACTGAACTGTTCCTCCTTTCCTATAATTGGTGTACCTAGAAAAAGACCAAGGCATATTGGCCGTCAGCATGGAGAAGTTTACACTGCTGCAGTTCATCTATGTGTTCTGTGGATAAACAGAGGACAAAGTACCAAAGTCATTACAAAAGTCAAAAATATCACTGGAGTCAGTTGAGGATTTAATTTCTGTTTTTTAAATCGTTAGATGATTACCAGTGGCGGAATAGCCACTGGGCTGATGGGACCTGTGCCCAGGAGCCCCAGCCAACCAGGGGGCCCTGGAAAAAATCCACAGCTGGGGCAGAAGCCCAGAGCCCCTATGCCCCGACCCCACTTTGCGACATCAGCCACTGGCGCCCCCCAGCAGCTCCCCAAACCCCATCAGAAGCTGCCATGTGGGAGAAGCCCCAGCACAGACACACTCTGTCCCTGGCAAAAGCCGTGGGGCACCAAGGGAAGTCCCCAGGCCGGACCCTGATCTCCAGCAGAAGCACCGGGTGGGTAGGAGAAGCTCCAGTGTCCTGACCCTGGTCCACTGCAGAAGCATGGGGGTTGGCAGAGGAAACCCCAGTGCCCAGACTCTGGCTGCGGCCCTGGGACTGGAGGAGCTCAAACTCCCTCTTGTGGCCCGGGGCTGTAGCGCAGACAGAGCTTCTTTGGTCTTGAGGTCACAGTGACAAGGGGGGAGGGCAGAAAGGCGCAAAAGGGATTACAGGGCTGAAGTGGGAGGCACGGAATGGGGAGGACCCTGGGTGGAACAGGGGTGGGCCTGGGGAAGATGAATGTCCAAAGATGAAGCAATAGCTCAGAGAATTGCAAACTGTCCTATTCATCTTTGTTGTTTGTCATGTCACAGTCATGCTAGGAGGGCATAACGAGTGGGGTCCTGCAGGGATCGGTTCTGGATCTGCGTCTGTTCAATATTTTCATCAGTGATTTAGATAATGGCATAGAGAGTACACATATAAAGTTTGCAGACGATACCAAGCTGGGAGAGGTCGCAAGTGCTTTGGAGGATAGGATTAAAATTCAAAATTATCTGGACAAAATGGTCTGAAGTAAATAGGATGAAATTCAATAAGGAGAAATGCAAAGTACTCCACTTAGGAAGGAACAATCAGTTGCATACATACAAAATGGGAAATGACTGCCTAGGAAGGAGTACTGCGGAAAGGGATTTGGAGGTCATGGTGGATCACAAGCTAAATATGAATAAACAGCATAACGCTGTTGCAAAAAAAGCAAACATCATTCTGGGATGTATTAGCAGGAGTCTTGTCAGCAAGACACAAGTAGTAATTCTTCTGCTCTACTCTGCACTGATTAGGCCTCAAATGGAGTATTGTGTCCAGTTCTGGGCGCCACATTTCAGAAACAATGTGGACAAATTGAAGAAAGTCCAGAGAAGAGCAACAAAAATAATTATAGGTCTAGAAAACATGACCTATGAGGGAAGATTGAAAAAATTGGGTTTGTTTTGTCTGGAGAAGAGAAGACAGAGGGAACATGATAACCGTTTTCAAGATTTCATGCATAAAAGGTTGTCCCAAGAAGGAGGGAGAAAAATTGTTCTTCTTAACCTCTGAGGATAGGACAAGAAGCAAAGAGCAGTTTAGGTTGGACATTAGGAAAAAATTCCTAACTGTGAGAGTGATTAAGCACTAGAATAAATTGCCAAGGGAGCTTGTGGAATCCCCATCATTGGGGATTTTTAAGAGCAGATTGGACAAACACCTGCCCTGATGGTCTCTAGATAATACTTAATCCTGTCTTGAGTGCAGGGGACTGGACTAGATGACCTCTCAAGGTCCTTTCCTGTTCTGTGATTCTAACTTCAAAATGTAATACTATCAACTTTATTGTCAACATTCTAACCCTTCTGCCAGGTGGAGTTGGCAACAAGGGCCAGATTCAACATCTAGGGGTTCCTTTTTGACAATACAACACAAAAACAGCTTAAGACCCCACTCAGTAACCTTGGAAAATTACACCTCTGGGCACATCTAAGAGGCAATACTTCCCCTCTTGCAAGCCCCAAGTCTGGGTGTAGAAAATAAACTTTTAATAAAAAAGGGAAAGTAACCTGGCAGTAACTTGGGAAAATGCCGCAAGCACAAATCATAATCATAAGACCATGAGCAAAAGACCCATCCCAGAATACTCTGCCTCAGATTCTCACCTTCTGATGAGAAAGTCCAACAACCAAAAGTTCCTATAACATGCCCCTTCCACACCCACATCCACAGCCCACTCACAATTGTGGGCCTTGCTTAGTGAAGAGCCAGAGTTCAGAGATGCATTCGTGTGAGTTCACCTCTCACCCCGAGAGCAGATGCTTGCTCTATTGGTTGGCTGCTCACCCTACCGGTCAACCACTCGGCCTACCAGCCACTTGCTCCACTGTCAGCTGCTCCACTGCCTGCTCACTCCTCTTTCATCCTCACCACTGGCCACTAACTCCATCCTCTGCAACTTGCCACAACAGTTGGCCACTGCACAGTCAGATGCTCATCCCAATGATCAGCCACTCGCTCTACTGCAACTTCTGATATGCCTTGAGGTCCCACCACTTAATACAGCTTTCAGTGAGTTCAGCTGTTAGTGGGAATGCCTCCGTGCTAATGCAGGATAGACAGTCTCTTTCATCAGAGACTTTGATGATATTAGCTATATTGATCTGTGTAGTGGGGTGACCACCCGCTCCCCCCCTGAAAAGGGGCTGGGGTAGCCCCAGGAAGGGGCTGGAAGCAGCCCAGGGACAGGGGTTGTAGCTGGGAGCCTGCTAGCAGGCTTAAGTGGAAAGCAGGCTCAGCTGTGTGGCCACGCCCCAAACATTCCAGGCTGTATAAAAGCCTGGGAGGCAGGAGCCAGTTAGTCAGTCTCCTCTGTATTCAGAGGGAGACAGGGCCTGGCTGCAGGGAGCCTTTATCAAAGTACCTGGACTGGGACAAGGTGAGGGCAAGGCAGCTGGGAGCCAGGGAGCGACTAGCTCTAGCTGGAGGGCCCCAGCTTGCTGAGCCTAGGGAAGGCCCGACCCACGGGGTACTGGGGGTTGCAAGGGGGTGGCCCAGGGCTAGGAATAGAAGCAGCAGGCCAACCCCTTCTCGCCGGTGATGAGTAGCCATGAGACTGCAGTCAGCCTCCGTGAACTGAGGCAGTGATGACTGGTAGTGGCAGTATCTGAGGCGAGTTGGGGATAGTGGGTGGTGGGTTCCCCAGGGAGGGGGAGACCCTAAGACCAGGTGGGTTCCCCAGGGAGGGGGAGACCCTAAGACCAGGTGGGTTCCCCAGGGAGGGGGAGACCCTAAGACCAGGGGGGTACTGCAGGGGTGCAGCACCCTCAGCAAGGGGTTCCGGGGTCTGGGAGGGGCACGGGACCGGTGTGGAGAAGTGGACGTCGGCTGGCAGAGGGCGCTCCCGGGTCAAAAAGAGCTAATTCCCAGACGACCAGACGGGGGCGCCGCTGGGTGAGTGACCGACCCACTTACAATCTGCAACAAAAGACTCTCATCTGGGTCTTAATCAGCTTTGTCATTACACAGTGGAGAGAAGAAGAAGGGTCAAATGGTTGTCTGGGACCCTTAAGCAGAGCTCACACTAGCAGGTACAAACACCTGACCCCACCCACTCTCATTTCCACTGCGCTTTGGCACCCCTCTCTAGTGAGTGCAGTTCAGTTGAGGATGAATCCCTCAATCTGGGCATACCAAGCACAATTCTATTGCCCTTTATTCACACAGCAAGTATAACAATACTCTATTACCGCTGCCCCTCAATAACAAAGTGACTTGCAATCCAACACCACCCAAAAGTGATCATTTGGGCAAAGCAGCTTAAACATGCTGCAGACCCAGGCATAGTGGGCAGCTCTATGCAAACTAAGAGGTCGGTTTCTGAAGTCTTCTTCCCCAGCTCATCATTAGATGTCAGCGGAAGGGTCACTCAGACCCTGCTTACACAGTGTAAACTATTTCACTGCTGATCATTTTAACACCCAACTAATATGCTTCTTCCACAAACTCAAAAACTTCCTCCCCCACCTCCTCAGATGTCAAGACCCTCAACTGTCCCACTGCTCAAGTGCAGAAACCTGCTTCTTCCTCAGACAACTTCTCTAATAGTTATTCATTTCATTTTTTCGGTCTCACAATTGCAAATTTAAGGTAGTGTAAAATAATTTGAATTTAATATAAAATTAAATAACACCACAGATGTTGTATTGATTGTACTAATTAGCATATTTTATTCAGTATAAGCCTCCATTTTTAAAATTTATCTGAAACTGCTGGTAGAATTGGAAGCATACAGCCATGTGTGTCTACATTGCAGCTGGGAGGTGTGATTCCCAGCACAGGTAAAATGCCTGGTACTAGCTCTGCTGGAGCTAGTGTGCTAAAAATAGCCATGTGGACATTGTGGTATGGGCAGCAGCTCAGTCTAGCCACCCAACCTCAACTCAGGGGTTGGATGGGACTCGACCCAGGGGTATGGCCCAAGCCACTCCTCATGCTCATGCTGCAAGACTACACTGCTCTTGTTAGCATTCTAACTAGAGCAAAGCTAGCATGAGTCTGTCTGCCCACACTGGAAATTACACCTCCGAGTTGCAGTGTAGAAATACTCTCCAATGTCAGGATCTTTTCGTAAGGTGTAAGTCAAGCATCACTATAAAGAGTGTCTCAAGAGCTGATCCACTGTTGCATAGAATAACATGAAGATCACACTCTACACTGCTGCCAGATTGGGAAGGAATTCCTAGCACAAGAACTTTTTTTTTCTTTTAAATAATGTTCTTACGGGATCCTGAAGCCTTTGAAAGCACATGAACCCTGAGAATCATCTATACCTTGGCTTCTACTCCCTGTTAAATAATTATTGTTGATTTGTGTATCAGTTAGGATTCTGTGGTTAGATCATTGAAGTTGGCTGAGTTGCCATTGCTGTTTTATAATTAGCTCCAGCTTTGGAATATGTCTTTCTTTTTTGGGGGGAATTTTTGACATCTCTCTGAAGTGGACATTGTGTGACTCCAACTTAGTGTATAGCTTCAAGAGTACTGTGATCACACCCTTCCTCAAGGGAAATTATACTTCCAGCTTCTTTGTTTCCCTCCAGACCCAAAGAAGAGTTTCGTGTAGCTCGAAAGCTAGTTTTGTTAACCCAGAAGTTGGTCCAGTAAAAGATATTACCTCATCCACTTTGTCTCTCTGATCCCTGTCATATGATCTGTTTATAGTGAAACACATACTTAAGTGGTTCTCTGATTCCAAGCAAGAGTGCTTAGCACTTTGCAGAATCAAGCCCTACACTGAGGTTCTGTTCCCATCCTGATGTTGCAGTTGGTGCTACGGTTCAAAACCCCTTAACCATATATGTGTAGAAGCATCATTTTCTGTTGTAAAGTAACATTTTGATATACTACATTATCATATAAATGGCACTTTTTTGATGGAGAGTACACCAGACCCTCGCTGTAGCCCGCGTCGCTATAGCACGGGTTCACATATAGCGCGCTTGTTGCCATGGATCCCAAATTTAAATATTTAAATTGGGATCCATGGCAACACGTTCCCCATGTTAACACATCCCCCGCATTAGCGCGGGACCATGCATGGATCCCGAACCCTGGGCTATAGCGAGGGTCCAGTGTACTCAGAGTGGAATTAGGAAACGCCACTTAACAAAGTGTATATTTTTGTACTAGTTAGAAGACTCGCTTTTACTATATCTTTAAAAAAAGTGTTTATATTACTCAGCTCTTGCCCTCACATTTAAATTCCATTTATGTCCAAAGAGTTGGCATCTAACAACTCTTCCAAAGAAAACTAGTGGAAAAGTCCGTCTTTTCTTCGTTCTTGTGTTCAGAAGTGCATGGTCATTCCCATGCCTAACAAGCCATTCCCTCCTGAACACAACTGAAATACTTTCATTGTGCCTGTTCACAGTCCTAGGAACATACTAGCAAAGATCTCAACTCAGGAAAACATGTATACTTAAGTGCTTTCCTGAACTGCGGGCAAAGTGCAGAAAATTGCAAGTTTCCTGGAGGCCATCCCTTATCCATCATTTTATGGTTTCCGTACTGCTCTCTTGAAGTGTGAGGTTACTTTTTTTTTTTAGCTTCATCCCCTAAATTGTTTTTCATCTCGCTCAGAAGTCACCTAAATTAACAACTTTTCTGTATTATTTACTATGTTCTAAGGGTCATTACTTCAAATATTCATAAGTGTATGGATAGTTACTATCAGGAGTATAAACTGTAAATTCTCATTACATTTCTATTTTGCTTTACTACTGTCGTAAGTGGATTGTGATTTCCATCATACACTAAAGATGTGACAACAGTTCTATGCCAGTTCTACAGTAAAAAGCTAGGTTGACACAGCTATGTAACTCAAGAGTGTGAAAAAATCTACACCCTCTGAATGCTATAGTTAAGCTGACCTAACCCCCAGTTTAGACAATGCGAGGCTGATGGACGAACTGGTCCATCAACCTTGCTACTACCTCTCAGGAAAGTGAACTAACTACAGTGATGGGAGAACCTCTCATGTCGCTATAGTGAGTATCTACACTGAAGCGTTACCTGCAGAGGAGCAGCAGTGCCACTGTAATGGTTTCAGTGTAGGGATAGCTTTATATTAGAGTAATTCTGTTCACATTAGCAATTTTACTCCTGATTAACTCTGTTTTGGGATCAGAATCAGCCCCCAAAGATATGTAAAATAAAAGAAGAATACAATCACAGGTAGGAAGTGGAATTACATCTGGGAAAACATTTAAGGTTTCATAGACTGGCCAAATGTAGATTGCTATGAATAATATTTTACTTAATATCTTGTAATACACTAAATACAATGAAACTAAATAAGTTCAGGAAATAAATATGTAATCCTTGTCTCAGGTGGAGCTGGCAACAACAAGAGTCTGGGTTCAATATCTGGAGGTTCCTCTTAACAATACAAAACAGAACCCCCTTGAGCCCAAGCAGATTTATCTTGGAAAATTTGACATCACTTCTGGGCACTCCTGAGAGGCAATACTTCCCCTCTCAGAAGCACTGAGTTTGTGTATAACAAAAGATAACTTTTCATAAAAGGGAAAGGGAACCAAGCATTAGGTTTGGGAGATACCACAACCATACTCAAAAGCAAGCAAACATAAGAAAACCCAACCCCACAGTGTGTTGGGCAGAGTCCTTTGCCTGTTTCCCACCTCGCAGAGGGAAAGTCCAATGAATGAATGTCTGTTTAACACATTACTTTCCTCTCCCTCTGCAGCACCCCACTCACAGTTGGGTAGCAAAGTCTCAGGGGTGCACTCACAGGCATTCACCTCCCACCCCAGAATGAGAGGGAGGGCAGGTGTCGAGCAATGTCTCTGCAGTTGATGTGTGCTTCTGAAATTGGCTGTTTACCACTGCTTCCATTGATTTTTTTCTGTCCCCCGCTGGTTGCGTAATGCTGCTGGTTTTCTCTGCTGTTGCTACCAGTATGCTGCCACTATTAGAGCATGTCTTCACTACGACTTTACATCGACTTTAACGACGTTAAGTCGAATTAAACGTGTACCTGTCTTCACATACATGCCATTAAAGTAGATTTAAAGGGCCCTCAAAATCGACTTTATAACTCCTGCCTGACGAGAGAAGTAGTGCTAAAATCGACATTTCAAGGTCGATTGTGGGCTAGTGGGGACACAAGTGACATTACTAGCCTCCAGAGGCTGTCCCACAATGCTCCATTCTGACCGCTCTGGACTGCCTCACTGCTCCACTGTGACCGCTCTGGCCAGCACTCTCAACTCGCTGCTCTGGCCAGGTAGACAGGAAAAGACCCGGGAACATTTGAATAGTATTTCCTGTTTGGTCAGCGTGGCCAGCTCACCTGCACAGCTCAGTCACCATTCAGAGAAATCAGCAGCACAAGCCGCCATGCAGAGCTCAGCATCACAAGACTCCATGCAGAGCTCAGCTGCCCTGGAGACCAGC
The DNA here is from genome assembly GCA_032164245.1 of Sternotherus odoratus. Taxonomy (NCBI): domain Eukaryota; kingdom Metazoa; phylum Chordata; order Testudines; family Kinosternidae; genus Sternotherus; species Sternotherus odoratus. The sequence goes on from JAVMKO010000001.1 coordinate 170,927,382, forward strand.
CAGAGGAGAAGAGCTCCAGCGTGGTCCAATAATGAGGTGCTGGATCTCATCGCTATCTGGGGAGAGGAATCCGTGATGTTGGAACTCCGCAACAACAAACAGAATGCCAACACGTTTGCCAGGGTCTCCAAGGCCATGCTGGAAAGGGGCCACAACAGGGACGCCACACAGTGCCGCGTAAAAATTAAGGAGCTGAGGCAAGCGTTCCAGAAAGCCAAGGAGGCAAACGGACGATCAGGAGGCGCACCGCGGACATGCCGGTTCTACAATGAACTAAATCAGATAATGGGGGGCGCCCCCACCACCATCGCTCCGGTCTGTGTGGACTCCACCGATGGGATAAATCGTCAGGGATGAGAACGATTCTGATGAGAACGACAATGAGGAGGAGGAGGAGGGAAATTTCACGGAGCAGCAGGAGGCCAGCAGAGAAACCGTGTTAGCAGACAGCCAGGAGCTGTTTATCACCCTGAAGCCAGCACCCTCCCAAGCCTCTCAGGGGGGTGTTTTTTTTAAGGGATTACATGACGCATGATTTTTAAAGGAAGCATTTATTAATGGTTAATTTGCCCTAAGGACTTAGCGTGCTTTCATTGCTGGTCAGTTTCTACTCAAAGAGTTTGTCAATATACTCCGGGATTGACCGGAAGTCCTCCACGGACATTTCACTGAAGCTATCCAGGAGGTAGCGATGAATCTTCCGCAGCAGATTTCTGGGGAGAGCCATCTTATGTGGTCCCCCGTGATAGGAGACCATCCCACGCCACGAAAGTAGTAAGTAGTCTGGTATCATTGAGCAGGCTATCATTGCGGCGAATGGACCAGGACTTTGCATGGAGTCAAGGAGCATGCGCTCCCTATCTCTCCGAGAAATTCTAAGCAAAGTGATGTCATTCATGGTTGCCTGTTTGAAATACGGACTGCAATTAGTAGGGAGATAAAGATTCCCAGCTGCAAAGTACTCTTTTCTGCTGAAGACCGACCAACCGCCCCCCCAAAAACCCTCACCCGCTCCCCTCCTCCCCCCGCCAGCCCGTAGCGGTAGCTAGCAGGGAATCTGAACAGTCTGCAAGCGGTTGCTTCCGCTTAAGATCCAACGCGCACCCAACCCCCCTCCCCCGCCAGCCAGAAGCGGTAGCGGGGAATTTGAAGAGTCATTTTGCAAGCGTTTGCCTCCGCAGAAGAGCCCCAGCCAGCCCTTAGCGATAGATTTTTGGGCTTTGTTTTGCAGTTTGCAGTTCAGTGGGAGCCACGCAGTGGGGGGAAGGGGGTGGGGTTACTCTACAATATGCAAGTGCTGCTTTTAACTTACCATGGCCGGCTGCACGGTGATTTCAGAAGTCGTGTTGGGCTGAGGCACGCATATGTGTCTGAGATGCTCTGACTTTTCTGTGAACCATTCAGTCACTTTTAGGTGTAGAACATGACCTTGTACAGAAATCATATCAGGGCTCTGAATACTGAGGTTTTTAATGGCATAGTACTCCCAATGTGTACCGTCCGAGACTGCATCTGTCCCATAACCTTGAATATATCTGTCTCATAACTTTCAAACTTTCTTTGCCCACATTCGCCCACAGATGAACAATTATCTCTGAATCCCCCGTCCTGCTCCTCCCGGCGTGCATCGCAGATACGAAAGCGTAAAAAGAAAACGCGAACACACGATGATATGTTCAGTGAACTACTGGAGAACTCGCGCGCTGAGGCAGCCCGCCAGACGGAATGGAGGGAAAGAGCGCTACAGTCAAGGCAGGAGTCAAGACAGGCAGCAGAAAAGAGGGAAGAAATGTGGCTGCAGCGACAGGACCGCGAAGAAAGACGCATGGATGCTTTGCTCCGGATAATGGAGGACCAAAGCAACATGCTGCAGTCTCTGGTGGAGCAGGGCCAAAGATCACCTCTGCAGCCCCTGTGTAACCACCTCCCCCCCTCCCCAACTCCCATAGCTTCCCCACCCAAATGCGGGGTGAGAACCCGGGGGGGGGGGGGGCAAGCTCCGTGGACCGACCCACTCCACCCCACAAGCAACAGCAGGTTGAGGTTCTCTGAAAACTTTTAAAAGCTGCTGTGTCTTGGCTCCCCCTCCTCTCCCCCCCCTCCTCCGTCCGCTCCTCCACCAGTGCGACTGCCGGCAAGAGTCGGTGCGCCATACCAGGGTGGATTGGCTTCCCCAGGCACAACTGAAAGGACCTGGGGCTCCCAGCAGCAGCTGGAGCCCCAGGCCCTGTCAATTGCTGTGGGAGCCCGGGGAAGGCTGCAGTGTGGCTCCGGCGGCAGGGCCCGGGGCGCTAGCGGTGTCCCAGCCCCGGGCTTTTTCAATAGCTACCGAAGCCCCGCCGCCGCTTCCCCAGGGCTCCGCGGAGACGGGAGCCCTGCTGCTGGAGTCCTGGGGAAGCGGCGGCGGGACTTCAGTAGCTATTGAAAGAGCCCGGGGCTGGGACACAACTACTGCCCCGGGCCCTTTAAAATTCCGCCAGAGGCCGGGGGGTGGGGGGAGAGGGCTGGGCTGAGGAGGGGTGGGGGAGGTCGGGGGGGGGGGGGGGGAGGCCCCTTACCGGTTCAGGGGCAGGATGGCTCTGCCCCAACCCCGCCCCTCCCGGCAGAGGCTCCGCCCCTTCTGGCAGAGGCCCCGCCCCTTCCGGGGGCCAGAGCTGGCCCAGCCCCCGTACCAGTAAGAAGTTTTAGTTACTTTCACCCCTGCTCAGGGGTCTTGTGCATTGTTTCCATTAGGAGACAAAAATTGATAGCGGAGACAGAATTGGGGTTCTTTTAAAACACAATCTTGTTTATTTACAAATAATATCACAAGTCTTGTTTCCCTGAACACAGCAGGAATCAAACAACAAGAGGCAATTTCTTTGCTCACAGTTCCAATCCTCTTTCCAGACAGCATACTACCTCAAAAGCTTACTCTCTTGGCTTTCTCTGAGGGGCATGCTCCCTGTGCTTTTCTGGCTGTATCTTTGGCCTCTTATGCTTTTCTGGCTGCTTTCTCTGCCTGCTTACACCTGGGTTGAATTTGTTTGAACGTTTTTTGGAAATAATTTGCATTTTATTTAGTGACTATCAGTTGAAGATGTTTTTAACATTACTCCCTGTTGTAATCTGTCTCCAATTATATGAACATTTTAATTGTATGTTTATGTTAGCTATGAATTATTTGAATCAACACCATGGAAATAGCATGCTGAACAAACAACAAAAAGTAAATTTATTAACAATGTTATCCATAGAACACCTGAAAGTCAACAGAGCCAAACAACATGTTTTAACCAAACAGCCCACAAAAACAATTCTCTGACAAGTCAAAGCTAGTCAGGAGAGACTACAGCAATTACAAAAAAATGTTTAGTTGTGACGAGACATCAGCGCTGTCAAGCTATGTTCAGTCTGTTTCTACAGTACATCATTAAAGTGTTCCTGGTACATCTCTTGATCACTTCTTCTGTGGATACAGCAAAGTCTAGAACATACTAAAGTGACCTGGAACTGCAGACACAGCCAATATAGTCAATCAAAAATCTGGCACCATGTAAAACTGATGTTGAGTCCAGTTCTCTGGAGTTGCCTACGCCTGCACCATCTATAAATTGGATACCTTACTGTTATGGGATATGCCAAAACCCACACTGAGCCAGCAAGGGTTAATGAGCTGCTATAGGTCCAATCAGCCTCACCCAGCTATTCCTGCACTTGCTATCACATAATGAAGGGACACCTGAAAAAGGAAGAAGACAGCTCAGTAGTACCTGGCTAACCAGACTGCCTATCCCTTGCTCTGTGAGGAAAAGTCCAGTCTAGAACTTCTGCAAGGACTGCTGATTGCCAGAGGAAGGTTAGCCTGACATAGGAGACTACTGATTTTGGTCTTGATACTATTTCTTTGCTTTACTCCAAAAAGACTAATGGGCTGTTTGGGACAAACCTGTGGTGCCTAAAGACTATTGGTCTGACTGCACTGCCTGGAACAGACCTAAGGGGCTTAATGAGACTGTTGGAAGGAACTCCTGACCGGGAGGGGGGCACTGGATATGAGGAACTGCCTCAGTAAACTCTGTGGACCTTTGCACCCCACTTGAGTCTGCTTTGTAGTTTGTCTTGGACCCTGAAGAGTACAGTCACACCTTCCTACATTTGTGTGTGCATCTGTGGCCCAACCATTTCTGGGTAAGATTATTACACAAAACAAGAGTCCTCCCCTTCTATGGTAAACACAGTCCAAAACAAATGGTCCTTCAGCCCTCACTGGGCTAAGCCCTTTCCCTGGGTTGCAGGGAGTGGGAGCTTCCTGCCACCCTCTCAAGAAATATCTATCCTGGGTCCTCTAAAAGTAGCAGTTATAGACCCGGCCACAGGCCAACACCACTCCAGCTTTCCCAAGACAATGCTTTGTAGCTAACCAGTGCTAACTGCTCATCATAGATAAAAATATTTAGCAAAATAACCCTTCACCTCCCAGTGAAGGACTTGCTTCTCCTTGGTCCTGGTGCTCACAAGTAATTCCTAGGCTTCTTCCACAGCCCTCTGGTGAAGACCTTCAAATAGTTCCAGTTCTCCCTCCCAGACTTTGGCTTTCCAGCCCAAATATTACTCCCTTCTTGGAGGGCATTCTCCAGATCTTCACCTGCCTCTGGACTTCCTTCCTTCTCTGAGAATCTCCAAAGCACATCCTGCATCTCTCTTCTTTCTGAGAAAGAGGAGCCTTATATAGTCCTTCTATTCAGGGGTGGATTAATTGCTCCTGGGTCCCTAAGCACAGCCAAGCAATGGGCCCCCCTTTCAACTCTCACCCCCATTCACAACCCAGCTTTTACTCGCAAAGTGTAATTGATGCAACATTGGGGGATTTTGGGAGGCCCAAGACGTTAATTGAGACTTTTTTTAATTTAAGGCCGTGCAAACTTGTAATTTTGTAACCATTTTTTGTTGTTGCTTGGGACCTCAAGCATGTGCTATTATTGCTTATAGGTTAATCCACCATTGCTTCTATCAACTGAACCTCTCAGTCATGTGATCCCTCTAAGGTACAACTTGCATAAAGAGTCAGAATTTGTAACAGGGATAGGTTGGACTCAGGCTTGTCCTTAAAGGGACAGACTATTCTGAGACTGCTTGTTGCTATTTTTTAAAATAAAATATTGTTCAAAAGTCTTCTGTGTAAAGAAGGGGTGACAATATGTATGCAATCAGCCTTGCTTTTCTTTGTTTCAGATTCAATTTTTGCTCAATGATAACTGAATCTAATCTTAAACGATCAATGATTTTTCAGAAATCAAGCAAACTTATTCCTAGCTCAAAATCTTGACTGTCAGCTGTAACATCTGCAAGTACACATTTAAGGAAAACATTTTGACATCTAGGCTGTTGTATAATCTGTCAATAACAGTTATACCATTCAGTGACAGAAATGGTAACTTTCTAGAGTAATTTACTGGAAAAATCTTGCTGGATACTGGAGAAGTTTGCTCCCCAAACATCAGTCTGTTAGCAGCAGAAGTGTTATCTTTAATACCTGGCTCATACTCTGGCAACAAAATCATAGAAAACAAGAGTGGGCCAGACAACATCAGAAAAACACGTGTACTTACAAATAATGGTACGTTAAAATACATTTAAGCAGCCTCAATATCACCACTCTGAAGGAAGTCAACATTAACTGAATAGAAGCACAGAGAAAAGCAAAGCGGCATCCGGAATAGCACCACTTAGCGAAAGAGGCCAATGAGGCATGAAGAAGGGGATATGCAACAAATGCCTCCTTGTTTTTCGCCTTGGATGAAATATTTCCAGGTGTGAGGTTACAGAATTGGAAAAGCTTTTTGCAGAATGCTTTTCTGATGGAGGTGCACCCTGAAATGGTGCCATTGCTCTACTTTTTAGAACATGTGCAGCAGTCGTTATGCAGGTGCTTTGCTTGTTACCCATGGGCAGTAAATGATTTGATTCCCATCCAGTCTCTACCAAATATTTGATCATAGGTATTTTTGCAATTAGCTTTTCTTTAAAGGAATGCCTGAATACAATATTATTTCTGAGCACCAGGCTAAATATAAATTTTATTTGTTTTTAGAACATCCAAAGTTCAATGACCAGAGCCATGTCAGCTTGCAGATTTCTGTTACATCATGTCAGTCTGCTTCTACACAATGTGACAAATTTTAGTCCAATGTAATACAGAATGCAACATGTTGATTCACGTCAAAGTTTAATTTTATAATTGGAGCTCCCAGAAAATTAATGTTCAACTTTCTAAAATCTTCTTTAAGGACCAAATTCTAAGAAAAAATTAATTTAGGTGGGCACTCATTTCACACATTGTATTATGTAATTATTGATGTTAAATCTGTTATTTGGTGTTTCCTGGAGCTATCCCACTACAAGCTGGGACTTTGCCAGATCTTCCAAACTCAGCAGGATCAGGTCAGCGACATCAGGTCATATCAGGGCTTGGATTGGGGTATTCCAGAGCTGCAGGAAATGGGGTTCCTGACTCTGGCCTCAAGTCAAAAAACTCATCTACAAAGCCCCATTCATCCTGTTTACATCATCAATCTAGATTAATCACATATACCTCCTCCTTCTTTGCATTACTAATAATGCCAACATCAGTGTTCCATTTGTCTGCTTCTCCCCCAAACCCTGTCTGTTTTTTTTCCCCAATGCTCCTCCCAATGCATGGAATGCCTTTCCATCTATGCAATGCCAAGCCATTAGCCTCATATTATTCACATCCCTCCTAAAGATAACATCTTCTGCATCCTCTACAAGAAGTGAGAGTATAAAAATTCTAGGGACAGATCTTTTTTATTTGAAAAAATTCCTTTTTCTGAATCTGGAAAACAGCCTTTTTGTTTTTAATTTTCAGGGTATTTGTAATGAAACTAGAAAATGAAAAAAATATCCCTTTTAAATTTTAGTATACTGATTTTATTCTTTTCCCTTTTGTCCCCTTCTAATTTTTCCCTTTCTCCCCCTTGTGGGGGGGGAGGAGAAAAAAGTAAAATGGAGGGAGAGAGAAGGGTTGAAGAAAGGAGAGGGAAGGAAAACAAAAAGCAAACAAATAGAAAAATTAAAAGCAAAACACTTCTATAGTTGTCATGCAAAAGTTTAAATAAACAAAAATTGATCCTTTTCAAAACCCATAGAATGAAAACAAGTTTAACATTAAAAAAAAAAAATCTACCTGTTGTGACAAGGTGGCTCCTCGGCTCCCCTGACTCAAGTCCTTTGGGGTTCTGGCACAGCACTGGCGCCCTGACCAGGCTGAAGCAGACCCCGTGTTTCTGCTGCTCCTTAGCAGCCCACTCCCTGTCTCTCTCTCTCTCAGGGTCAGGCTCCTGCAGCCTAGGAAAGCTAGGCTCCCCCTGGGAGGGACCCTTTTGCTCTGGTCCCCTGCTTGCCAGCAGCCTCTCCGTCCCTGCTTCCCTCAACTTACTCTGCACACTCCTCTGCTTTCACCAAATTCACTCTTCCAGCTCCTACTGCCTCCAACTCACTCCTCAAACTCCCACACTCCTCCCTGGGGAGGAGTCTCTTTAAAGGGCTCTGGCAGCCTCCTTAACTGGCCTCAGCTGGCCCTGCTCCTGGCTGTGGCAGCTTTGCTCAGCTGGACCCAATTCCCCTGTAGTAACCCTTCTAATTACAGGTCCTTCTGGCAGCTGCCTGCCCTGGGTCTACCACACTGTTCAAAAGTAAATCCATGTAACTCCACTGTAGTCAATTGAGGCCCATGAAGCTTTGCAAATTTATCCCAGACGTGAATCTTGCCCATAACTGAGATATTTAAAATACCTCAGCTGAACCATGAAGATGTGCACACGCTGTCTGAGTGCTCATGTGGCTCTAGTCCTCCTCTTTCTTCACCTTATCTCTTCCCTAGTGCTTTTTAGCCAAAGGTATTGCATCACCCCTACAATCAGACTGCAGGGTCTTTATTTTTCTTCTGTAAAGCAATCATCACATTTAATTTTTGTAAAAATTATAAATAAGTGATAATTTTGTCCCATTTTAGCACCAAACAATCCACAACTAATTTCTAATTTGCAACAGAACTTTTAAAACTTATTTTGAATTTTGTTTGAATATTTTGCCCAATTTTATTTGCACACAAAGTGACTTTCCTATTTAATACAAAACAAGCACAGGCTATTGTCTGCAGTCCCGCAAATCAAACTTTCCTCTATACCAAATACATACTGGACACTAGTGTCTCAATAGTATGGTAATCTTATTTTCCACATGAAAACTTGTAACAAAAATATAATGTTGATACTGCATACTTCACATTGGATACTGTGAAATGAGACAGAGAACCATCTATTTATTATTTGTTTTTCATTCTATATACATTTTCAAATAAAACCATCAAAATAAGTTTGTTTGCTATATCACAAAACATATAGTTATTTTACAGTTAGTGATGTATACTAAGAATCATCTAAGTTCCTACTCCAATATGGTATGCTTCAAATAAATACAATGTGAGATTAAAATATTTTACTATGGACCAGTCTTCCCATTAAAGTGATTTTTAAAAACTGACATTGTTTTGTGTCTTTGACTTCCAACAAAATTAAAAGGTATCTTTTCCATACCACACAGTTGCATTCCATTAAGGCTGAATCCTGATCCCACTGAAGTCAATGGAAACTTTGCTATTGATTTTAATTGAACCATTGATTGGCCCCTCACCGAGAAACTAGCATTTTGTGAGAAATTCCAGGGCAGATAGATGCTTTTTTATTTCACTTGCAGTTCTGAAAGTTTTGTTGTCTGCTGTTGTTCCAGTCCCTGTCATTCCTGTGGTATGGATCCCACGGGGTGAATCAGTATTCAAAAAAAATATTTACAATCAACATAGCAAGAAGAGGGATCTCAAAATGCAGTGGCACAAGGGTATCTGATTTCAGAAAAGCACATTTTGCAGAAACTCGTGTATGAGATGTAGTGGCAGAACCCTTGAAAATCTCTGAAGGAAAATTGTAAGGAAGCTGGAAGATTCTAAAAGATGCCATAATGAGGGCACATCGGACAATGGGGAAATGAGGGTGGAGGCGGAGAAATGAAAAGAACAAGATGTGTTTTCAAAATGGAAATCTGTTTAAACCAGCATTACACTACAAAGGGTCCAGTATAGATCTTGGCCACTGTGTTAATGCAGCATAAATTGGATTTTATAACAACATGTTGTAAAACCCACAAACATTCGTATTTTGATTCTTAATGAAGCAGTAATTTCTGAAGATTTCTTTGTTAAGATTTCATGTCATCTTTGTTTATTTCCGGCCCTCTTATTATAATAAAGTATTGTGTACCCTTTAAAATTGTTCATTGTTCTGGTATGGCTGCTAATAGACTTTAACACTGTCACATTTCTAGGTCCATATATCCTGATTTTTATACTACACTCATTACTGTGGAATCTGGTGCAGCACCATATGACAAAGTCTTGAGCTCATTAATGACATTTCAAAAGATACATATAATGGGATCTACTGGGCTTTCTCTGTCCCATGCTGCAGGCATCAGCGTCCTAATCCCGCAGTGGTAAAGGCCAGGATACCAACAAGATTTAGTCCTCCAGAAGCCTAGAAGGGCCAGGAGGAGACATGGACCAGTTTGGAGCCAGCAGGCCAGTTAAGATGGCTTGCCTGCTTCTTCTCTGGGTCGGAGATGAGGGAGAGGGAGGGGGAGCTCTGCAGTGCCAGCACAAAGCCCAGGGGCCAGGTGAAGGCCTTGCCTTAAAGCACTGCAACAAAGCATTGATGTTTGCAGTTTTGTTTGTTTACTGAAAGGCACAACAGTCAGGTTCTGAGTTGGTTATATTTATTTAACTGTAGAGACAGTTGCTGAGTTTACGAAATAGGTCATCCTATTCCAAGCCGGCGACCCAAACCTCTGGACTAAGGCAAGAAGTGCCTGCAGTCCTGTGCATGGGGTGGGATAGAGCTGCCCCCACCTGTCTCAGTATGGTACTTCTCAGTTTGTGATTAGAATAAAAGCTTTTTCCCCCCAGAAATTCCCATGAAAGCCCACTACATCAGTGGAGCCTTTCCCCACTGCCTCATGCCAGTTAGAGCCTTTCCCCATTGCCGGAGTGTTTTCTCGGGAAAAACTCCAGCAACGGGGATGCAGCAGGACACTATACTGCTAAAAATGTCAGTGTAGCTAGGGAAGCTCAGTTTGGGTAAGTAAAGAGCATATAAGGCATGTACTCGAGTACACCCTAACCCTTCAGACATGTCTTTACTCTACTCACCTAAGCCAAGCCCCACCCAAGGGTGGATAAGGGTTTTGTGGAGCCCTGGGCCAGAGTACGTGGGAACCACTCCTCACCTCTTCCACCTGCAGTCCCTCCACTCTCCCCCGCCCCCGTGCACCAGCTATTGAGTAATTGGAGGAAGTTCAGAGAACTGCAGAAAAATGACAGAAGTTAAAGGCTCTGTCTTATGAAGCAAGATTTAAAAAACAAATAAGATAAAAAATTTAACCATGTTGCCAGACCCTAATTTACTCAGTCTCTGTTATGTGATATGTTCCCTAAGGTTTCAGTCCCAAGGTTTGTCTTCAGTACATGACGTATTTAATTAATAGAAAATGTATGCTACATATCAGAAAACCTTCAGTCAGCAAGTTCTATTAGGCTGTGGAAGTGGTAAAATCCAGTGGATGTCTGATTTCTTGGGCCATTTAAAACTAGATTGGACAAGACATTAGAAAATGAACTATAGTGACCAATCCTGTATTGTTGGGTGGAGGTTAGAACAGCTGTATGATCAAATAGGAATTTAACATCTCAACTTTCTACCTGAATTATGCCCTTGTGTATCCATACACAACTTCCAGGGAGGCCCAGGGAAAGAGTGGTAGATAAGGGGAGAGAGTAAGCAGAATTTGGGCCTATGATGTTATGGTCCCTTGATATAATCCAGTGCCTTCAGTTTGGCATAACAATCACTAAAAAGTTCTGCTTGAGTGCTGCTTGAGAATGGAAGGCTACAAACAAGAACTGTACTTGAGATGAATGGGAAAGAATTAAAATTTTTGTAGCATTATATCCTGCTAAATTATCTTGCCCATCTCATCCATAATTATGTCATCTATTGAGTTTGGCATTAAGGCTATATTTATCCACATGTTAGCGCTAAGGATTTGATTCCCATAAAATCCAAGTTTACAGGAAAGAAAACAACTTTCTCTCTGGAGTCAGGGAGGTAGCCGTGTTAGTCTGGAATAGCAGAGGTAACAAAGTCCTGTGGCACCTTAAAGACTAACTATAAAGTTTTGAAGCATGAGCTTTCGTGGGCTAATACCCACTTCGTCGCCTGCATCCGACGAAGTGGGTATTAGCCCACGAAAGCTCATGCTTCAAAACTTTATAGTTAGTCTTTAAGGTGCCACACAACTTTCTCTCTGGAGACCAACCTTACTGCTCATACCTACAGCAAGCAATGGTAGCACTATTAACTAGGCATTGCCCCACTCTTGAATATAGTCTGTTTATTATTCAATAGCCCATGGGACATTGCCAGTTCTTTGTATAAAATGTTGCAGGCTCATTAGAGAGCAAGCAAGGAATTAGGGCCTATATGTGAGCATTTTGCCTTGTTTTGATGATGTAGGGAGGGGCTTGGTTTGGAGCTGCCAAATCTTCCCCAAAAGGTGCAGAAATACATGAGTTTTGGCACTGAAAGTTAATATTCCCATTGACAAGAATTCTACCAGTGGATGGGAAGACAGAAATATAATTTCAGATCCAATGTGTGTTCTTTAGGCAAAATATCCCTTTTGATGCTCCATTCTGCTCATTTCTCATACATACCAAAGCTATAACATACTAGCATAAGTGCCCGGCGCTGCTCGGGTCAGTCGGAGGTGGGGAGGTGGCAGACAGCTGACACCACCTGACCAACCCCAACACCCACCCCTCACCCCTCACCCACCCCGATACCTTCCCACCCCCCCAAGCAAACCCAACACCCCCACCTCACCCCCCGACCAAACCCAACACCCCCACCTCACTTACCGTCCCACCAAACCCAACTCAGATCCGTCGCAGGCGGGGAGGGGGCCCAGAGCCGAGGGATTCCGGGGACCTTCCCAGGTGGGGGGCGGCAGAGAGCTGATGGATTCTGGGGTTCCGTTTGGAGGGGGGAGGGGCAGAGAACTGAGGGATCTCCGGGGTTCCGTTGGAGGAGGGAGGGGCAGTGAGCTGAGTGATCTCCGGGGTTCCGTTGGAGGAGGGAGGGGCAGAGAACTGAGTGATCTCCGGGGTTCCGTTTGGAGGGGGGAGGGGCAGAGAACTGAGGGATCTCTGGGGTTCCGTTGGAGGAGGGAGGGGCAGTGAGCTGAGGGATCTCCGGGGTTCCGTTGGAGGCGGGAGGGGCAGTGAGCTGAGTGATCTCCGGGGTTCCGTTGGGAGGGGGGAGGGGCAGTGAGCTGAGTGATCTCCGGGGTTCCGTTGGAGGAGGGAGGGGTGAGCTGAGCGAGTGAGGTGTCTGTTGGAGGGGGGTATTATGCGCTGCGCACGGAGGTGGACGGGATTTCAGGCTGAAGAGCCGATTCCATTAGGATGATCTTCAGGCGGGAATCTCTCTCCTTCTTCGTTCTAGGCTTAAAAGCCTTGCAAATCGGGCAGCGATCAGCTAGATGGTTCTCACCCAAGCACTTAAGACACTTGGAGTGAGGATCGCTCACGGGCATAGGCTTAGCACAGCCTTCACAAGTTTTGAAACCTGGCGCTCCAGGCATGCCCCAGCGCCGGAATCTCAACTTCTCTATCTAATTCTAATATGATAACTATATACAATTAACTATGAACTATAAGAACTAACTAAACTACACCTAACTATCGAACGTTTAGGATTCAAGGATACCGCAAGAACGAGCCGAAGCGTCGTTGTTCCAGCGACCGTCATGAACGGAAAGAAGGAACTGGGCGGGGGAGGGTCGGCAGGGGCATATATACATGGCCATAAGGGCGCCACTCCAGGGGTCGCCCCTGCCGACCCTACGGGTACCGCTGGGGAAAAATCTTCCGGGACCGTGCATGCGCGGTGCGCACACACTGTGGGAATGGACATGAGCAACACATCTCGAAGAACCAACGTTACGAGGTAAGTAACTGTTCTTTCTGTTGGAGGAGGGAGGGGCAGTGAGCTGAGTGATCTCCGGGGTTCCGTTGGGAGGGGGGAGGGGCAGTGAGCTGAGTGATCTCCGGGGTTCCGTTGGAGGGGGGAGGGGCAGTGAGCTGAGTGATCTCCGGGGTTCCGTTGGAGGAGGGAGGGGCAGTGAGCTGAGTGATCTCCAGGGTTCCATTGGGAGGGGGGAGGGGCAGAGAACTGAGGGATCTCCGGGGTTCCGTTGGAGGAGGGAGGGGTGAGCTGAGCGAGTGAGGTGTCTGTTGGAGGGGGGTATTATGACATCATCACCACCTAACCGCCCAGCCGATGTGATTGGCCCTGAAAGACTTTCACCCCTGGGGGGCGTCAGAGGTGAGATCTGAAAATTTTTCGACCCTTACCAGCATCTAGACCCCAAGACCCCTCACTGTACCAAATTTCAAGTCTCTGGCTCAAACGGTGCGGGAGGACTTTGCAGTCATACGTACATACATACATACATACATACATACATACATACACCACTTGACTTTTATATATATAGATAGATTGTAAGTTGCCTTCCTATCACTGTGATTCATCCAACCACTTCACATCAGTTCCCAGGCACACTGAATTAATTATCCCAAATCCAGGTCTGAGGTGTTGTTTCCCTGTGATGAACTGCCCCCAAAGCACAGACCTCTGCAGACAACATTTTCATATGTAGTATTTTAAAGGTGGGGTTTAGCAAACTGATGCCTCCTACAGGAGCCAGGTTTAGCCTACTCATCCTTACATTAAAGACAAAGTAGTTATTTAAATATAGAGGTTGATTGAGACCCCCCAAGAGAATGAATGGATACATCTATTGGAAAATAGCAGATGCAAATCTTTCATGTTAATAATATGCTATTCTTAAATATTGCCCTACAACAAACCTTGTTATTTTAAAATATACTGAGAAAGCATTATTAAATCTAGTTCAAAATAAATCGTGACTGTGGCCATAACATTACACACAAAAACTATTTTTTCTAAATGAAATTGTATGGAATTTACAGTATCAACAGCATGGAAAAATATGCTGACTGAAGTCTTGAATATTAAAAAAACAGCAGTGTGCTGTAAATTAGAAAGATCAAAACTGTACTACAAAACATGGGATAAAGCTCTTTAAAACTGTACTAGATATTTTAACTATATACAGCTAAGCCACAGTGTAATCAATAATTACTATTAATGTATTATAGGAGGTCTATTTAGAGCTATTTCTTTGTCTGCTTCTATATATCATAAAATACCTCAAATGTATATATGGTATAAATCTACTATCTCCTACAGGTTTCACTATAATAATTTATGCTGGTCTAATTTGTCACAGTGGACCAAATTCTGCCCTCGTTTACAGTCATTCAATCCCATTGATTTGATACAGCAATGATGTATTATCCATTACCTCATAACAATTAATACAAAGCACAATGCCTTGAGAAAATGGGAGTAACAATACAGAGCGGGCCATAATTTGTTGTCAATTATACCCGCACAACCTCATATGCTTTGTAAGAATTTCTATGGTATGCTGTATTATATTATGAAAAGTAACAAATAAGAATTGCTGGAATCTCCAGGCTTAACACAGCTGTTTACAGGTTTGATTTTGCTGCTGACTCTTGTTTTGTGCAAGTAACATAACAGACAAATCACCTTTCAACACACAACTTTCTTGAGTGCCTAGCTGAAGCCTTTAAAAGCACTTGCCTCCATCAGTTACATCACACTTTACTTGATTCCCTTTCTTGCTCTTACTGTACTTTGCTACCTCCTTTAACTTTTTTCACCTGCAGAGCAAGAAATAATTTTGCTTTTTAATTTTACAACTTTGTAAACAATTTAGCTTGCTTCAGTCTATGGTTGAGTAGCTCTAAATGTTGATTTGGAATCTATCCTGAAAGTCTTTCCTCCTCCTCTAGAACTGTCTGCTGTGGGATCCCATGATCTGATTCCAACCCAGCTCTATATAACTACTGGTGCAAATAACCAATGCTACACAGCAAGATACGTAGTCCTATACTCCTAAATCAGGTGAACCTTCCATTGAAATAAATGCGAAGTTTGCTTCAATAAAGATTACAAGTTGAACCAAGAACAAATTGTTTGAAGGATCACCCTCATAAAGGATTTGACAGTATTTAAAGGCTGCAGTAAGAATTGCTCACTCCACTTAAAGTTAGTACATTTGGGATGGCCTTTAGTTACAGGGTAAAGTAAAAACCTATTATAACATTTAACATTTCTTGCTCTGCAAGGATTCCTGTATTATATTCAATATCCAAAATTTTATTTGATCAAGGAGTAAATCATATGTTTTTGTATTTGCTTATTACTTTAAGATAAAGTAATTTTTTCAGTAGAGATCTCAAAATATTATAGATGGGCTTTGTCGTTAGTTGACCTTGTGGTATATTAGAGATAGAATATACAGAATCAGTTTTGGATGGCCTTTAATGTTACTGTTAAATCTTAAAGAGTGTGTGAATATATTTGACTACAAATGTATGTAAGAATGCTGAATACATATGGCCTATTGTGGGTATAAAAGTGTATCTTTGGACTATCCCATTGTCACGGGGCACGCACTCACCCCTGTGGCGCCTCCCACTGGTTCTTCAGGGAATTATCTCCTCAGCATCTGGAGTGCCCTCTGCAGGTTGATGCCCCGCTCCTAGTCCGGCCCCGTATCCCTCCCAGACCCCGGTGCCCTCTAACTGAGGGTGCTTCACCCCTGCAGTACCCCCTCAGGTCTAAGGGTCTCCCCTCCCTGGGGAACCCTCCACCCCCTATCCCCACCTTGCCTCAGTCTAGTCAACTGCCAGTCACCACTTGCCCCCGCTCACTGGGGCAGACTGCAGTATCATTGCCACTCATCACTGGCAAGGGGGGTTGGCCTGCTGCTTCCCTCGCTAGCCCTGGGCTGCCCCCTGCAACCCCAGTACCCCTGGGTCGGGCCTTCTGCCAGGCCCTGCAGTATGGGGCTCTCAGGCTAGAGCTTCCCCAGCTCCCACTGCCTTGCCCCAGCCCTGCCCCAATCCAGGTACCTTGCTTAAGCCCCAGCAGCTAGGCCTGTCTTCCTCTAGAAGCAGAGGAGACTCTCCTCTCTCTAGGCTCCTGCCTCTCAGCTTTTATACAGGCCTGAGTGTGTTTGGGGTGTGGCAACCCAGCTGTGCCTATTCCCCAATCAGGCCTGAGCCTACTAGCTCCCAGCCTCAACCCCCTCCTGGGCTATTCCAAGCCCCTTTCCGTAGGGGGCAGGTGGTCACCCCGCCACACCCATTCAATCATGGGATCCTACCAATATTCCAGAGCATAAAATAGAATATCTGTGCCCTATTCAAATGCTGATGAATAACTCTAGTAACTAGCATGAACAATCACCTCATGAGAACTATGTATACATTTTTTCCCTTTGGATAACTTGGGTCCCAGTCTAATGCCCAGTACAGATGGCAAACAAAGATGTGGACTGGTATTTTACAAAACATTATACAAATAATTTCAATGTACAATAATGTAAAAATACAATAGAGGTGAATAAAACATGTTTCCATATGTTAGCTATAGTTTTGATCTGACACTACCACTTCAGAGAACATAAGGAAATCACAACAAATAAATCATCATAACACACATGTGCCACAGGACATTTTTAAATGTTTAAGCTGGAAACAAATAATTATTCCTATGTCATTTTTTATTCCAAGAAAAATGCCATTTGCTTTGTCAACATGGAAACAAGATGTATTGGACATTTCACATTAAAATAAAAAGCCTCTTAAACTCTTTTAAAAGTATTGCATTAACTAAGAACATCTAATAAGTTCACAATGTGAGTACTAATGAATGAGTCAATTTTAATACACTTCACATTTCACTGTAAAAACATCATCATCATGTTTATTCTATTCCAAAACTTAATTTCAGCCTCATTTGACATTTCCAACAAGCAAGCTAAAAGCAGACTGGATTGTCCAGTGATAGAGAACTCTGAGGTCAAGTGGAGTCAGCTGGACTATAGACAGGTCAGACTACCAAAAGGAGGATACCAGACAACTCTCCAATACCAATTTCTACAGGGCACATCCCTCCGATCTCACTGAGGAATATATTAAGAAACTGCACCATCTACTCAGGACTCTCCCTACACTAACACAGGAACAAATTAACATACCCTTAGAGCCCCGACCGGGGTTATTCTATCTACTACCCAAAATCCACAAACCTGGAAATCCTGGATGCCCCATCATCTTGGGCATTGGCACTCTTACTGAAGGACAGTCTGGATATGTGAACTCTCTACTCAGACCCTATGCCACCAGCACTCCCAGTTATCTCCGTGATACCACCGACTTCCTGAGAAAACTACAATGCATTGGTGACCTTCCAGAAAACACCATCCTAGCCACCATGGATGTAGAGGCTCTTTACACAAACATCCCACACAAAGATGGAATACAAGCTGTCCGGAATAGTATCCCCAATGATGCCACAGCACAAGTGGTTGCTGAGCTCTGTGACTTTATCCTCACACAAAATTATTTCAAGTTTGGTGACAATATATACCTCCAGACCAGTGGCACTGCTGTGAGCACCTGCATGGCCCCACAGTGTGCCAACATCTTTATGGCTGGCCTGGAACAACGCTTCCTCAACTCTCGTCCACTCACACCCCTTCTCTATCTACGCTACATTGATGACATCTTCATCATCTGGACCCATGGGAAAGAAACTCTGGAAGAATTCCACCATGATTTCAACAGCTTCCACCCCACCATCCACCTCAGTCTGGACCAGTCCACACAGGAAGTCCACTTTCTAGACACCACGGTGCAAATTAATGACAGCCACATCAACACCACCCTATACCGAAAACCTACTGACAGCTATGCCTACCTTCATGCCACCAGCTTCCATCCCGGACATACCACACGATCCATTGTCTACAGCCAAGCACTGAGGTACAATCATATTTGCTCCAACCCCTCAGACAGAGACCAACACCTACAAGATCTTCACCAAGCTTTCTGAAAACTACAACACCCGCACAAGGAAATAAGGACACAGATCAACAGAGCCAGAAGTTTACCCAGAAGCCTGCTGCTGCAAGACAAGCCCAAGAAAGAAAACAACAGAACACCACTGGCCATCACCTACAGTCCTCAGTTAAAACCTCTCCAACACATCCTCAGTGATCTACAACCCATCGTGGACAATAATTCCTCACTTTCACAGGCCTTGGGAGGAAGGCCAGTCCTGGCACACAGACAACCCGCCAACCTTAAACCGATTCTCACCAGCAACAGCACACCACGCCATAATAACTCCAACTCAGGAACCAATCCATGCAACAAAACTCGATGCCGACTCTGCCCACATATCTACACCAGCAACACCATCACAGGACCTAACCAGATCAGCCACACCATCACTGGTTCATTCACCTGCACATCTACCAATGTAATATATGCCATTATGTGCCAGTAATATCCCTCTGCTATGTAAATTGGCCAAACCTGACAGTCCCTACGAAAAAGGATAAATGGACACAAATCAGACATCAGGAATGGCAATATACAAAAGCCTATAGGAGAACACTTCAACCTGCCTGGACACACAATTACAGATTTAAAAGTCACCATATTGCAACAAAAAAACTTCAAGACCAGACTACAAAGAGAAACTGCAGAGCTGCAATTCATTTGCAAATTTGACACAATCAATCTGGGATTGAACAAAGATCTTGAATGGCTTGCTAATTACAAAAACAGCTTCTCCTCTCTCCAAGTTCACACCTCCAATTCAGTTGCTAGAGGAATACCTCACCCTTCTTGATTTGAGATAACAAGCTGGTTGAGGCTGATTGGACTAACCTTGTTTCCTCCTACCTGGTTCTTGCCTACTTATTTATACCTGCCCCTGGACACTTCCACTGCTTGCATCCGAGGAAGTGGGTATTAGCCCACGAAAGCTTCTGCTTCAATACTTTAGTTAGTCTTTAAGGTGCCACAGGACTCTTTGTTACCTCTTCTATTCCAGACTAACACGGCTACCTCTCTGATTCTGGACTATGGAGGAGGGGGTAATGAAATGTTTGAGTCCAAAGCAGTGTAACACCGACAGACCCCAGGGCTCTTAGGCTTAACACATGAGCCGCTTTTAGGCTTAATACATGAGCCTCTACTGCATAAGCTGAAAGCCTCTTAACTAAGGGTATAGAGCAGACTAGTTTCTCTCTCTCTCTCTCATTCATATCTTGGTGCCACTAGATGGGGCAGAACACCACACCCAGAAGGTGTGTGCGTTACAGTAGCATTCTCCACTTGGCTAAGATGGAGCACAGCATTACCCACCTTCTGTATTTTCTGCCATTTCAAGAACTGGCGCCATGATGCACATGGACAGGACAGAGACATCTGCACTGGAAATAAGTGTGGTCATGGATTTCAGGTTGGGAAAAATAATCTCCTGGGTTTAGTTTGGTTTGTCTTCTAATTTTTGAACTCATGGATTTGGCAGTCCTTTCACTGGCTAACTGGGGAAATCCACTATTTGCTGCCTCACTGCTCAGGCGCATTCCCAGCTAGTGTCTCAGCAAGTCTACACAGCCATGTAGTGCTCCCTGAGAGGCAGACCTGCACCATGAAACCTTGGCATAATCTCTCTGCCAGCTGGGTATTAAAAACACTTCTCTGACCCCTCAGAAGAGGGGATAGAATTATAATTGCAGTTCAGCTGGCTAGCTAAACCCCAACATTTAGTTCTAAACTAATGGAATTCCATGGTCGGGCAATGACAGACCCTGCCAACAGGGGCCCAGTCTCCAACGTCATGCGTAAGATTTGGATTTGGTAGCATTTAATATCCACTTTGCACAGATGTAAATGGCTGTACAAGGTGCAAGGCCAAGGAAATATTTCAGGTTTTTTAAATAATTTGTACTCCTGCCCTGTGTGGACACTAATGGCATTCTTCTGCCCCAGAGACAGGGCCAATCTTGCCCACTGCCTTCTTTCCACCAACATAGGTATTCTAGAATGGATGAATTTGTGTTCCAGCTGGTCACAGTTACAGCCCCCTTTTTTCTAGCAAAAAACCTAAGCACACCTTCCCTCAGACACAGCCTGTCTTCCCCCGCCCTGTCCTCTTTCTGCTAAGGCCCGGTCCATAGCCCACTGAGATCAATGAGAGCCTTTCCATTAACTTAAATGGCTTCGCACCAATCTCCTAGTCTTCTGCCATGCTCCAGTCCTACCCTAATCCAAAAGCAACTGCTCATGTTCTTGGTCTCTCTCAGACTATTGGTATTTATTTGATTTTCTCTCTCTATGTGAGTGCCTGTCTCTCTCATTATGTCCTTACTAGTTTTTTTTTTAATCAACATGGAGAGTGATTCCTGAGTGTGGTGAGTGTACAGCAACCAGAGGATCCAGCCCGAATGGCTTAATCTGTACCTGTTAGCTTCCTCGTGCCCCTGACAGGCACCTGACTGCTTTCATGGAGGTCTCTGAGTGCTTTTGAAAATCTGGACTGAGTGTCCAGCACCTGAACTATAGCCAGGACCTACCTTGATAGGTATGGCTAACAAGCTATTCTGAAAATCCCCGGTGCCCCCAAACATGTGCTGATTCCCAGCTGGAGTCTTGTACCACTTGTTCCCGTGCAAGGTTTTAAAAATTCTGGCAATAATGCTCCCACTGAAGTCAACAGAGAAGAACTCCCACTGACATTCATGAGAGCAGACGAACAGTTAATCAGACTGTATGTAGTGTGCCAGAATATTGTGCCTCGTCAGCGTGGCCACTTGCAGAGCACTTCCTCACAACTCATGGACGGGGTATTGTGATAAGGCCCAAAGTACTTCACTTCAACGCGGGTACTCAGAGGCTTAAATTTAAATATGGGCTGAAGTGCTTTACTGGATCCAGGTTTTAGTGTTCAGCTCCCTCTTGCATGAAATACTCCATCCTAACCTACAGCCGAAACAACAGAAATACTTGTGGCCATCTTAAGTTGTTCCAAAGTATTTGTCATAGCTGAGCCATAAGTATCTTTCACCTCCTGAAGCCTTGAATACTATTTCATAAAAAAAGCTTAAGCTATCCTGCTAAGCATTTTCAACTTTCACTGGCACACTGAACATCGAATTGTGATATTCCCCAGGGTGATATCTGGACTGGTGTGTCCCCTTAGTTCTCCAGCCTGGAGCGCTTTTTATACTGTGTGACAGGGATGGGGGGAAACTGCATCCAGTAGGGGGCAAGTGCGTCCCATCGCACTCTTAACCCAAGTCTATATACTCGCCAGTCTTAGCAGGGGAGTGCGGCCGAATGGCCAGAGTCAATAAATTGGCCCCAGTTGGCAGCAAGGCCCAATGGCCACAGTCAGTAACTTTGACCTAATGAGACAGGGCAATGGCCAAAGTCAATATGTTGGCCCCTCTTAGTGGGGCAGTAAGGCCCAGTAGGCACAATCAGTACATTCGCCCCAGGAAGACAGGGCAGTAAGGCCTAGCGATCAGAGTCCATAGATTCACCCTTTTCTACAGGGCAGTGAGGCCTAGTGGCCAAAGTCAGTCAGGAAGGGGGAACCACACACAACAAGGGTCCAGGCCCTCCCTCTCCACTGGATCCCAGCCCACGGCCCTGATAGTGGCAAGGGATCTTGCCACTGAGTCAGCGGGCAGTGGGGTTTCCTACTGAAACATGCTGACTCGAAACTCCAGTTCACTAATCGGGCCTCTATCTAATTCCCCATGGTCTCTTCCTACCATAGCTCCCATTGCTGGAGTCTGGGCATCTCTGCTCTCTCCGGGTCAGTCTGCGCTGTACCTGATGACTCCTGGTGCAGCAGGGTCTCTGTAGGTACTTTAGCATCTGCCTGGGTTACAGTATCTCTGGCCTCCACAACCTTGGGTTTTGGCTGATCCTGGCTTGAAGCCAGTGGAGCATATCCTTCCTCCGTGGCAGTCAGCCCCAACTGAGCTGAGCTGCTCCCTTTTATACCAGTGCACCTGGAGCATGCTCAGTAGAGCAAAGGGGGCATGGTTTCCTCAACCCACAATGTCGGATTAACCTTTCCATGCCCAGTGCGGGGCAAGTACACCACGTCACACACTGTTTTGTTGATGAACAGCAAATCCTTCCAGACTCTGCTCACACTAGCATGTAAAGTCACCCCCAGCTGAATACATGAATGCTATAACTGGCCATCCAGGAATTATACACAGGGTGATACTTGCATATCCCTAGCCTTGCATCCCTGAAATGTGCGTCCTGTACTGTCCAGTGCACTACTGAACAATGCAAGTGTGTAGATAGTCCATCATTTCAACAAAGGAAATAATTGTATGTACCAGCCTTGTTGTCTCACGTGGAGGTTTCCCAAACACTTCAATCCAAACACACTGGTTAGAGAAAACAATGACACAAGTTTATTAACTAGAGAAAGATAGATTTTAAGTGATTATAAGTGGTAAGGCATAAAAGTCAGATTTGGTTACAAAAGAAATAAAAGGATAAACATGCAAGTTAATTCCTAAACTTTATCAGGCTAATAGGCTTAAAAGTAAAAAGTTTGTTTCACCATGAGCTGCAATATATTTCACAAGCAGTGTCCCTTTCCAGTCCGTGACCTCTCTTTCCTTTATTCAGTTCTTTGAGAGTGTTGCTGTCATAAGCAGAGAGATAGAAGGAACAGAGAGGGGTCCTCTGGAGGTCACTGTCCTTTATTTTTATACCTGCCTCTTCTCTATTTGGATTACCTCCCCTCACCCCACTAGGGTGTAGATAAACAGTCCCCTGTGTAAGTAAGATTCACACCGTATCTAGGAGGAAATGTAATTTTTTGTTTACACTTCCCCATTACTGAAGAATGTCTGATTATAGTCCCTGATGGTTTATTTGGTTATGCTGATACCTCAGTGAGTATTTGTCTCTGAAAAACTAATTTATGGCTGTTATCCAGAACTACAATATGTTTCATTAACAATCATATAGAAAAATCTCATAATTTTACATGCACAGATGTGAAAAACATCTTAATAGGACAATGATGTTCAGCAGATTATGAGTTTTCAAATGATACCTCACAAGACATGCTTTGTACAAAACATATCATAACCAAATAAAAGTGGTGAACATGCGGGACAGAGTGTCACACTAATAAAGAAGGCACATTCCCAGATAAGAAGGCATTATAACTTTGACTCCTACAGACTCCCAACAACTGTCTCTTGTGCTGAGTACGGCTAGCGGAAAGGAATTGAGAGGCACTGAGTGGTTTGATGTTGGTTTTAGCATCACACAGTTTTGTTCCTAGAAATTCTTGTTACAGTGAATGGCTTTATACTTTCACCTCTTCAAGAAATTGTGCAGGGTAGTCAACCACTCATTCAAGAGCCTGCCTGTTAAAATGTGAACACATTGGAAGTATTACATGCGGTATTATTTCTGGAGTTATAAAAGTGTGCTAGCTACAAAAAAAGTACTACTGTACTGTACATTATCTTGAATTGAAATAAAAGTGTTCCAAGAGAGACATTGCCTCAAACAACAACAACTGCTGCTTCTTTCTTGTTTGTTTTTGATGGCTTATGCAAACCTTGGCATAGTATAGAATGGCTGTCCCAAAAGGCCTTTACTGACTTCATGTTGAATTCAAATAATCTATTGCCCAGAGTTGTTCAACTTCCAAATGAAGACGAGATCTCATCAAATCTTAAAGCATGGTTCTTTAATGCCTTTAAAAAAAACCACAGTTTATCATTCATCCAAAGAAGCTCACATCCATCTAATAGCTACTTCAAAATCACCAATAACTGGCACTGTGTCAGGTAGCAAACTTTGTGATAGCCCTAAGCCAAGACAGTTGCAGTCCATGCTTTTCCACGTATCATGTTGGATGCACAGTCTGCGGCAAATTCAACTTAGTTTTGACAAAGAATCCATCCATAAGTCTCCACTACTTTAATCAAGTGAACAGATGCACTACAGTGCCTTCAAATTGGGGCACTTGCTAGTATAGCACATAGGAAAATGTCCATGAAAAGCTTAACATCAGTTTTTTGCTTTGGCACAGACAGCTAGCAGAGAAATTTTCTGTTCTTACAGCTAGATTCATTACTATGGACACTGATCTTATAATCAGTTTAGACATTTGGAGTTATGAGAGTGATGCCAATTAATTTATCCCACAGCATGCTGCCAATCAAGGAAGAGGTAATATGTTTGCATGGGGAAAGCCTGAAGAAACTGCCTTAGCTGCTAATGATGGAAGGCCTTCCTGCTGGGAATTGTTAAAGAACAAGGATAAAAGAGGGGGAGTAAAATCCTGGCCCCATTGAAGTCAATGGCAAAATTCCCATTGACTTCAATAGGGCCAGGAACCTCACCCAGAATCTTTGGCTGGCCGTTCCCTGTACAGTGGCACGGGACTACTCTGGTCACTGATTAGGAAAGACCTTTGTTAAACAGTGAACCCAAGAACCTGGAAGGTTCAGTCCTGAAGATTAGCCAAAAAGGGAAATTGTTTGTATTTATGGAGCCAGTCAAAACCAGAGCCCAGATTTACTTATTTTCCCTGAAGGACATGGAGCTATAGTGTTTATTCCCCTAAGTAAGGGACTATATTGTTTGCTACTGAGGGAAAATGAACTTATTAAAGCATATTTCCTGAAACAGGAAAGTTGTTTGTTTATTTTAAATTCTAAACCTGGGAAAATATGTTGGGACCAGTTTGGGAAGGCACTGGTGTATGACACTGTGAGAACAGAAGGCAGTGTTGCCCTGGCCCTTCCTGGAAGTTCTGCTCATGTCAAAACTTTAGTGAGTTTGACATATTGGTATTCTTTCTATATTCTAAAATTTTAACACAAAGGGTCCTAACTGCCAAGTTCTATTCCTACATGACTGAAATGTTCCTTGCTTAAGACAATGCAAATTCAGAATATGATCTCTCACACCATTCATGGCAGTAAACACCATTCTCAAGAGGGAGATTATTGACTCAGACTATTTTTCATGGTCATGTTTTTTTCAGACTGTTCTAATATTTGACAATATTCTGAAAGTCACAGAGCAGCAATGAATATATTCATTTTTGGAAGGGCTAGGGAGGGGGAATATGCGATCAGCTCTCTACATAAATCATTACAGGAGAGTTAAGCACTAGCACAAACTTATCTATGCTAGGTACTTATTGGCCCCTATCACTGTCATATCTGACTGCCTTATAATCTTTAATGTATTTATTCTCACTATACCTCTGTGAGGTAGGGAAGTGCTATTGTCCCCATTCTGCAGATGGCAAACTGAGGCACCGAGAGACTAAAATGTCTTGCTTAAGGTCACACACAAAGTCTGTGGCAGAGCAGTGAATTGAATCCAAGCCTTGAATCGTAACCATGTGACTAAACCATCTTCCTCTTTAACCTTAGTATAATCTGAAAGGGGACAAAATCTAAAAATCTCTCTCTAATAATAATGAATCTTTAATATATAATCTCTGCTTCCGAAAGGGTTTTGATATGACACTATCATGTCTCCTCCAAGACTTCTCTTCTTTAAACTAAGCATGTCCAGTTCTTTCAATCTTTCCTCATAGGACAGGTTTTCTAACCCTTTCATCCTTTTTGTTCTCCTCTGAACTTTCTCCAATTTGTTCACATCTTTCTTTAAGTGCTCTTTCAAAGAGGTTTAAACCAATCCATAACAATATTCAGTGCGTCATAACCAACTTGTCCAATTCTGCCACCTCTACTCACATCACACATTCCTCACTCTGCACACCATTCCATCAATTTAAATGGGTCTGTTACATTTATAGAGTAAATCGCTGCTCTGTGTCAATGAGGGTGTCAAAGTCTGGTCCTTAGCAGCCATCTCCTGCCCACCTCCAGTACAAAAGCTGCAATCTCTAAAGATATTTCCATGAACACTTACCAAGTATACATCCTGGTGTCCAGTCATGTTTATGCATGCACTGATACACTGCTGACAGAGTAGTTCCTAGAAGGTAACATTTCCTAGCCAACACTAGTCTGTTTTGTCTAGATTCCTATACTGTGCCTATCTCCATGCTATTGGAGAAAACCACTGGTATTTGACTTGATCCTTTCCTTTTAACCAAAGGCCTATTCCAATTCCCAGTGAAGTCAATGGAAAGATCCAAGAGGGCCCCAAATGAGTTTTGTTACACCGAGTTAGTCCACTTCAAACCTCTCTGGCTGCATAATCCATAAACACTAAATGTACAGTACAAAGCATGATGTTGATCTTGCAACCAACCACACATTAAGAACTTTATCGATGGGAGTAGTACAATTTATCTCAGTGGGACTACTCACCTGAGTTAGTTACTCATATACACAAGTGTTTGCAGGCTCCAGCTTCACTTT
Organism: Sternotherus odoratus; assembly: GCA_032164245.1. Classification (NCBI taxonomy): domain Eukaryota; kingdom Metazoa; phylum Chordata; order Testudines; family Kinosternidae; genus Sternotherus; species Sternotherus odoratus. The sequence continues at coordinate 170,953,938 of JAVMKO010000001.1, forward strand.
GATCCTGCAAACTCTACTAGTCCATTCTTAATCATTCCATTGTTGGATGAAAAGGCAATTCCATGATATTTGTATGTGTGTTGACTTGTAAATAAAAGTGTGTATTTTGCTTAGTCCCAGATACCTGACAGGATTCATAGAACTTATGAGTGCATACCTTTCTTTGTGCATCAAGAAATTTTAGAGGTGGAATCAAGACATTTTTAAAAAACAGATTTTAATGTTGGAAATAGTTGGACTGAGCTGAACAGATTTTTGGCATTACTTGCAGCCCAGTCATTGTTCAGCCTCTGTACTTAGATGAGCAATTCAGACTCCTTTGGAGGCAACCTTACTTGAATGCTTAAAAAAATAAAAAAACTTCTGCATAAGGCTACAATAACATATGGTTTTCTAAATGACAGCACAAACAAATCATCCTCTCATCTTAAACAGATTTAGGAAGAAGACATGAACAAACACTGTACTTCTACAAATTATTTAGTGGTATTGATGAATTAAAAGAGAAAAAACAAAACAAAACAAAACAACCCAACAATCATACAAGCTGCATTGAACACACTAAAATGTATAAAATAAAACTAATCTGATGTATGCTGACAAATCTGGACATTACTGAAGATTATAAAGCATAGCTTGTGGGAATGCCTTGCAGTGAAACAGTGTTTCAAAAGACTCAAGATACCAACAACCAATTTAATGATCTTTGGCTCTAGGTGTCCACTAATTTACCTTTGAACAGCCGTCTTTGGTGTTACTGGATATAATGAAAGCAGGCAGGACATGGTTAGGCCATGTCTACGTTAGGGAATACAGTAGACTCTTGATTATCCAGGATGATAGGGAAAAATTAATTCTGGTTAATAAAATCCTGGATAATCACCATCCATAGGAAATATGGGGAGGGGGGGGTTGGTTCACCAGCCACCCTGTGCCGGGGGAAGAGGGTGTTGATTCACTGGCAGCCCTGCACCCTGGTGGGTTTTTTTTGTGTGTGTGCTTGGGGCGGCACCAAAGCCAGAGTCGGCCATACGAGTTGTGCATATTTTTTTTGACATCCTGGTTAATCCACATCCTGGTTAATCCAATCCTGGATAATCGAGAGTCTACTGTATTTCCAAATATTCTCTCTGAGCTACTACTAGTTCAGCTGAATTGGTGGAATCCCTATGGAATCCCTAGTGTAGACAAGGATCCAGACCGCTATTTTTATCTCCATGTCAATTAAAACTGTTTAGTGCCACCAAGACTTTTCTACACAATAACATCCACCAACACAAACATCGGTACAGCTGAATCAGTGGAGGCAGTATCTTTTGGTAAGATTCCCTGGTGTGCACAAGCCCAGTGTATTGAAAGTAGTACAGAGAGACTAAGGCCTGAGCTACACTGGGGAGGGGTGGGGAGATGAACTAAGATATGCCACTTCAGCTACTCTATTTGGGTAACTGAAGTTGAAGCATCTTAGTTCGACTTACCTGGCCATCCCCATGGCGACGAATCGACTGCGGCGGCTCCCTCGTCGACTCCGCTTACTCCTCTTGAGGAGTTAGAGTTCCGGAGTCGACAGGAGCGCATTCGGGGATCGATTTATCGTGTCCTGATGAGACATGATAAATTGATCCCCGATACACTGAACACTGCCTGCCAGAGGGGTGGTTAGTATAGACATACCCTAAGGGTATGTCTGCACAGCAACTAGACAACTGCGGCTGGCCCATGCCAGATGATGAGGGGCTCGGCTGTGGGGCTGTTTCATTGCTGTGTAAGACTTCAGGGCTTGGGCTGGAGCCTGTGAGGTGGGAGGGTCCCAGGGGTTTGAAAGAAAGCTGTTTTCTGACTATCAAGCTGAACACAGTGGTGTCCTAGATGTGATTTCTGCAAATAGCATGCCTGTGTGCAGTTCTTGTGTTTTTTGTCATCTCTGTGGCAACGAAAATAGGTCTTGTGTACATTCTGAGTCAAAAGAGAATAGAAGAAACTATGTTGGGCCTATGTGACTAATTTCTCTTCCACCTGGAAGATGACCCACTGCAAAGCCCCAAAATCTGCTGGCCTGCTCTGAGTAACTTGAAACCACAAAGTGGTTGAAACACTGGTGGTTGTCCAGACCCCTGTATACACTACCACTCCCAGCACTGCAGTAGCCAGGGGAAATGAACTGCTGGAAAAGCCCAGTGTAGATACAGACTGAGACTTGCTCATGGTCATGCAGTGAGTCAGCAACAGTCAGGAAAACAAACACAGTCCCTTGCTCTTATCACTGGATATGCTACCTCCAGGACCGGCTCCAGGCACCAGCCTGGGGAGCATGTGCTTGGGGCGGCCCTTCATAAGGGGCGGCACTCAGGCTAATATTATGGTTGGCACTTTCCACTCCAGCCACCCTTTTGTTTGCTTGGGGCAGCAAAAATGCTGGAGCCGGCCCTGGCTACCTCCTGCTTTTATTGAACTGAACTTTTCTGTTGGTAAACATTTTAAACTTTACATTTCTTCCAAAATGGCTTGAGAAAGAGAAGAATAGCCTCTCTCTCTGTCCTCTTGGATGACAACCTGGTGTCCAGTCATGTTTATGCATGCAAACCTGGCACTGAAATCAGTGCTTCACTGAGAATAGATACATCAAGCTCTTGAAAATGTAGTGAGACTACAGTTGGCTGAAAAATTCCCATTGAAGCAAAGTTTTGATGAAAAACAAAAGAAAAAAAACATTTTCTGTTTCTCAGCAGCTTTATTTAACCCTCAACCCCCCCTCAAAAAATAATCAAAATGTTAAGAACATATCATACAAAAATTAAAATCTGGAAAATTTATACCTGCTCTACCTGAGACCATAAAGCTACAATACGATATTCCTAATTATTAATCAGCTTTTAAAGCAAAATAAACTGATTGCTCGCAGGTCAGATTCTTTTGGGAATATGTTGTGAATTAAATCTGTCTTTTGAAGAACTTACTTTATATTATAGTCATATTAAATATTGCTGCTTCAAAGTTAGATAAGTGTCTGATTATTAAAGTACTCTTGCCTTGTAACCATGTGCAAGAAAATGGATTTCTGATTTGCTCAGTGTCTCTGAAGCTACAGGGGGGCCTTAATCTCTGCAAGAACATTGCCGTCAAAGAACAGATCCAATTCCAGTAATCCAAGAACTGTTTTGGTATGTAAGTATTTTGGACAGATAAATGTTATTTTGAAATCTGCATATGGAAAGGAGACACAACTACAGGGAATGGGACTGTTGGCAGCAATCCTAAATCCTGACAGTCTCAGGGTTGACTGTGTTGGCCATGTGCATGTTTTTAGATCCCTGGAGGATGTGTGTGGTGCTTTATTTCAGCCAAAATAAAGGGAGCTACAGAAGAAGCTTTTCAGGAACTTTCCAATAAGTTAGAGATGACCTGAGAACAGCCAGGTGCTGCATTGAATTTTCACAATGACTAAGTATTTGTAGTTATTGAAGGTTTTCCCTTTGCCAACTATGACTCAGATGAACAATTTCCCCTTTATATGCTGTTTAATAGTAGGGTGTTACTGATTAGAATTCTGCACTGTTTTTCTTATGAGAAACTGAAATAACCTTATTACTAAGAATCCCTTTATTATACTCTAGTTCTTTAACCTATCTCTGATCCAGTTTATCAGGAATAAAAATGCGTGTCTGAGAGTGTAGAAAACTATATCATATTGGCTCTTTGCATCTCAAAGGGGGCTTCTGGAGAACCTTCTGCTTATCTCCTGTGGATTGATTTAAATCTGCCCTGCCCAGTTGTTACACTATTACTGTTAGTTGTTTAAAAAGTTATTCAATACTGTTCTTGTTTTTGATGAATACTTTGAGTACACTTATACTACATAAACTTAATGAGGACATCTGTTAACTGCATAAATAGTATGTGTGATTGATTTATGATCAGTGCTTCTCTACATAAGTAACTATCTACATTCTGTTTACAAGCGAGAATGAGAGAGCGGTCTCCTTCATACACCCATCACTCTAGTACCTGAAAATTTCAGGGTCAGAGACAGCTCCTGCATACTTAAAGGCCAAACACACCAAGGGAATAGGATATTTGAGCTTCAGGGATAAAATTAGAGGATATATACTGCCACTAAAATAATATTGTGTATGTTTCCTCAGGGTTACGAGTTGTCTCAATGACCCATCTGTAATAATGTAATACATTTGCAATTACTTTTTAAGACCTATCCAATAGCCAATTATTAATCCACTTAATGTGTGCTATATTAATTTTATATTTTTCCATTTTTAAATCAAGATGTCGTGTGATGCCAAGTCAAATTCCTTACCAAAGTCTAAGCATATTAAGTTTACACTACTACCTTTATCAACTAAACATTATCTCATCAAAAAGAGAGAGTTAGTTTGACAGGATATATTTTTCATAAATTCATATCAATTTGTATTAATCACATTATCCTCTTTAATTCTATATTAATCAAGTCCTATCTCAGCCACTCCATTATCTTGCCCAGGATAAATGTCAGGCCTATAATTACTCGGATCATCCTGTTTACCCTTTTTAAAAACTGGAAAAACAAATTGTTACCTGTTTCTTTGCTTTTACATTCTTCAGGTTAAGGACTGTGTCTTCCTCTGTGTTTGGAACCCATTTAGAGAATGATGAGTGCCAGCACAATCTAGCTAAAATAATAAAAATAAAGCAGACACCAAATCATTGGGGAAAAGATAAAACAAGTTTTATTTTGAAGTCAAACGAAAGCTACACGCTAAGTATGTAACTGAAACACAGAGCATTACAAAATACATTATTAAAATAAAAGTAAAACCACATTGCACGAACAAACCTATTTCAACAAGAACATGCACCCACAGCCTCTGTTGACTTAGATCATCCTGGGGATGTTCCCTCACTGTCTGTTTAGACTCTTTGGAGAATGTCCAGTGTCTACTCCTTTGTGTAGAAAATCTCAGGAAGATTCAAATTTAGCTCAACACTCCATCTTTTACTAAACTATTTAGTTGTCCAAGAGAGCCAAAGAACTCAAGCAACTTTTCAGTCTGCTTCCAGCCCCGAATTATGGTGCAATAATAGCTTTCACTTCCATCTCCAACTGTTACCCCAAAGTAGGGTGACCAGATGTCCCGATTTTATAGGGACAGTCCCGATTTTGGGGTCTTTTTCTTATATTGGCTCCTATTACCCCCCACCCCCTGTCCCGACTTTTCACGCTTGCTGTTTGGGCACCCTACCCCAAAGCTATACATATTCTCAACTTCATCAAACTTGCACTTCAACACACTTCTGAACAATGACCTCAGCAGTGTTAAGCCAAAATAACTTCCCAGATGCATGGAGCATGTTACATTCAGGCATACAAATCTGTTGATATAAAAGCACAAGAGGTCTCTGTTAAAGTTTTGTATTAGAGTGCAAATATACATTGCATTTGTTTATCAGTTGGAGATGGAAATAAAGCTATGACTGCACCATAACTGTCTTCCTGTTTACCTTTTGGATTGCGTTATCAACAAGGGCTGGTCCCCACTACGGGGGGGGGGGGGGGAGATCGACTGCAGATACGCTACTTCAGCTATGTGAATCACGTAGCTGAAGCTTGCATATCTGCAGCCAACTTATCGTCCGTCCTCACGGTGGCAGCAGTCGGCGGCGCGCTCCCCCGTCGACTCCAGCTTGCGCCTCCCGGCAAGCTGGAGTTCTGGAGTTGACGGGGGCGCCACGAGCAATCAATTTCTCGCATCTTCACAAAATGCGAGAAATCGATCGCCAGAAGATCGATCGCTACCCGCCGATCCGGTGGGTAGTGAAGACATACCCCAAGAGTGATGGAAGCAGCATGAAGGTGGAAAAGAATGCACGAGTTTTTCACTTAATTTATTTCCCTGCTTTTAAGGTTTTGGGTGGATCAGGTGTGTCCTGCAATAACATGACTGCCCCTAAAAGTAGTTTTGAAACTTGTAAGCAGTTAATCTCTATATAAATGATGCATGGAGGTGAAGGGGTGTACAAACCCCAGACAAGTCAAGAAAAGGTTAATGCGCTACTAGGGAGCCCAATCAGCCATATACCACCGGCACCTGCAGCAGATGTCAGACTTCGAGGTAGGAGCTAAAGAGGGAGAGTTGCTGGCTGGCTGGGAGGGAGAGCAGACCCTTAGCTCTCACTTTAGGAGTGAATGCTGGCTGTAATACTTTGGTCTAATTCTGGTTGTTGGTGTAATGGATAATGTGTTTGTGACAAACTCCATTTAACAAGCAAACTTCTGCCTTCTGCACTAGCTTCAGACTCTGAACTGTTCGAAACTGTAACTGCACATAGAGAGGTTTGCAGTGGTCTAATCTCAATGTTAAAATGGTCTGAATCACATCAATCTTTCTCCCTCTGATGGAATTGGATGCAACCCTTTGGCCAGAGAGATGAAAAAAATCATTCAGGACACTGCAGCTGCATGTATCTAACAGTCGTTTTCAACCTTTTTTTCATTTGCAGATCCCTAAAAATTTTCAAACGAAGGTGTGGACCCCTTTGGAAATCTTAAACATATTCTGAAGACCTCCCAAGGGTCCGCTGACCACAGGTTGAAACCCACTGATCTCACAGCAGCAGGGATGCAACAGCATCCTCACATTTTGAACTTGAGCAACAAGAAGTGGACACAACTTCTATAAGGGCAAATAGGGTGGAAACTGTATATTTTGGTTGCCTTCCCCATCCTACTAGCATCATTTTTGTCTTATTCAGATCAAATTTAAGACAGGAAGCCCTTATTCATAATCCAATCTCTACCAAACTCTCCAACAGAAGTTGGTTCAATAAAAGATATTGCCTCGTCCATCTTGTCTCGCTAATATTCTGGTACAGACATGGCTATAACACCACTGCATGAAACACTGTGTAACACAGGGGTGGGCAAACATTTTGGCCCAAGAGTGACATTGGGGTTGCAAAACTGTATGGAGGGCTGGGTAAGGAAGGCTGTGCCTCCCCAAACAGCCTGGCCCCTGCCCCCTGTCCAATCCCCTCCCACATCCCATCCTCTGACTGCCCCCCTCAGAATCCCTGACCCATCCAACCCCCCTGTTCCTTGTCTGACTGCCCCCTCCTGAGACCCTCCACCTAACTGCCCCCAGGACCCTTCCCTCTATTCAACCTCTTCCCTGTCCCCTATCCACACCCCTGCCCCCTGACAGGCCCCCCAGGATTGACACCCTTATCCAACCCCTCCATTCCCCATCCCCCGACTGCCCCCTGGAACCTCTTGCCCCTTAGCCAACTCCCTGGCACCAGCCCCCTTACCATGCTGCTCAGAGCAGTGTGTCTGGCAGTCGCGTGGCCCGGCTGGAGCTGGACATGCTGCTGCGCTGCCCCGCAGGACCTTGCAGCCCTGCCACCCAAAGCGCTACCTGCGTGGTGCACTGAGGCTGTGGGGGAAGGGAGACAGCAGGGTTGGGGGAAGGGGGTAACCCCCCCACCCCCGGGAGCTCAGGGGCCAGGCAGGACGGTCCCACAGGCCATAGTTTGCCCACCTCTGGTGTAAGGCATTTGAAAGCATTGATTGAGACAGATAAAATAGAGTGGGACATCATCAGCATACTGAAAACACCACAGCCCTTGTCTGTTTACTAACTCTCCTAACAGCACCATACACACACACACCGAACAAGAAAGGAAAACAAGATGGAGTCCTGTGAAACCCTACATGACAGCCCTGAGACAGAGGAGCAAATACTAACGAAAAACTATCCTCTGGGATCTCTCTCTCAGATAGGAAAAAGCCAATGAAGGGCAGGTACACACAGCTACTGCTGCCTGGATTCTCAATGAAGTCAACATCTCATGATCAGTTATATCGAAGGCAGCCGATAGACTTAACAATATTAGCATAGACATCTGGTGACTATCAGATAGCCTACCAAAGGAACCAAAGTCTGTCTGCTGTACTCAGCTTTGTACCTAGATTAACAAGGATCAAGGAGACCTGAGGCATGTACCTCATCTGAGATTTCTTGCCACAACCTTCTGAACCACACATGGGAGATCAGTTACTGCATTATAGTTAGCCAGATTGTCAGTGTCAAGTTGTAGTGTATCAAGGTGATCTGCTTCTTTAAGGGCCAGAGAATCTGGGGTCAGCCAGCCTTATTCTGAGGCACAGCTCTGCTGGAGCTTGACAGTTTGCAAGGGGCTGGGTGAATCCCTGATGTGTACCCGTTTCAGAGTGGTAGCTGTGTTAGTCTGTATCTGCAAAAAAAATTGAGGCGTACTTGTGGCACCTTAGAGACAAAAACATTATTTGGGCATAAGCTTTTGTGGGCTAGAACCCACTTCATCAGATATATAGAGTACAGTAGGAATAGATATACACACACAGAGAACATGAAGAGATGGGGATTGCCATACCAACTCTAAAAGGTTAATCAATTAAGCAACAAAGAGTCCTGTGGCACCTTAAAGACTAACAAAAGTATTGAAGGATAAGCTTTTGTGGGCTAATACCCACTTCATCTGATGCAAGCAGTGGAAGTGTCCAGAGGCAGGTATAAATAAGTAGGCAAGAAACAGGTTAGAGATAACAAGGTTAGTTCAATCAGGCTGAACCACTGTCATGTCTAATCAGGGAGAATGAGATCCTCTTCTAGCAGCTGATCTGGAGAGGTGTGAACACCCAGAGAGGAGAAACTGCTTTTGTAGTTAGTTAGCCATTCAGTCAATTAAGCTGAGCTATTATGAGCAGCAGAAAAAAAACCTTTTGTAGTGATAACCAGGATGGACTATTTCAAACAGTTGACAAGAAGGTGTGAGTGACAGTAGAGGGGAAAACTAGCATGAGGAAATAGAGGTCAGTGTGTAATGACCCAGCCACTCCCAGTCTTTATTCAAGCCTAATTTGATGGTATCCCGTTTGCAAATTAATTCCAGAATTACCAATTAGTCTTGAATAACGACTGGGCGTGGCTGGGTCATACACAAACTGAAATCTACTCCCCCTGCTACATTCCCGCACCCCGGGGTAGCTCACACCTTGTCGACTGTCAGCACAGGGCTCCTCCCGGAGCGAGCAAAACCCGGCGGGGGGACACGAGGAACCCGCACGTGACATGGCTCGTGGGGGGCCGGGCCTGCCCCCCTCGCTTGTCAGGGTCTGGGACTGGCCATGCTGGGAAATGGCGGCTGGGACCCCCAGCAGTTGGAGTCCTTGCGGGGGGGGGGGGGGGGGAGGCGGAGCGAGAGGGCTCGTAACTGGGCCCCGCGCAAGGCGCCCACCGCCAGGAACTCCCCCGCCCACCCCCTCACTCCCCCGGCCGGGCCGGCGCAGAGACCCAGCCAGCAAAACTACAATCCCCACAACCCCCCGGGGGCTGGGTGACGTCATCCACTCCAGCCAGCTGCGAGGCCCGGCGCCGCTCTTCGCGGAAGGTTCTGCGCCTGCGGAGCGGCGGGAGCATAGAGCGCGGCGGCGGCCGGCGGCGCAGAGCGGCGAGAGCCGCTCCGCTCCACCGCCCCCAGTAAACAGTCGCTAACATGGCGGCTCGGAGGCCTCCCTCCGCCTCGGGTGAGTGAATCTCCCGCGGGCGCGGCCCGGCCCGGTCCCCTCGCGGGGAGACTCGTTCCCGCCGCAGCCGGGCCCCCGCCTGGGAGCTTCTCTGCCCCGAGCGCCCCCGGCCGGGGAGGGGCTCGGCGGGGGCGACCCCTGGTGGCTGCAGGGCGGAGGTCGGTCGGGAGGCAGCGCCCGGCTCGGGGGAGGCGCCCCGGGGTGGAAGCTGCCGGGTGGGGCTCGGGGCCAGGACGCCTGGGTTCCGTCCTTGCTGCCATTGGCGGAGTCCCTGGGGTGCCGTGTGCGCCCCCGCGTCGCTGCCCCGTCTGTGGGATCGGCACGGCCCGTAGCCTGGGCTGCTGGGGCGGGTCAGGGCTGCAGGGTAGGACTGTGCCGTGCTCGGTCAGACCTGCCGATTCAAGTGTGCCACGAGAAACGTCACGTATTCAACAAATACCCCCAGAAATCCTAGTACCGTCAAGACAAGAGAGGCCTGGGTAGACTTCGGGCCTTATACCCATCAAAGCCCAGAGATTAAATTGACAAAGGTACTTTGCAGAGTTGGGGACGAGGGTGAAGAAATTTCCATAGCTCCCTTCCCTTTTAGACGTGTCTAAACACAAAAATTGTACCACTCTTAGCTGATACAGGGCATGGCTGCAGTTGCAGCTGTAGAGCGCTTTGAGTTAAACCAGCCTTTGGTTGGGAAAGCCGGACAGTCTGTCAACACCGACAGCTGCAAGCGCTCTGGTGTGGCCACATTTGTGGCACTTGCAGTGGCATTGTGAGCAGTGCATTATGGGCAGCGTTCAAGTGGCTGCAACGTGCTTTTCAAATGCGGGGTGGTGGTGTGGAGTGTGACAGGGTGTGTGTTGTGTATATGTGATGGGGTTTTGGGGGTGCTGAGTGTCATCATGCTGCCTTATAAGTTCAGACCTGCTTTCTCCCCATCTCTCTCACTGAAAGCAAGCAGTATTCCTCAGTAATGGTTGCTTTGCCCCGGAGCAGATAAGCAGCCGGCTGCAGGGAGTTTTGAAAGGGCATTTCTGCATTCCTGCAGTTGAGTTCAAAACAATGACAAGAGTGGCCACTTGACTTAAGGGGATTATGGGATGTTTCCAGAGGTCAGGCAGAGCACAGTAATGCAACACCTCATTCACACTGATGCTGGGGTGCCAAGACCAGGGGTGGGCAAACAACGTCCCATGGGCCATATCCGGCCCGCGGGCTCTTCCCGTCCAGCCCCTGAGCTCCTGGCTGGGGAGGCTGCTCCCAGCCCCTCCTCTGCTCCCTCCCTCCCCTCAGCGTGCCGCATAAGAAATGCTCTAGGGAGCAGGGCTGCGCGCTCCAGCAGATAAGTGCAGCAGCGTGTCTGGTGGTGTGGTAAGGGGGCCAGGACAGGTGGTTGGATAAGGGTCAGAGGGTTTCAGGGGATGGGGTGGGGATGGGGAAGGGGGGGCGGTTAGATGGACATGGGAGTCCCAGGTGGCCTGTCAGGGGCTATGGGTGTGGCTAGGGGTCGGGGCAGTCAGGGAGCAGGGGGGATTGGATGGGGATGAGGTCCTGAGGAGTGATTAGGGGCGGGAGGATGTCTGGAGGGGGTGGTCAGGGGACAAGGAGTAGGAGGCTTGAGGGGTGGAGTCTTGGGGAGTGGTTAGGGATGGGGAGTCTCAGGAGAAGGTAGTCACGGGACAAGGAACAGGGGGGTGATTGGATGGGTCAGAGGTTCTGAGGGGGGGCAGTCAGGAGGTGGGAAGTGGGTGGGGGTCAGATGGGGGGCAGGGCCAAGCTGTTTGGGGAGGCACAGCTTTCCCTACCTGGCCCTCCATACAATTTTGAATCCCGATGTGGCTCTTGGCCCAAAACGTTTGCCCACCCCTGGCCAAGACACATTAGATGTTATTCCTCTTGCTGAGATGGAGTACTGGGAGTGCTCCAGCCACGGAGTCAGAGTGCTCTACATGCCTTGTAAGTGTGGATGGGGAGTGAGTTAGAGTCCACTGGGCGGCTTTAGTGCTCTCTAACTTGCAAGTTTAGCCAAGCCCATAGTTCTCTCTACGGTGGACACAGTTATAGCTGTGTAAAGGTGCTTTATATTGGTATAGGTGTTCTTGGTCAAGAAGGGAAATAAACTACAGGCCAGTCGCATTTTATGCGCATTTAACTTGTGTGAATTTAACTATACGCGGCTGGCCAAACCAAAAAAACCCAAAAAACAAACACACACAAACACACACAAAAAAATAACAACCCCAAAACACAGGGGCTGGGGCTGGCAGCCTGCATGCCACCGCTGGGGCTCGAGCTGGCAGCACACGGGAGGGGGCCGGGGGCTGGGCCTGGCAGCCCGCAGCCGCAGGGGCTGGAGCCAGCGGCTGGGGCTGGAGCCGGCAGCCAGCCAGCCAGCCTGCCCACCCGCCTGTGGGATCAGGGCAGGAACCCCCTCTCCCTCCGCCAGGGTATATGTTCACTATAGTGAACTCAATAGGAGTTTCACTATACGTGATTTCCGCTTTATGCAGTAATCGCAGAACGTAACCCTCGCGTAAGACGCGACACGCCTGTATACAAGAGTAATACACCTTTATGTTGGTACAGCTACATCAACAATAGGTGTAAAACTATAACTATTTGGGTTAAAAATAATCACAGCCCTAACAATCAAAATACTAGTTCAAAAACTGTGTGTAGATCAGGCCGAATACAAATAATCCTTATTCAATGTTTCTATCCCTTACGTAGTAAACAAAGTGGACAGTTTATATTTGCAGTTACTTACCTCTGGTGACCTGGTAACAGGAAAGTTCAGTGCTAGCTTGCTGGGGCTGCTGTTTCTGTTGTTTGAGTCACTTGCCCTCCATTTTAAGTAGTCAAGACCATTAAGTATTGATTGCAACTGATACACTCATAAAACTATGGTATTATCTTCTTAATTTATCAGCATGTTGGTCCATATTTACCTCAAAATTTAAAAAAGATGGCTGAGATTTTTCTACTGAAGTACTTAGTGGTTTTATTAATCGTTTATTTCTCATAAAGCATAAATTTACTACACAATAGAGAAGTTCAGAACTAATGCTTTTTATAACTTGCTTTGACACTCACCTAAAGGAAAATGACTTATGGTAATTTTTATTTTTATTTTTTTAAAGAGAACGACGATGACGATTCTTATGAAGTATTGGATTTAACAGAATATGCAAGGCGTCACCATTGGTGGAATCGTTTGTTTGGCCGAAATTCTGGACCAATTGTAGAAAAGTATTCTGTAGCCACTCAGATTGTAATGGGCGGAGTGACTGGCTGGTGAGAGAGGAATACTTTTGATTATTGTGCCATTGTTTGACTGTTCTTAAATTATTGACTCTCTGTATCATTCAAAGTGATAAACTGTTTGAACTTGCATGGCTTCCTAATTAATAACTAAATTCAAGAGATAAGGAAAGAACTGGCACTAGATCACACCTTAGAAGCCCTGCCTAATGTTAGTCAGTAAAACACACATATTATAAAAGAGAGCCCTTGCCAGTTATTGCAAAAGAGCTTTGAAGAAGTGACAGAACTCTTAAGATCATTTCTTTAACAAACAAATGGGAAAAATAATGCTAGTGTTGCTAACGAGTAACATACGAAGGCATGTTTATTCTGTTATTGTGAATAAGACTTGCATGTAAAACAGATCAGAAGAAATGTGGGGCAGACTTAGTCAAGGGACCCTAATATATTTTTTTAATTGAGGTGCTTTTTTGTTTAAAAGCAGGAGCCACTTGAAATTGAATGTCTATACAGTTTTTCTTCTAGATAGGGAAATGTGAAGTTGTTATATCACCTTAGCTAAACAAGATATTTAATCTGCGTTCTGTTTTTAAAAAAGTTTACAATCATGAGTACAAAGTATTAAATTAAGTTCTAATATTAAAACATTAATATTATATGGCAACACTTTTTAAATTAATGAAAACAGATAGTTTTGGATATAAACAATACTATTATGTTTAAAATGCAAATACATGGGAACCTGAAAGTAAAACAGGCTAAATGAAAGTGGAACGGATCTTTGTTGTACCAGCTGAGTGAAGTGTAAAAACAAACAAAAAAGCATAAATGGTGAAAAGACAGTTGTTGTTTTAAAATTGTTTAAAATAATATGAGGTGTTTAATAATTGAGAATGGGGGAATTTGTAGTTTCAATAAGATTTTTAACCTGTCTCCCTACAGTTTTTATAAATAATAGGTACCGTATTTTTCGTCTTATAGGACGCTCCGGCCTATAAGACGCCCCCTCGTTTTTTAATAAAAAATCCGGAGGGGGGGGAAAAAAAAAAAAAAGCGCCTCGCTCTCCCGTCCCCGCCGCGCGGGCGGGCTGCCGGGAGCGTCCCGGTTCCCCCCTCCCCGCCGCGGGCGGGCTGCCGGGAGCGCGCCCGCGGCAGGGAGGGGGGAACCGGGACGCTCCCGGCAGCCCGCCCGCGCGGCGGGGACGGGAGAGCGAGGCGCTTTTTTTTTTTTTTTTTTTTTTTTTTTTGCATTCGCCCTATAAGACGCACCAACTTTTTCCCCCCCGTTTTGGGGAAGAAAAAGTGCGTCTTATAGGGCGAAAAATACGGTAAGTGTACAAAAGCCTTTGGAGTTTTTAGAACAAAGTGTAATGGGAGTTTAGTGCCAAATTGAGGAGCCTAGAAATTGAAGTACTTTTTCTATAAAACAGGTGCAGTTTGTAGAGTGGCAGTAAAACCTGTTTCTAACAGCCCTACAAAAATACCTCAGTCAACCCGGCAGGCACAGGTTAGTTCTAGGACTGACAAGGTGGTGGATTCATATCAAAGTCTGCCAACAAGAATGTTAAATAGAAAGGAAGCTTTTCTCTACTCAAAAATAGACTAGGACCTTGTCTACACACAATTTTTATGCTGGTTTAACTATTTTGTTTGGTTAGGGTGTTTATTTTTGTACTGAAATCGTTAAATCGGTATACCCCCTACTGTGGATAGTTATATTGGTACGAAAGTCCCTTTAATCAGTATACTTTATTTCTCCTTCCCTACCAGAATAGATATAAAGGCACCTTTATACTGATATAACTATTGGACTAAGGGGGTTGTAATGCTTTAACTGATTGAACCACTTAAAGTGGTGCAATTTAATTAAATTATTTTGTGTAGACAAGGCCTGAAGCCACCAACTCACTTTCCAGAGGACATCAAATAACCATTAGTTAACATCCCTACTGATCTAGACTTGTGCTTGAGCTATGTCAAAAAGTGTTTATATTACATAAATCTATAATTTTTCATAACTTGCAGGCTGCAGAGTAAGAAATAGTAAAGTGAAACTGTCGTTTTAGCAATCCAAAATTTTAGTAGGGTTTAATATGAAAATTCTGAAAAGTGGCATTGTGGGCCAGACAATCTTAATTTTATTGGAATGTTGTCTTTTTGGGTCTTCTAAGGTGTGCAGGATTTTTGTTCCAGAAAGTTGGAAAACTTGCAGCAACTGCAGTAGGTGGTGGATTTCTTCTACTTCAGGTATATAGAATTTCATATTTTAATATTTAGGGAATGTTTTATAATTGAATTATATGGAAAAAAACTCAGCTACTGGCTTATACTTGGGTTGGGAATGGGAAGGTGAGTTCCATATCTACTACTTATATTAGCCTTACCAATGAATAGAAAAATACTGCTGCTGTGCTGATATAGTTTTACTTAGCTTTACATGCTGTTGTTTAAAGCTATTGATCAGAAATATTATAGTAAACCGGAATAATCAAATGTTTTAAAATAAAAGTAGTTTCAAGTGAGGTGAAAGAATGAAAAAGCGTAATGCAGAAATTGAAATACTATTTTTGCGTTGATATTGCTAAACTTAGCAAAATTATAAAATTGTGGTTGCAGAGATCAAGGAATGTATGCAGTCTTTATTTTCTGTTAACGGGGATGGAATCTCAAAGGTACTTAAGTGAATTAGACTCCTTTGACAATCCTTGTCTAGGTGTCTAGTTTATTATCACTGTAATGTTGAAGATTTAAAAAAAAATACAAGTAATTACATTAGGAATTCTTAATATAAGAGTAAACTGGACAGATTGCCTATTCCAGCATCTATTTGAGATTTCTTCAATATTTTGTTCAACTGCTACTAGCTTAGCTCTCTGGTCCACTATTGAGAATACCTTTTCCCTTAGCACTAGCATTGCCAGTTATATCACCTTTTCCTTAGCAGCAGCTCTCACGGCTCCACGCTGTCTCCCAGCCCAGCTGTTCTCTCCTCCTCAGCTTTGCTCTAGGCCAGATTCATAGATTTTGAGGACAAAATAATAATTTTATCGTCTAGTCCAACCTCCTGCATTATACCCAATGATTTGGGATTGAGTAAGAACATATATTTTAGAACGACCTCAGATTTTGAGTTAAAGACTTCAAGTAATGGAGAATCTACCCCATGCCTTGGAAAGCTGTTCCAGTGGTTAATTATGGTTACTGTCCCTCCCCATCTCAGATGGACATGTGGCCTAATCCATTTCTTCCAGGTCACTTCAGAGGAAGTGAAGTGAGAGCCTAGTTATGAACCAGTAGGTTCATTCAAAATGTATATCTGCCATTTTAAAAACTGGACAATCTTCTCACTAATAGGGTCCTTGAAGTTTCTGAAAAACCTCTCCAACTTTTCGATATGTATTAGTGCTGCTCCCTAATTAGCCAAAATGTTGTTGCGCTGTGAGGTCACTTCCATCCATTAGCAAATTTTACTTTTTACTTGATTCCCCATGATCCTTGTTAAGTGTTGTGGTGTTTTCACGCACAGGTACTCCAGTTAGTTTACATATGTTCCAAAAATGATGTGGGTTTTCAGCCGGAGTTTACATATGTTCCAAAACCTGCAGGTTTTCATCAGGTCTGAGAAATGTTTCAATCTGATCCATTTTAGTGCCAATGAGGACAACACTGAAATGGGTCAAACTGAAACAATTCTGATAGGTTTCCCAAAAATGTCTTTCTCTCTGCTGATGCCTTCTGAAATATCTAAGATTGACTGTTTCTGTGAGTTGTGCCTGGATGAGTGTTTCATCTGAAATCGTTTAGAATAATCTAAATATGGAGATGGTGCACAAATCAATCTGACTAGCATGGATACACTGAATTGTTCGCCTTAAAGCAGTGTCATATACCTCTGGATCAGTTGGAAATGATTCAGTTTTTTGTGTAGGCACAACTTGTGGGGTTTAGGAGTGCTCACTGCACTTCAGTATTTAAATTCCATTCGTCTAGAAGTGCATGGGTTTGGGTTTCAGAACTGGCTGAACTATACTGCTTAGCAGTACAACATTTTACCACTTGACTAGCCTTGTCAATTTGTGTCACACACTTTTTTTTTAAAAAAAATAATCTTGTAAATGGCTAAAGAGCCTATATACAAATGAGGAAAACAGGTTTGCTGTATCTGTTTATGTACATCTTGACTTTTTTGTCTGTGTTGGCCTTTTCTGTGGAAAATATCTGATAAGGAAACTTCAGGGAGGGGAGGATTGGATGGGATAGAACTATTATACTTTAGCTGTGCATTTAGGTTCAGTTGTCTCCATCTTTGATTGATTCAGATCAGATTTTGCTAGAAATAAATGAATTAAATATCGTAGTCATTTAATTCTAGGTACTTCACATATTAAAGATTAGTCATAAATCTCACGGTAGTCTAATTACATTTCTGTAGTCTTCAAAGTTTTTTCATTTAAAAATCATCTGTAAATACAGTGCAAATTCACTTAAGGAATGCATGCTGAATGCAGTCATCGAACAGGTAGAAGTGTTTTCATCAGGTGACTAGAAATAAACTTTTTAAAAGTTTACTTGCAGTTGTAAGTTTCGTTAATGCAAAATGTTGAGATGTTACACATACCAGAGGAATCCACTGGAACAAGAAGGGGCCCCATTTGTTTGGAAGGGTACTCAGGTAGAATCCTATTTGTGTAGTTTCTGAAATTCAAGAAAATATTTTTTACATTTTTGGGGGGTGTATATTAGTAGGGAGTGGTAGATACGCTGGAGGGTAGGGATAGGATACAGGGGGACCTAGACAGCTTAAAGGATTGGGCCAAAAGAAATCTGATGAAGTTCAGCAAGGACAAGTACAGAGTCCTGCGCTTAGGACAGAAGAATCCCATGCACTGCTACAGACTAGGGACCGAATGGCTAGGCAGAAAAGAAACTAGGGGTTACAGTGAACGAGAAGCTGGATATGAGTCAACAATGTGCTCTTGTTGCCAGGAAGGCTAACGGCATGTGTAAGTAGAGGTATTGCCAGCAGATAAAGGGACAAGATCATTCCCCTCTATGCGGCATTGGTGAGGCCTCATCTGGAGTACTGTGTCCAGTTTTGAGTCCCACACTACAAGAAAGATGTATTGGAAAGAATCCAGCGGAGGGCAACAAAAATGATTAGGGGGCTGGAGCACATGACTTATGAGGAGAAGCTGAGGGAACTGAGATTGTTTAGTCTGCAGAAGAGAAGAATGAGGGGGGATTTCATAGCTGCTTTCAACTACCTGACCGGGGGTTTCAAAGAGGATGGATCTAGACTGTTCTCAGTGGTACCAGATGACAGAACAAGGAGTAATGGTCTCAAGTTGCAGTGGGGGAGGTTTAGGTTGGATATTAGGAAAAACCTTTTCACTAGGATGGTGGTGAAGCACTGGAATGGGTTACCTAGGGAGGTGGTAGAATCTCCTTCCTTATTGGTTTTTAAGGTCAGGCTTGACAAAGCCCTGGCTGGGTGATTTAGTTGGGGATTGGTACTGCTTTGAGCAGGGGGTTGGAGTAGATAACCTCCTGAGGTCCCTTCTACCCCTGATATTCTATGATTTCAAGGGATATAGTTGGAAACTAAAAACAAAATATATTACATGGTTAGTTTCTCACAAGTAGCAGATAAGTTAAATTCTGAAAACAGGCTAGTTCAATTAGCAACATTACAACTCATCCTATTTAAAAGTAGTCTTGTGGGGGTGGAGAGAGAGAAGGAAAAGAATCCATTAAGGGATTGGCATAGCTTTTATAAATCAAGACCTTATTATCCTCATCAAAACCCATGGAAGTTTTGATATTTTGAACAATTTAATTTCATTAATTGTGTATCATTTTTATACAAAGATTAAATTCTCCTAATCTGCATGATACAAGGCCAGTTCAAGTCCAGTATAATAGATAGGCACTGGAAAAATAAAAGTAATAAAAATAATTTGTTTCTCATAACAAACAGTAACAAACTTAACATCTTTACTTGTATAGTCTTTAGATTAACTGGTTCCTTATAGGAAGGAGATTTATGGAGAAATGCACCAAATCCTTAGAATGTGGTTTCCCTCTGAAAAGTGTCTTTGGTGGTTTTTTTTTTTTTTTTTTTTAAAGCCCCTTGTCACTTGAGAGATGTGTTTCTTGTGACAGAGTACTGGGAGCTAGTAAGTGACCCAAAACTCTGATCACTTAGGCATCAATCAGCTAATTGGCTGGGTGAGCCAATTTTTCCACTAGTAAAGGGGGTGTAAGGAGGACATAGAAAGGAACTATAGAGAAGGGAGTAAGCAGGGCTAGCTGAGCTCAGTGTGTGCAAAGATCTCAAGGAAGGGAGATCTCTGTTCCGTCCTGGCCTTGCGGGAGAGGGCTAAAGGTAGAGAATCACTGTATATAATATTCCTACATGGGACTGTATTGGTGATGGAAATCTAATTAAATCATGCAAAGTTGCCACTCAGCAGTGAGAGTCTGAGAGGTTCCTGGGGCATCTGAGGATGTTGATGGAGCATGCCCCTTGTGTATATTTGTCATATCTGTTCAGTTTAGTGGCAAACAGGGTGGATTTGATTTAAATCAAATAGATTTAAATCACTAGTCAGGAAGAGTCAATTGAATCATGGATTTCCATATAAAAATGCTTTCTTGTTGGTTGTTACAATCTTAATAGATATTCTTCACAACTCAGAGATAGATGTCGGTTTCATTTTTAGAAGGTACACACTATACATTTTTAAAGTAATTTATTTTGAAAAATAAATAGATTAGTTTTACAGCTATATCAGGAAATGCATGATTGTTTGCTTATTTCATTTAACCAAAGGTAATTGAAGCAGATATTTATGAAGTCATTGGGAGGTGAACTATCTCCAATTCAACAGGTCAATCAATAATATTTGAAGGATTTTCTTGCCATGCTGTATTAGGAGGAGAACATCAACAGACAGACATTTAAACTGTTTTATTTAACTAAAACAACAACATTATGTATTCTACATTTTTTCTTCAACAGCAAACATACAATATTTTAACAAAACAAGCATATACATTTTTGAATTTAGTTAAACATTCAAGTTTTTTTAAAATCAAGTTTGTTTTTGTAAAATTGTTTTTAACTAAAATAGTTAAATGATTTTTTTTTTTAAAGAACAAAAATTCAATCGACTATGTCAGCCAGGTCAACGTGAGAAACTTAAAATATTGGCTTCTGCAGCTAACTCAGTCGTCTTCATCTTCATTTTCCTGTTTGTTCATAAACTGGAAAAGAAAAACAAGCTTTTCTCCTTTTTCAGGCCCCAAACAATTTCTCAATTTGGAATGAAATTAGTCCAAGAAGAAAAAAATATTTTTTCTACACCAGCAGAAGAACCTACTGCTGTTAAAAATGAGATTATCACTTCAACAGTCGCTGAATCCAAGTGCTTAAGTGACTTCCACCAGTTCAGTGGTGTGACTTTCAGGGGTTTCCAAACTTTTCAGCCCGAGGGCCGCATTAACTATCAAATAGCAGTTCGGGGGCCGACAACACACTCGAGGTCCAAATAAAAAAGAATCAAAACATGGATGTTGTTTTTAATTATTTATTTAATATTATTTTATTCAGTTATTATTTAATAACACATTGATACACTACACATGAACACCTGTTCACTACACATGAACTCTACACATGAACACCTGTTCACTACACATGAACACTACACATGAACACCTGTTCACTACACATGAACACTACACATGAACACTACACATGAACACCTGTTCACTACACATGAACACTACACATGAACACTACACATCAACCCCCCAACTGACCCACCCAGCCAGGTCTCTCCCCCCCAAACCTCCTTTCCTCCAACCCCCAACTGACCCACCCAGCCAGGTCTCTCCCCCCCAAACCTCCTTTCCTCCAACCCCCAACTGACCCACCCAGCCAGGTCTCTCCCCCCCAAACCTCCTTTCCTCCAACCCCCAACTGACCCACCCAGCCAGGTCTCTCCCCCCCAAACCTCCTTTCCTCCAACCCCCCCCCCCCAACTGACCCACCCAGCCAGGTCTCTCCCCCCCAAACCTCCTTTCCTCCAACCCCCCCCCCAACTGACCCACCCAGCCAGGTCTCTCCCCCCCAAACCTCCTTTCCTCCAAACCCCCCCCCCCCAACTGACCCACCCAGCCAGGTCTCTCCCCCCAAAACCTCCTTTCCTCCAACCCCCCCCAACTGACCCACCCAGCCAGGTCTCTCCCCACAGACCATTTCGCCGCCTGGCAGTGGGTGGCTCCTTGTTTCGCCGCCTGTAACTGGGTGGCGGTGCGGCGCGTCCCGGCCCCAGCTCTGAGCCGTCCCTGGGCGGCGGCGGCAGCGGAGCACGCAGCATGTCCCGGCCGGCGGCGGCAGCAGCGGAGCACGCGGCGCGTCCCGGCCGGCGGCGGCAGCGGAGCACATGGTGCATCCTGGCTGGCGGCGGCAGCGGAGCACGCGGCGCGTCCCGGCCCCGCGGCTGGCGGCGGCAGCGGAGCACGCGGTGCGTCCCGGCCGGCGGCGGCAGCGGAGCACGCGGCGCGTCCCGGCCCCGTGGCTGGTTCCCGACCCCTGCCGTAGACAAAAAGATCTCCACGGGCCGGATGAGAGGGCCTCGCGGGCCGCATCCGGCCCGCGGGCCGTAGTTTGGAGACCCCTGCTTTAAAACATCATCGGCAAACAGATATTTCTTGAATCGTTCACCCTTAGCTCTGAAGTTCATTATAGTTGGTTTTACGGAGGGATGATTGCTGGATATGCGCGTCATAGCCAACTCCTCTTCTTCAGCAGTTAAGGTTTGACCCTGGTTCCGAGTATTGAGAATATTTAAAAGAAAATGAGCTGGAGATAGTACTTGTCCCAATTGGTTTTTTTTAATGCTTGTAATTTAACTCTGTTGCACATTGCTCTTTTTAAGATCTCACTTAGTTCCTTCCAAATTTCAACAGTGTCAGCAACAAAACAGCTATTTCCCTGCATTTTGTTCAAGGCTACAGAAATAGGCTTCAGGGTACTCAGCATGTGTTCAACATTTCTCTTAAACCCAGTGTTGAGAACTTTGGCTGTGACAGTGCCATCTATTTTTTCATGATTTTGGACTAAGGTCTGACACAATTAAGAGTCAATCTTCTGTTAACTTTTTATGATTAAATAATGGCTATTTTATAGTAAGTCATTTATTTTTTCTTTTCCATATTTGGGTTCATTCCATTTAAAACATCATTGATGGATTCAAGTCTTCACTTAAATGATCTTGTAACAAATGGAACCTTTGAAAACCATACATGGTGCAAAAATAACATTAGGATTTACCTGGCCTATTGTGGTCTTGCTACGTAATCCACTGGGGTTCTGTTGTAGCTATGATATTCTGGGACAGCTCAATGAAGTTGGAAGAGGGCAACATACTACTGGGTGGGGGAAGGGATAAAAAGGTGAGGGTTTCTCAGATTCTTGTGTTGAATATCGGACTTGACAGTTTTGTGCACCGTTTGAGAGGGGCATTCAGTGGAACTGCCAAAGTAAATAGAATTTTTATATTGGAAATTTGCCTTTAATGAAATGGATTAGGTCCGACAAGTGAGTTTTTTTTTTTTTAATATTTTGGGCCAGATCCTTAGCATGTATTAACTAGAGTAGTACCATTGATTTTTTTTTTTTCATGACTCTGTCATTTGACACTAGCTGAGGATCTAATCCCTGGAGTTTAACTCTTCAAAAGAAAGATTTACCTTCTCTGTTTCTTTTAGTTCATTTGTTAACTCCTGTATGTTAAAGTTAGTTAAACACCTTGTTAGTATACACATGTCTGGTGGGTAATGCTACTTGTTTAAGTATAAGATTTATAAATCTGGAACAGGGTAAACTTTTAAGCGCTGTCCGTTCTAAAATGAATGTTATTTAACGCTAACAAGCACTTCCTCAGGTTGGTTGGTTTAATGTGGGTGAGACTTGCTGTTGGAGAAGTTGGTTCTTTAGTGCACTCTTCCTATTCCATCTACTTCTGCATTCTCTTTAGTGTGTTCCATAACAAAAGTGTGCACAGCTCATGTGAGTAACTGCAGTGAAGTAATGTAACTAAGCAGATTTCTTTTGAGTTAATGGCTTCAGCAGAACCCAGTTACTGCAAATCAAAATTTGGTGTTTAAGTTCAAGACATTATGGAGGAGTAATTCCTGGCCCCACAATTAAGATTGTGAACAGGGTGCCATTGTATGACTTTCTCACTAGATAAATCTCAGATTTTGAGTTCATATAAAAACAAAACTTGCCTATAAAGTTTATCGATAATATATATACTTTAATGGATATATAGACTGGTTTACCCAACATTTAAAAGACAATCGCAGATCTTTGTAGTCTTGATTTTCCTTTCTTGAATAATTGTGGTGTTATCCAATTAAGAGGAATTATTTATAGTAAGTCATTGTCCACAGTGTGTTAGGTGTTCTCCACTCTTACAGGAAAATGCAGTCTCTGCCCTAAAGTGTTTGCAATCTATGACCCTCATCCTATAGCCACTTAAATGTGCATTATTTTATTCGTGTTAGTAGTCCCATTGTCTTCAATGGGACTATTTGTGCGTGTCAAGTTACACAGCTGCTTAAGTGTTTACAGGTTCAGGACATAATAACAAAAATAATGGAGGAAAGGGATAAAACATTCATAGTAAAAAATGTGGGATTTTTTTTGGATGTCTGGGGATTGTTTTTTTAAGTTAGGATGAACTTGTCTGCAACTGCTCCTCTATTTGCCCATAATTAGTTGCCTAATATCTTGTGGGCATTATGGTAGAAGTGGTTCATGTTATTCACTGATACATATACCATTTATTTGGGGCTTAGTGATGTGGATAGGGCTAGAATCCTCTAGTATTAGGTTCTTATTATGCTGAACAGTTCATACTACTAAAGACAAGAGGATAGTTCTCTATATTTCTGTATGAGGTTTAGATAACAGATTCCCTGAGCGTCCTGTCCTAAATTAAAATTTCAGCTGTGATGCTGAAAGAAACTAAAATGAAACAAAGCTGCATTTTAGTCCTTTGATAAAAATGCTTTCGGTTTCTATTTTGCTACAAGTAAAACAGTAATAAATATTGAGTATATAAATTGACCTGAATAAATTAACTTGTAAATTAATCTCAAGCATTGTGTAAAATAAAAAGTAGAAAAGGGGTGAAAGAAATGAGAATCTATTGAACTTTGCCATTTCTTTTTCAAAGTATATTTTTGATTTATTACAGAAATTATCTCTGGCATGTTAAAACACAATATATGTACCATCTGCAATTAAAGTACCTGAACTTCCATGTTTGTCTTTCTCTAGAAAAAGCAAACTCAAAACAGTTTTTAAAATTGGGTAGACACAAACATCTTGTGATTTGACTCTTTGGATGTTATGTTGGCTAGTGTAATTGTTCTTATTTCATATTTTTAATTGCCTTAGATTGCCAGTCATAGTGGGTATGTGCAAGTTGACTGGAAGAGAGTTGAAAAAGATGTAAACAAAGCAAAAAGACAGATAAAAAAACGTGCGAACAGGGCAGCACCTGAAATCAACACCATAATTGAAGAGGTAAGATGTTTTAAAAAAAGTAATTGTTCTGAACTGTGTGCTGTTTCATTTTGGTTAAGATTACATTGATTGGGTTTCTGGCCTTCCACTGCATTTGGTCATAGTTATGCCTGATAACTAAAATTCTAGGCAGCATGTGCAAAAATTCAGGAGCATAGTCCTGCTTCTTGGAGAAGATTTACATAATCTCGTCAACAGAACATATTTTTGTGTTTTAATAAATGAAACTACCAACACACTTCTAGTATAGCTGTGGCCCATTTAGTTTTAGGAACAGTTTCTCATTTGAGGACTTCCCTTTACCAACAGACTATTAGAAAAAGTGAGTCTTTTTGCCAGGAGATGTATGGGCTCTCCCCCCCCCCCCCCCCCGGACACTTGAAACACGTGTATCTATTTTTCTGACTATTTGTCTTGAAGTTTGTTATGCTGCAGAGAATCATAGCAATGCCCACACTGGTGTGTCTGTAGTTAAAGATGTTGGTGTCTCCAGCATAACCTATATAGAATTATACCTCGGTTGCCAATTTTTTTTTATAATTTTAATTTCAGTCTGAAACTTTATATACAATTCTCTAAATCAGCTGTAATTTAATCAGTCTTTTTTTGACAGGCTGAGGAATGAAGTCATGTTCAAATGGCTTTGATTTTAAAATTCTAGACTATTCCATTGTCTGAAATATCTAATGTATTGGTTTATGAAATGCCTATTAAATCATAGTAAAGATGTAAATCACATTTATTTTGCATACCTATCATAACACACAGATTATATTGTGTTGCTACTTTCCTATGGTATACTAGTGTAGAAGCCCGTGTACACGGGCCAAAGTGCTTAATCCTGTTTGTCTGGGCCATCTCTACGGCTCGCGGTGGCCTCCCCCCCCCCCCCCCCCCCCCCCCCCCGCCATACAGCACCCCGTATAACCCCCCCATATAACCTGTTCATCCCCCCCCGGCCATACAGCACCCCGTATAACCTCCCTCCCATATAACCTGTTCATCCCCCCCGCATACAGCACCTCCCCCCATATAACCTGTTCATTCTCCCCTCCCCCGGCCATACAGCACCCCATATAACCCCCCCATGTAACCTGTTCTTCCCCCCCCCCCCCGGCCATATAGAACCCCATATAACCCCCCCCCCCATACAACATGTTCATCCCCCCCGGCCATACAGCACCCCGTATAACCTCCCCCCATATAAACACTCCACCCCCATACCAGGCCCCTCACTTCAGACCCCCCTCCCTGGCCCAAGACCCCCCTGTACCCCGCACTCCACCCCCCATGCCAGACCCCTCACCTCAGGCCCCCCTCCCCGGCCCAAGGCCCCCCTGTACCCCACACTCCACCCCCCACAGCCAGCCCAGGCCCCGCGCCACCCTAGCAACGGCACAACGCTCCGTAGCGATGGGGAAAGCGGGGCCCGCGGGCCGGCTCTGGAGCCTCACCGGCATCCTGAGCGAGTCCCTGGAGGACGGCTCCGGTCCGCACCCAGCTTCTCCGCCCGAGGGGGAAGGGCAGGCGCCGTGTAACCCTGACCCCGCTACAGTGTAACAATAACTGGGGCGCTAGAGCCGCGACGCCTGCTCCTCCCGGCCCCGCCTCCATGTGCGAGTGACTTGGCGCCCAGGTAACCCCCGCGCCATGCGGAGATGTTTGTCCGAGCCGTCTCTGCAGCTCGCGGCGGCGCACGCGTGGTGGCCATTTTGTGCCGCCGAACTACAACGCCCAGCATGCTGTTTGTCCGGGCCTTCTCTACTGCGCATGACGGCTTCGGACAAACATCCCCTGGCATTTTATTATATAGGATGATTTACAGAATTAAAGGTTACAAAAATGTGGATCAGAAAGAAGTGACCTCGAGATGATACTTCATCTAATTATAATTAATTCCCTGTGTCTGGTTAAAACTGAAATGAGTTTAGTGGTCTTACCCTCACTCTCACCCTCACTCTCACATTTTTACAAAAGAAGTGTACAGTGCAGCATTTCTGCACAGAAAAAGGCCAGTATTGGCATAAAAGCATTGCTACAAGTCTAGAATGAGGTGCATTGTTAAAGTTTGCACAGTCTGCGTGTACTATACCTGACTCCAGCATGTGCTATATCTGCTAAACTAACGAGTGTTGAAAAAATTAAGTGTATTGAAAATAGTAAAAATCTCTGTTCTTGGTTAATCATGATAAAAATATGGAATGTTCCCATTAGATGTAATGGTTTTATGCAGATCACTAAAAACTATTTTCTTTTTCAGTCAACAGAGTTTATCAAACAGAATATAGTAGTATCCAGTGGATTTGTTGGAGGCTTTTTGTTAGGACTTGCATCTTAAGGACCTGAATTTTATCTTCCTGATGGTATCTACCACATCAAAGAACAGTAGTAATGATTAGTGCACTGTCTTAAAGCAAAACAGTGTGGGTCACTGATCACACCAGAGCAAGGAGAATGGACTAGCCAGACATATTGGAAGCTTTTATGATTTAGGCTTTGGTCTCCTGACGCTTGGCATAATATTTGCTGAAAAACTGCAGTGTGCTCATAATAGCAGTTCTGGACAAAACTGGTTAATTTTCATCTTGACTTTTTTATTCTGTGACCATTCATAAAATAGCATTTTTCAAATGTAATTTGTGGGATATAGCTATGTTACAGTAATGTGAAAAGGAAAGCTCCATTTTCAGTCTGAATGTTTTCCAGTTAAATGTTGCTTTATCTTTATTTAAAAGGTATTGTCCTTCATGCTGTAGTAAATAGTGCCAATGACTAATAATGTATACAATATGTACCTTCACCGCAGGGCTGACAATCGTCCTTAGAAATCACTGCAATAATCTGTAAATCTGTAAAAAGTTATTACAGAAATATTAAGTAACAAAGAATCATGAGCATATTAAAGGTGAAAATCAAACCTTGATGGGGGTCATTTTGTGTTTTTTATTCTTTAAACTTCCCACATCCTTTAACATTCCAGGGATATGGTGCAGGTTTTTGCATATAAATTAGTGTATTGTACAAACAATACACGCATTATTTCATCAAATGCATGTCATACATAAACTTGCAGATAGTTACAATTGAAATACACGTATTTATTAAGTAAATATGTACTCTTTAAACCTTTAATGTAAATGTAAAAAAAGTAGTTTTCTATATTTTGTAATCCAGGAAGAAAAGCTCATTTAATCCACCCTGTTGGAAATCTCCAGTTCTGAGGTTTCCGTTTAACATTGAAAATACTTAGCTGAATTTTAAAGCATGTAAGTACAGTGTAATTTGAGTAATCCAAAAGCTCTTGCCACAGTCAGTTTCAGTAGGCGATAGATATTCACTTTACTTTACTTTCATGTTAACCCCCGGAACTAAACAAAGCTTATATTGCCGGTGTGTTCTATTTGAGGTTTTTAGTAGAAGGCGAGTCACTTACTTTGAGTTGTAGAAATGCACTCATCCAATATGTAAGTAATCCAAAACTATACATTGGTAACTAAACAGGCATTCTCCTCTTCCATCAGCCTATTGGGAACAAATTCCCACTCATCCTGATCTCAAAAGTCTGGGAAAGCAAATGAGTCTTACAGCATGCTCCGTAAGTCAGGACACTTGGGGCAGTGTCAGACCAAAGCAGGGAGCAAATTCCAAAGGGAGGGAGGTCTACATCTGACAGTGAATTTGCAACTTTTCACCCAAGCAGAGATGTTGGGGGGGGGGGGGGGAGTATTTGTCTGCTGTTACCTCTTAATCCCTAACAGACGCACCAACTTGTGAATGTGTGTCACAAAGAACAGGAAGATCCCTTCAGTCAAAGGAGATGTCATATTTACCAATTCTCCTAATACTCTCTGCTTCCTACCATACCAACAAGCATTTCCTCACTTATTTCTTCGACTCAGTCAGTCTCATCCAGATTCAGCCACAGTATCTGGTTTACATCCGATGAACCAGCCCTGAACATGTAACCCATTTTTCCTTGCTAATATGTTGAATGGCCCAATATTTACTTCTGAACACAAGTGAACAAGGAAAATAGGAAATAAACTATGACTACATGGCAAGCTTAAACGGCTACTTGAGCCAGCGATACTTCAAAATGTGGAAATCTAGCCATAGAGAAACTAATCACTAGAAGCATAAATTAAAGCAGGTAATATGTAAGAGGGCCAAAATAGATTTTGAAAAGCAAATATATAAAGGTAGAAAATATATTCCTGCTTTTGTTAGAATGATATAATCTGCGGGTCCTTAGTATCACTAGAGTTTAAAGAGAGCAGTTAAGGAGGATAAGGATGGTATTGAGACCCTAAATTATTTCTTTGTATTAATCTTCATGCCAGAGGACGTTAGGAAGATTCCTATCCTGGACCTTCTATCTAGTAATAAAGATGAGGTGCTATCTGAATCTGACGTGTCCGAAGTTTGTGTTCAAACAAACTGCTCATTTTAAAAAGCAGTAAGTCACAAGGCCTAGATGGTATGCATCTGAGAGTTCTGAAAGAACTTAAGAGTGAAGTGACTGCACTGCTATTACAAGCATAGTCTTTTTTTGGTTGTTGTTTATTAATTGCTACATTACAGAAAGATTTTGAGGATAGCAAATGTGCATACATTTTTAAAAGGCTGTAGGGGCAAGTCATGAAAGTGCATACCAGACAGCTTTCCATTTTATGTCTGGTAATGTGGCTGAAATTATAATTAAAAATAGAACACCTGGCAGATGGTGATATGATCATATCTAACCAGCACACTTTCAGTATCTGACTAAGCTATTAAAATTATTTGAACATGTCAATAAAGAAATGCGAAAAGGAGAGATGATTGACATAAGTTATTTGGGCTTCTAAATTGACTTGGACAAGTTCCTTGCAAGAATTTGTCCTATTGTATTAATGATCAGAAAAGGGAAGTGATCAGTCAGTTGGCAAAATTTGCAACCACCCTAAAGTTAGTCAAGTCCAGAGACAACTGATGAATTTGAGAGACTAGCAACCTAGGTGAATGGGCAACATGTGGTCAGATGAAGTTCAGAGTTGAGAAGTACAGTAGAACCCCGCAATACCGCGCCCCGCAATTATCGCGGTAGATTTTTTTGGACCCCGATTGTCACGATATTGCAAGGTTCACCTGTACAAAGTACAGGTATGTTATGTTTTATGCACATTTAACTTGCACTATTTCCAGTTTACGCAGTCGTCCGGGGAAAAAAAAAGAAGTAAGGGAAAACTAAAAATATAAAAACTTTCTTTAGGGTGGGCGATTTCGCCCACCATTGAAGTTAATGAGGTTTTGGCTATACGCGGTTTCCACTTTACGTGGAAACCATGGAACCAAACCCTCGCGTAAGACGTGACATGCCTGTACTGCATGCTGAAGGGAAAAATTGTAACTACTCCTACATCATATAGAATTTTAACAGCAGCTAAGGAAAGGGAGCTGGGATGTTACTGTAGACCAGTGGTTACCAACCCGTAGATTGTGATCGACTGGTTAATCCTGGAGATTCTCCCAGTTGATCATGATCTCCAGCCAGTGAAAGTCCAGTGGTGTAGTGGAGCTGCCGCTAAGGCAAGCTCCTTGCCTGCGCCAGACCCACCCCACTCCTGTAAGTGGCCAATGTGACCCCGAGAGGGAAGGGGTGTTTGGCTCTGCATGCTGCTCCTCTCTGCAGGCACTGCCCCTACAGCTTCCATTAGCAGCAGTTCCCTGTTCCCAGCCAACGGGAGCTGCAAGGGTGGTGCTTGCAGGCAGGAGCAGCACGTGGAGACCTCTATCCCTCCCCCACAAGGTCTGCCTGAGGTAAGTGCTGCCTGGTGGGAGCCAGCAGCCCAGCCCTGAGCCCTTTCCTGGAGCCAGTACCCTGTATCCCCTCCTGCACCCCAACAGTGCCCCAGCCCAGAGCCCCATCCTGCACCCAAACTCCCTGCCAGAGCATGCACCCCTCACCCCCTCTTGCACCACAACCCTCTGCCTCAGCCCGGAGTCCACTCCCACACTGTGAGCTCCTCAGCCCCAGCTCAGAGCCCGCACCTCCTTCCCAGCCCCAATCTCCTACTCCCGCTCAGTGACGGTGGGGGAGAGCGAGTGAGAGAAGGAGAGTGGGATGGAGTGAGTGGGAAAGGGGTGGGGTAGCTCTGCGTTGCACTTAAATTCAATAAGTGATTTTGTGCATAAAAAGGTCCACTGCTGTAGACAGCTCAGTGAAGTCCTCTCGATGTGCAATTGTGGTCAGAAAAAGCAAACCGGGTGTTAGATGTTGAAGGAACAGGCTGGAGAATAATGTAGAAATATATTACCATTATACAAATCAGTAGCGTGCCACTATTTAGAATACAATGTGCATTTATGTCCCCTTATCTCAAAAAGGATATTGAAGTATTAGAGGGGCTCCAGAGAAAGGTGACAATGATTAAGGGATGGGAAAACTCATGTAAAGAGAGATTGAAAAGATTTATGATTCATCACTTTAGAAAGGAAATGATAACGAGACAGGATAAAAATATGTAACATAATGCAGGGTCTAGAGAAGGTACATCAGGAGGTTCTGTTTTCCCTCTCATGTAACACAACATATTCAAAGAAATTGAAAGGTAAAAAATTCAGAACTGGTAAAAGGAAATACATTTTCACTCAGTGCATATTTGGATTGTGGAACTCCTTGCTACAGGGAGTCAATGCAGACAAGACTCCAGTGATAATCAAGGAGGGACTGGACATTTCTATGAACAAGACTATCCCAAGTTATAATAGTTAATTCTAACCTTTTTTTGGAAAAGTTCTAAAGCTTCATGTTTAAAGACTTAAACTAATATCTGTCTATTAAGGATTTGGATGACACCTTAATGAGGAGCAGATTAACCCACACCTGCTTCCTAGTGGGTTTTGTGCATATTCCTCTGTAGCATCTGATGCTGGCCACTGTTGAAGACTGGATACTGACCAGACAGACCACAGGCCTGATTCAGTATGGCAATTCCTATATCCGTGTGTAACATGTAACAAACATCATGAAGTTTTCTGCATAGTGGGTTTTGAGAGAGCTCTTTAATAAGTTGTCTCTTCAATTTGTATATGTAGAACTTGATAATCAACACTTCAACAGTTATTTCTAGGTAGTTAAACCAGTGTCAAGCAATTGTTTGTCATTCATATTGAGCCTAATTCTCTTCTCATTGAAACCAATGGGGGTTTTGCTATTGAATTTTAAGGGACCAGAATTTGACTCATTGTCTGTGGAGGCCATTTTCATGCAAAATGAAAACTGAAAATGGCAGCACTGAAAGTAAACATATAGCAGATATTCAACAGTGGAGCAGTTTTCAAGGTACTTGTCTTAAGAATAAAGGCATAAGCATGCAGTAGTCTTTAGAAATGGAGAAACTACCAAAATTAAACATAGAAGGAGAAAATGTTAACTCTTTAAACAGTAGCACTTCAAGATGTTTCATAAAGTCTGTAATTTTCAGTGCTAAGAGGAAGCATCACAAAATATTTCCTAGAGACCTTTATTCACACCTAAAGATGGGGAGAGGATGGGGGAAACTAAGCAGAAGAGTGTTTTCACAGCTGAGTGCTATATTTATTTGCAGTTCTCATGTATATTTCAATGGAAGTATCTGAAGCTGGCTGATTGTGATTGAAATGTTGTGGTGATAGAGGTACACTAGCACTTCTTTCTCTTTCCCAGAAATGAGCAGAATGCTTTTTAATACGTGTGCAAGAATTTCTGCATACATGCAGTGTACATTTTCAAAATCGTTAATAGAAAATAGTATGACGAAATCAGTGAATAAGTATTGAATCATGAATCCCATTTACATGCACCATTTACAACAGATGCTTTGAAGAACTTTCATTTCAAGCAGAGGTTGTCTACATATGCTTCCAGTATTGATTGATTCAACAGAAGACAGAACCAGAGTGTCTTGTAATGATTGTTAATAAAACTTCATACTTTTTCAAACTATACATAAATTGGGATGGGAAGGTTATTTGATTTTCTCATATAGTTAAGGAACAACAAACTTTCAATGTAGTCCAAAAAAGTGAAGATGGTTTTATTTTAAGATTTTAAATCCTCTGCAGTGAGTCAGTCCAAATGTCTTGGTGGTTAAACATTGAATATTGAAGATGCCACACTTCATCTAACCAGATTTTTACATGAAAAACCTACAGCTGATAAAGCTTGTGCAGCTCAAATATTGCCAGACATTTTTCAGTTTCCCTTTGAAATATAAATAAGAATGAATCTTAAATATTAATAATCTACTCTACTTTGTGTTCCCATAGCTGTGTGTGATTGTCAAGGATGATAAATTTCTCCAGAAATTCCAGCATTTTAAATTAAGGCTGTTATTTATATGGTATGAAATGTGATTATTGGTTTATAAACATACAGGACCCTGCCCCACAGAACATACTATCTAAGGCCCTGAGCCTGCAGACACTTACATATGTGCTTAATTTTGAGCATGAGTAGTCCCACTGACTTCAATTTGACTGGTTCTGTGAGTAAAGTTAAGCCCATGCTTGGGCCTTAAATTTATGATATTTAAATTAAGGCTGATAACAGTAAAACTTTTAAACTGGAAGTGGTAATTTGCTAGCTACACATTTTTTCTTTTTCAACCATGAAGCTCATTTCTTCACAAACCATGGTTGATGGCCTACAAGTGGTCTGTAGAGCTTTTTCATTTGGCTCACAAAACTAACAGAAATGGTACCATCTATTGAGAAAAAAAAGAAGAATTAAGGGGTTTGGAGTAATTGACTTTATTACTGACTTGCTGGCCTGTGTTTATCGAGCTGTTAAGTATTTAACATTTTCAATTGAAGTCAACACTATTCATATATATTAACAAGTTGCAGGTGGCGGTGTTTTGGGTTTTTTTTCAGTTCACTACCTCCAGTGACTCTTGAAATGAATTAACTCATTTTTCAGTAGTGGGAAAGGCTGATAACATTGTAGTAGTACGGGCTGAGGTGCATTTTGGAGTTACCAACATACAAAAATCTGAAGAAGTCCATATTGTGCCCCATTATTCTACATTCCATTCCGGTGTGTTCCTGAAAAAACCCCCAATCAAGTCCATGGCTTAGTTCTCCCCACATGAAACTTCCTATAGAGGATGCTGTAATTACATTTATTTTATGCATGTGTTTTTGGTAGGTTACCTGCTCCCATGTATTTTCACAAAGTCTTTCCATTAACTTCAGTAGGTACAAGATCAGGCCCTAAGTGCTTGTATTTCTGAGTGTATAGAATAAAGGATCTTAGGGTTAGTGTCTTCATACGCATGAGTCTCATACTGACCAGAATAAATACTGTAGGTACTGAAGACGTATTATGATGTTATAACTAGTTTTAGGTCTTTGTTTTAAAAGGGGGAGTTTGTATAAAAGTTGAGAGTGTAAGATATCTACCAAACCCTTCTGTGATATTGGTATATTTTTATCACTAGAAAATTAAATTCCTTTGCTAGAGGGCATGTAGGAATATTTTCTATGGTTTGCTTAGACTTAATGTTATAGTTGTTTGTCAAATACCATTTCTGTAGAAAATGAAGTGAGCTACAGAAGTTAGAGTAAAACCAGATGACTTTTTCTGTCTCCACAAAGTAGTTGGTAAACTACTACTACTACAAAGTAGTTCCTGTTAAACACTGAACAAAGAAAGCCAATCTCTGTCTACAAACTTCTTTTAAAAAGTCACAAAAAAGTTGACTTAAGATTTGCGTTTGTACATGAGAAATCCTTTTATAATATGGGGCAGCAGAGCCACTTCGTGTATTGGTCACAGTTTGGTTTTTAACACACATAATTCCTACAGCATCGTAAGTAGGCATTTTATCACAGCTCTGTGCCCTGAGCAGCTGCCTCACTTGCCCTGCACTGGTTATGGCTTTGGATTCCTAAACTGCATTTAAAAATAGTAAATTGGAGTGGGACATATACCACAAAACCCACTATGAGGAAAGTAAGCCTATGGAAAGCACATAGATAAATGAAAAGGATAGAATACTGACAAAGAAGATTACAATTGCAAATAAAAAAAGAAAAAATGACATTAAATAACCAAATGTACAAAGTTGCTAGGGGCCATTGGGATGCAGGAATAGATGGATGAGGTTGATAATGCATAGGGCGTAAAGGAATTCTTCGCCCCAGTAACCACAGAAGCAACAGAAGGTAATGTCCCAGGAACTGTGATACATTTTCCTGGGGAGAAGGAAGTGAAAAATCAAAAGTTTTACTGTTGCACTAGAGTGGATAATAAGGCAATAAGAACAATTAAAAGTTGATGAAGCACTGGGCCCAGAATAATAAATCACATCCTAGAATGCTAAAGAAAGCAGACAAAATTGGAAAGCTTTTATGAAACATTTTTGATAGCTTACTAAAAACACGGTTATTAAATGCTGGTGAGCAGTTAATGTAGTTTATACTCAGAAATGAGCGAGGGAAGACACAAATCCAAGAATTTATTGACCTGTAGGCTTGCCTTTGGTTCTACAGAAGAAACTGGAAATGCTGATGAGTCATGACTGTATAATTTAGTAAGTGCCAGCATGGATACATAAACAGAATATATTATTCAAAAGTAGGTGTTACCAGAAATGTAAATTATGCAAATAGGGTATAGTCAATCACTGTACAAAGAATTTACACACACAATTCCTATTATCATAAATGGGAGCTACCTATGTAAATCTCGTCCTACTGATGCAAGAACAAATTTCAATTATATTCCATTTTATTGTTACTCTTCCAATAATGTCTACAGTTTCATTGATTTCAAATGGTTTTGTATGCTTATATATTTTATAGAGAAGTTTGACGTAACACTTTTTTTGTCCTCTCTAAAATTATAAAAGCACTCTGGCACAAATAATTTGTTTCAGTATAGTCTCCTAGTTGTAGTTTATGAACTACATTTCGATTTTTGGACAAAAAATATGCAGTGTTCTGGATGATATAACTCCAGTCAGCTCTCTAGCTTTAATCTATATAGAGGTGGGGTTTCTTTTTTAACAGTATAGCTATTTCAGATAGGGGGTGTGATTTTTTTAATGAAATAATTAAATTGGTATAAATTCAAGTGTGGATGCAGTTAACCCAGTATAAAAGTGCATTATACTGGTATAGTGTATTTCTCTTTCCATATAGGAATAAGCCAAACCAGTACAATCAAAAATTCTTAACCTGAGGCTCATACTTTCCCTTTCTCTATGGCCTGTCTGTTACAGCTTTCCCCCTATTCCATTTTGTTTCTTACAGCTGTCCCCTTACTCCATTTTGTTTTTGTTCTCCTCCTGTGGCCACCCCTCCCTGGCTGTTAAGTTGTTTACCAGGGCCACTGCCCTTCTCAAAGGGAGGGCCCCTTAAGTTGTTTACCAAGAGCCATTGCCCTTCACAAAGGGATGGCCACTTGTGCTGCGTGCTAAGTGGGACAACTGCCCTGTTCAAAGGGTGGGTCCTGTTATCACCTTGTTAAACCTGGGCTCGGTGTAGGGTAGGCAATGTCCAGAGCTGCAAGACCTAATGTGTTTTTGAGATCCTGGGCATGAGTCATAGGCCTCATGTGCTTTTGAGTCATGAGGTGGGAACTCACGCCTATGGTCCAGGACTCTGCCCAGGCATGTCTCTATGCTCACCTGCAGTTTTTCCCTGTAGCTCCTCCCCTACGACAGAAGGAGCCTATCAGGATTACTGGCGGGGAAACTGCCTGAGTTTGCCTTTAAGAACAGGCATTTTTTAAACAAACATCAGAAAGGTTCCTGCATTGCTACCTGGTCTGATCAGCCAGGGGTTCTGGGGGGTCCTTTCTCAGCTCTCGTTTTATTTTTGAGCGTACCCCCGTTTTTAACCCCCCCCACGAAGAACGAATTGCTGCCTGAGAGACCTCCTGATTATCAAGACCGTACCGAGCCCTCCTTGCTTCTTCTGATGTTGGTTACCCCTCTGCCTTTGCTGCTGCTTTGGGGACTGGTAAGAATTCCTCTGTGAAACTTTCTATACTTTTATTACTTTAGCTGCTGTCTCTGTTTCCCCAGAACACAGACTCAAACTAAACCTTGGTCTGTGTCTTAAAACCTCTCTAAAACTCCTTGGTCTGTATCTGTAATCTGTTTCTTGCTTTGCAGCGCCTTTGCTACTAGAAATAAGCCTGTGCCTTCCTGGACTGTATCCTGGACTGCCAGCTTGCAGCCACCACTAGTTAAATCCCCCTCCCCCCTTGGAGCTGTATCCTGGGCACACACCACTCTGCCCTCTGAAACTACCCCTAGTATAAGGTGCACCCATTAGGTTAGATTTTGTCTTTTAGTCTAGATAAGTTGTAATTTCATTTTGCATAGCTGTAGTTAAGTTAGGTTTAGGAAATTGCTTGCATTGTACCCTGTAAGTTAGCCTTAAAGAATTGTTGCATTGTGTTTTGTTACTTGCTAATTTGTGTAGTTTTGGTTAAGTTAAATCATAGATAAGATTTTGCTGTGTTTTGTATAATTGTGTCTCTGCTGTTTAAACTTGCAGCCTGTCTGTTCTGTGTCTCCCTAAGTTTAAATCTCCCTCCACCACGTGCTCCTCTTCCCCCATCCCCCAACCTTACTTCTCTACCACTTTCTCTCTCTCTCTCTCTCTCTCTCTCTCTCTCTCTCTCTCTCTCTCTCTCTCTCTCTCTCTCTCTTCCTCTCTGCTGTTTCAACTTACAGCCTGTCTTCTCTCTCTCTTTCTAGCATAATACCCCATTGGTTACCCCTTTTCTCTCTAACACACCTCACATTTTACATTTACACCACTGAGACACATTTTTACCTAAAATTGTTGCTTATTTAACACATTTTACCCATACTGTTAGTTGGTTATATGCTGCTGTGACACACTCTTTACATAGAAATTGTTAGCTACCTGTTACATTTATACTTCAGTGTTAATTGGTTACCAACTGTATTGTACCCCATTGTATTGTACCCCACTATTGAAACCCCCTATCCTATTTACTAAAAGAAACCCCTCCCCAATTGTCTACTTTAACAAACCCCATACCCCTCACTATTGAATTTTCCCTGTTTTTGCATTTTTTTAATAAAGTTTATTTTGCACCCCACCTGTGTGGTAATTGCTCCCCAAGATCCCATATGCCTACTGGCAGGGACATGGCCAAGAGGGAGGTATAAATTAGTGGCAGGGGCATCCCAAAACCTTTTTCTGTTATAATGTGCGGTCATGTCATATAGAAAGGCTGGAGAGCCACTGCTCTAACTCATTGGAGAATATGCTTTTTTTTTTCATTTCTGCTTCTCACAAGTCATCGTCCTCACCCCAGCCAAGTGTGTTGTCAGGTACCTGAGCTACTTGCATAAAAGACTCTAAGCTGCTTCCGTGAGTCATCTCCGCTTACCAGCTGTACCTCTGCAGCAGCACTCTCATTTGTTTGCTCTGAACTCAATAGAGGAGATTCTTCTTTTGCTTGTATGGCTTAAAAAAAAAAAAGGTAAGTGAAGCTGATTCTCCTGAGGGGATCAGAAAACTGGTCAGAGCCAATATAGCTTAGACTGGAGCTGTCCAAGAATCCCACCCTTTTCTGCCAATGCACTCTAGTTCTAACCTATGGCTAGAATGGCTCAGCTCCTATCTTTTACCGCTGCTGTGTATAGAACACCCAACATCCTCAAAAAGTGGGTGGGATTGTGATTTGATGACCTGTATAGTTCTCCTCATGCAAGTGAATCTGAGATAATTCCTCTTGTGAGCTAAATCTGAAATTTTACCCATTTAGAAATGAACAGCACTGGCATTTTCTTTATTTTGCTACACAGCTTCTTAGTTTCCCTGCTCATGTTGCCAGATAATGAAGAGAAAGAAGACCTGGCTTCATGGATGTGGAACTACTCTTTAGCCAAAATGAGTATTGATGCCCTTTGTTGTGCCAGGTTGGTTTTTGGTTTGGCTTGCTGCAGTACATACCAAGGACTTCTTCAGAACAACAGAAGATGGTCTAATCTATCATAGTTTATGTGTTTCTCATGTGCCTATGCTTAAGCATCATTTATAATAATGGTAATAAATACAAATACTTAGCTCTTACACAGCACTTTTACTTGGTTCATCTCAAAGTGCTTTACAAAGGATGTAAGTATTATTAGCTGGAAAGGAATTTATGAAAAGATACTGGGTAGCAAAACAGCCAGAGACTATGGACAGCATTCTGTTTACCTTTGCAAACACAACCCAGCTGGACTTGCACAGAATACTAGGGAAACAAAGGAAGGAGCTAGAAGAGTATGTAGCGCCTCTAGCGAAGGTCCACAGCCTGTAATAGCTGAAGAGTCAATCCCTGGTGTGGATAGTAGGCGTAAATGTTTACAAGAAGATGGGACAATATAAAACACATGCCCATAGAATACAGTGCCCAGCACAATGGTTGTACAGTATGGAGCACAATGGGGGCCTGGCCCATGATCAGGGCTCATAGGCGCTACCTTAATAATCAATAATAAAGAGAATCAAGTGAGGGACAGCTGGGAACTTGAGCATACAATGCATGCTCCACACATCACCCTCTTTTATTATGGCTAAGCACCTTTCCACTGATGCCTCGGTTATGGGAGGTGGCTATGTGGGAGTGACAGTGCTAAATGAGCCTTGGTAGCACTTCAATGTTCAACAACATCTGGGGCAACACAACTGTGCAATGTGAGTGCTATCCAGGGGAGATCCAGAAAATGTGTGGCAGATGGGACGGGCCCAGGAAACTATGTGCAGGTCCAGTCTAAGCTCATGTTCTGACACCTCAAATTCCGGTGCTGGAAGAATGCCCTGTCCGTACAGTTTGCTTTGTTGCCTTGTACCATAGCTAACACCAACATCTCCATGCACCCCTGACTACACTGGGCTGTAGCCACACTTCCTTATACTAACATGACATCATACTTCCATTGTGGTACAAAATAACTTCTGTGTCCTGGGAATGGTTGGACTCTCAAGCATGCCTATCGTTCCCATACAGTGGGATGGTTCATGGCTACACCTGCATAGGCTGACATCCTCAACCAATGTAAGCTGATGAGATCACTATGTTTCCCAGCCCATGTCTTTGAGTGGTGTCAACTGCACATGTAAATAATTATACATCCCAGTACACTGCCTTGGGGATAGCAAGTAGGGTGACCAGATGTCCCGATTTTATAGGGACAATCCCGATTTTGGGGGCTTTTTCTTATATAGGCTCCTGGTACCCCTGTCCCAATGTTTTACACTTGCTCTCCGGTCCTCTAATAGCAATAATGCACTGTTGTTACTTGATGGGAGTGAAGACTATGAATTTGCAAGGGGACATTAATTCTGAAGTATGGCAGTAATGGTCAGTGGTCTCAATTTGTATGTGCAAAGGTGACCTGCAAAGTACATACCAATGCCTGCTATAGTCACCTGCTCCCCAAACTGCCTGTGTCACATTGCTGAGGAATTACATACATTCATAGAATGTAAAGCTAGAAGGGATGTTAGATCATGTAGTCTGACCTCCTGGATATTGCAGGTCATTAAATTTCAACCAGATACCCCTGTATTGAGCCCAAGAATTTGTGCTTGATTAAAACACAACTGTGTTAGGCTAAATCATAGTTTCCAGAGAGGCCTCCAGTTTTTATTTAAAGACATAAACAAATAGAGAATCCACCACGTCTCCTCTGGCAGTTTTCTCCAATGGTTAATCACACTCACTGTTAAAAAACTGTGCCTTATTTTCAATTGGAGTTTGTCTGACTTCAGCTTTCAGCCATTTGATCTTGTTCTGCCTTTCTCTGCTAGATTAAAAAGCCCTTTGGTACCATGTATTTTCTCCTCAGATGGTATTTATTGACTGTAATCAAGTCATCTCTCAGTCTTCTTTTTGATAAACTAATCAGATTGATCTCTTTAAGTTATTCACTGTAAGACATTTTCTCCAGCCACTGACTCGTTTTTGTGGTTCTTTTCTGCACTCTCTCCAGCCTTTTAAAAATGTGGTGGACACCAGACCTGTTTGCAGTGCTCTAGTATCACACTTCTCAGTGCTGCATATAGATGTAAATTCACCTTCTTACTCACTACTCCGCTGTTCCTACATCCAAGGATTGATTGCATTAGCCCTTTTTTGCCACAGCATCCCCCTGAGACCTGGTTTTCAGTTGTTTGTCTGCCATGACCTTTTCAGAGTCACTGCTTTCCAGGATACAGTCCCTCCTTCTGTAGCTATAGCCTGCATTCCTTGTTCCTAGATGTGTACCTTTGCATTTGACTGGATTAAAAGGACTTTTGTTTGAATGGGCCCACCTCAGAGGCAGAAGTTCTAGTAGGACAGTGGGGGCTAATGTGCCCACAATGGAAATATTGTGGGGGCTGTTTCTGCCCCCTCCCCATTTCATCTGTAGCTGGGGAGGGTGTGAGATGGAGCAGCCCAGGCCCTGCTCCGCCTCCAGCCAAGGCCCCCCCGGTGCTAGGGAAAGGGGGTGCTTGGAGGTGGGGGCTGGAGGAGGGCCAGGCAGGGAAGGAGTGGCATCATTTGGGGATGGAGGGAGGGCTGTTTCCCCAGCAGGGGAGAATCCACTGACATTTGTGTAAAAGCAGCAGTCAGGGTAGGGAGCTGGGGTGTCTGGAGGCCTGGGGCGGGGAACCGGGGATACTATCTGCTGCAGACACCCTTACCACACCACTTCCTCTGCCTGCCGTGCCTCTTTGAGGCCAAGATGAGTCCTGCCCACTACTGCCAAAGCCTTGGCAGTGCCTGCGCTCCCTCTTCCCCCCGGGCTCTTTGGCATACCAACACCCAACTCCAAAGGTCAGCCCTCCCATTGCCTCTGGACCAGCTTACCAAGTGATCCAGATTGTTCTGTATGATTGCTCTGTCCTCATCATTATTTATCATTCAGCCAATCTTTCTGTCACCTGCAAATTTTATCAAATGTGATTTTATATTTACTCCCAGATCATGGATGAAAGTAGTGGAAGAGTATTAAGTCTAGTACTGATGCCCAGTAGACATACCCCCATTCCATGATGATTATCCATTGACAACTACTTTTTGAGATCCAACAGTTAGCCAGTTCTTAATCCATTTAATGTGTGCTCCATTGTTATTGTCTAGTGCTAATAACTGGCAAAGTTGGTGTTTTCTGAGTGAAACTTGCACATGCCTAATTACATAAAGGGATTTGCCAAAGGCCCTGATGTGCAGTCTCTGTTATTCCAGCTCTTCTCCTGGAGTATCTTTCAGGACCCACCAGACCTGTTCCGCTGTGCATTTTGGAAATAGATCATATGAAGCTGCAGTGCTGGGGGTTGGATATGTTGAGTCCAATCTGGCTACTTTATTTCTTGCTCAGGAATACCTACTTATCTTCCAAAAGCTGCTTCAGATCCACATCACATGGGGAGATCTCAACGTTGATTCATTTGAACTGTTGGTTTGTCAGGCTGGGCATTCCCCCTCCACATTTTTTTAAACCGTTGGGACACTGATGGGGCAAAATCCCCTGTATTTCTCCAGGCTAAATCAAGGCCCGAAAAGGCCAGTGACAGAAAGGAAGGAGTGATTTTACCAAGAGGCAGAGTAGATCACAAGGGGTAGTAAATTTAATCTAAGCCATGTGGGGAAAACTTGTTTTCAAATATTTCCCTTGCAATTTCTTTTGTTGGAGGAGGAAAGGGGAGCACATTTGATTAAAGATTGTGCCTGTGCCAGTTCTGTTTGCATCATAAAACAACTACACTTTGGAAATCATCCACATACCCTTTTTGTATTAAGTAGTAAATAAATTCAACTCCCCTCTCCCCCAAAATGACCTTGGTGCTATGAACAGGTCCTCAGCCATGATGGGAATATTGGCCAACTTAATGCCATTAGATTAAGCAAAAGGTAAATGGAAAATCTGAATTATTTTGTTCAGACTCAGAAGATAGAGTCACCTTTACTTCATATTCTTTTGCCAAACTAGTCCCTTTAATGGTAACATCAATGATGTGAATTGATCTCCCTTATTCAGTAAACCAGACACTAAAAAGACAGAACTAAGTCTGCAATTTTTTGCTTCCTTTTGAAAGGTGACAAACAAACATCTCTCACAAATAGTGCCAGCTTAATTCTGGGCTTTAGTGAATCAGACAGATTTCAATTTCTGTGATAAATATGTCTTATTTTTCAAAACAGAAAAACACACCCAAGTTTTTTGCAGATGTGTTTTTGCAGAGATAAGAGACAATCTTGGGCACAGAAATGAGCAGCATGACCTACAAGAATAAGAAGAGTCCAAAAAGGGGTGGCAGAAGCTACAACATTGGTTCCTGGTGGTGAGGTAATGCTGAATAAATGAAGTGACTGCTCAAGACTATAGCTGAGAGTGTTTTGATCTCCTTGATCATCCATATTGCTTTTCCTAATCTCTCATTAACCTTACTGGAGATGGAAAATCTATTGCCTTAATGTCCAAGATTACCTAATGTAGCCTTCTTTGACTGAGCAACAAATCACGTAGCTTGCTACAAGTTCAAATAAGGGATCAGAGGAAAAAGTCAATTAAATGCTCCAAATATTTTTATTGGAACCAAACTGCAGACCTTTATCTAATTAGAAGGATTTACAGATTATACATAGCACTGATAAATGAAGTATCAATTTAATGTCTGACATGTCTTCTGTCAAAGGATTAAATTCTGCATTCACAGAGGGATGGAGATGACAATCAAATAAGTATTTTTGCCTCTTCCTTTTATGAAAATAATCAAAGCGATCTTGTGTCCAACTAAAACAAAAGGGAAACAATATGGAAGAGTTACCCTGAGGATAGAAAGGCCAAACAAGTGCTCTCAGAAGACTGACACAAATCCATTAATGCTATACATTTTCATTGACTACACTGTGATATTTAAAAACAAACAAAAATCCCACATTGCGTATCAAGATCTGCAAAAGTGTCACAAGCCAAATAATTTATTTTAAATCAAATTTATTTTCAAAAAGCCCAATGCTGTACTACAATGCCTCCTTTTCATTCTCCAGAGTAACCACAGAAACATAAGATTAATATTTACAATTAAAAGAAAAATTCTTAGGCTAAACATAGCAATAGAATCTATCATTGCCCCTTGTTCTGAGTGGTGAGGTTGTTTCCATTAGAATATGAAATTCATGATATGTCAGGAATATTTCTGGTGTAATCTTGTGTATTTACAACAGAAATGTACACAGAGCCCTGTTTCCTTGAACACAGTCTAAACAAATAACAGCAGGCAGTTTTCTTCTTCAGAAATCCCCAAGTCTGCTACTCCAATGAATTCTGCACCCAAGAAGCCCTGTCCCTCTGCTTCCTCTCAGCGTCATGCTCACAAATCCTTCTTCTGGCTTTTTTCTGTCTCCAACACAAACAAGCCTGCCACTGATATCGTAGCCCTTGCATGTGCAACAAGGGAAACCCCTCAATTCACATAGCTTAGCTCCGCCGGCCATGCAACCTATTGCCTTTGAACACAAGCGTCACAGTCCTGGCCATGATTGACTGAGCACTATAGACAAGGGCAAATTGTGTTGAAAAATGGCTTTTAGGAAACTGTGCTCAGCATTACACTGGTTTTCCATAACCGGTTGATACAATATTAACATGACATTCCTATGTTAAGACTGCACAGTTTTCTTTAATGTTGTGCTAGTTAACACAACTCCTGAATGTCATGTTCTGACACAACCTAATTTTCTAGTGGAGATAATCTTTCATGGTGCAATAGGAGAGAAATAACCTCAAAAATAAATAGGAAAATAGGACTGTAGAACTACAGAAATTGGTAGAGGGCCCTTTGC
The DNA here is from genome assembly GCA_032164245.1 of Sternotherus odoratus. Taxonomy (NCBI): domain Eukaryota; kingdom Metazoa; phylum Chordata; order Testudines; family Kinosternidae; genus Sternotherus; species Sternotherus odoratus. Next base: position 170,998,191 of record JAVMKO010000001.1, read on the forward strand.
AGGGTTGGTACCCGAAACTACTTTAAATGGAAATTTTTAAGCTGTCTTTGTTTTGGCTGACAGGGTCCCTTTAAAACAAAGCAGGTCATGTAGCTAAACTAAGCCAGAGCTGGTCTTCTGTATGAATTGCTCTGAGTCATGTTTGTACTCACAGGGAATAGTGTAATGCGTTAATTGAATCTCTCTCACTGATTTAATTTTCAATTGACAAGTAAATAGGTCTGGTTAAAAAAAATTAACATAGAAAAAGAAGCTGCCAGTAATACTTTGATGATAAATTTCTCTGGTGCACATTTCCCCCTCTTTCTCAGATCAACAAAAATTGCTTAGAATTTGCAGCATTCTCTTTTCAATGAATGTTACCATGTTTCATTGCATTAATTTGATGGCTCACTGTTTTGGCACTTATTTCCAGAGAAATTTTCTTCACATCTTTATATAAAGCTGAATGTTTCCAGGAATTTTAACACTTAATAGACCTACTAGTCATTTTCACATCCCAGGGGAGGGAGGGGGGGTCAACCCTGACCTAAACCCCAATACAGAATGTACAAGTAATGCAAAATTGATAGATAAGAAGCCCAGTTTGAGAGCACCATGACTACGTTTTAAAAGTCAAATGTTCCCATCCACTTACAGGAGCAGAAGGAAACTGGAACCTCTTGATGTCTATCCAGGGGCATGGAAGTGGAGTGCGTGTTCTTCTAGTTCCCCAGACTACACAGGGAGGCCTCTCTTCTTTCATGAGGTTTGGACTCCACTGCTCAGGTGGGGGAACACCATAGACAGGAAGGGGTTCTGACAGTGGGCCTGCTGTCCAATGACATCATTCCTCCACCCCAGTTCCATGGGGCCAAGCAGCACAAGCTCTCATTGACTGAGTCAGCGTTAACATGTGCCGATTCCTGTCCCACATTGGAAAACCTATTGCGAGGGGGAATTCCAGGGACAGGGATGATATGGGGAGCCTCTGGACGCAGAGTTTCTTAGAAGCCCAGCTGCTAAAGAGCCTCAGGCAACAGGAGGCAGTGCAGCACAGAGCGTCTGTGCAGAGGGCCTTGGCTTCTGGTGGCACCCTGGAATCTATAGGCTGCTGAGCTCCTGCCATTTTAAACCTTCTCCACTCCCGGCAATAAAAGAATTATGAGGAAACGTTGCACATATCAGCTCATGGAGTTCCCAGTGCTCTACCTGAAATATTGCCAGGCAAGGAAGCATGGTGCCCAATCTGGTTTTGTTTCAAACAGGTTATTTTATTTCATTGAGACACTCAATCTTATTTAATCATAACTTCATTTTTGACTATAATGTGCCCTTGGAAATTTGAGATGGAGGGCCCTGATTGTCCACTATAGTCAAACTGCACATGGATACAGAAGGGGAGTGGTGATAGGGAGCCAGCTGCTGGTCCTTGATCCTTGCCTAACTCCAATGGAAGTTACAGTACCCCACCCCCAACTCTAACATCTGCTGCTGGTAATAGAACTTACAACAGTGAAGGATCAGGCTTAATGGAGCTTTGCTCCACTGCACCTTCTTCTGTCTATGCTCTGTCTATGACCCATCCACGTAAAATGCCTGACATACCCCATGCCTCGCGTTGCAATAGAGGGGAGTGCGTGAAGGGGAGATAGACAGCTGGCATAGGAGATGGCTGAATGATCTCTGCTGTCTTTCCACAGCCAGAGAAAGTTCTCCTATGCAAAGGAATTCTCCACTGGTTAACTTTAGCCATTTTAAGCTGACTTTTTGGTTTGTCGTGCAGGGTTGCTCAGTGGTGTTGGCCCAGTAGTAATACATTTTATTTTATTTTTGAAAAAAATCATAGTCCATCATTGGCTTGGGAAAAACACACATATAAAGAATGAGACAGGCTTTGTAAGCAGATATAAGGGAATTAACTGGCACTGTTGGCCAAAATGGGGGCCTTCCAACCTGGACAGCATCTCTTTAACTTTCCGTAGAACAATATATAATGACAAACCTGTTATAACTTGTCATTATAATACTGCTCCTTCTCCTCAGGTTCTATATGCCATTATGGATGGAACTATGACTTTCATGGAGTTGATCTGGTGTGACTTTTCTATGTGTATGTAACCAAACTTCTGTCGTGTATTGTTATTTCAAAAGTCCCTTTAATTAGAAACATTAATAATTTACTTCATAGTAGCAATGAATGGCTTCTGTGCTGTGTTTCTCTTTATGTGGTCATGTAACATTAATCTCTGGAATTAATTTTGATTGCACACCTCATTGTTTTCCTTTGAAAAGCGGACTTTCAAAACAAAAAGTTCATAAATGTATGAGGTAATAACACAATATTTTACTCTACACAGTTGATATTTTAAATGTTTACTAATCTGTATGGGCTACATTATTGTAAATTATACAAGACAGACAAATGTCATAGTTGACTTTAATAGTTTACTGCTATAGCTACCAGGCATCCTACATTTCTATACTTCCTAATGTGTACTAGAACTAAGCACGCACAGAGCAAAATCAACACATTCTTATCTTTCTCTTAAGGAGGCAGCTCCACTATTTATTTAAAAGAAGAGCCAGAAGTAAAGGACTCATTTTGATGGCCTTTTCACCATCCCAATTGTATAGATACAAACTAAAGTAAATCTCTTCCACAGGAAGCAGATTGGTACAAAGTAAATGCTGTGGCAGGGTGCTGGCCAGGAGTGCCTGAGCCAGCCCTGCTGGCCCTTTAAGAGGGAGGAGAACCTCTGCAAACCTCCCTGCAAGGAAAGGCTAATCAGCCACCTGGGCTGCAGAGGGCTCAGGATTATGAGTTGCACCTGGCAGCCTCCACAAGGGATAAAAGCCTGCCAGGCAGGAAGCCCAGGGTGGTGGTGTGGTGGAGATAGACACAAACACAGGGAAGCAGAGCTGAGGCTAGGAGCCTGTAAGAGCTGACTACTGCCAGGGACCAGCCAGGACGAGGGCTGGGGCTCAGCTGAACTGTGTAAAGCTGTATTGCGGTGGTGGGGCTTGCACTGTGAATAAAGAGCACTGTTGGGAGCCACAGAAGAGTCCCCTGCCTGTTTGTGACGTGGGGGATAGAGCGGATCTCCTACAATGCTTTCATCATGTATAGAGAGGAAGGGCTAGACTGGGGTACACATCAGGCAATCTAGGACTGTATTCCCAATAGAGCTTGAGCATGCATTTATTTGCAGGCACCATATGGCTTTATCATTTGTTAATAGGCATTCATATGAATAGCTCCTCATTGTTATCAGAAGAAGATAATCCCCAGGTGAACAGAACGTTGACTTTTGTGTAATCATTGCAGTGGTTAATCATAGCATGAGCAATAGACTTGGCTGGATAGAAACACAAAAATGTCCTTGTCGATGATGACATTGAAAGGTGGTTTGTTGGCTTCTAGATGCTAAACTGAGGGTCACCGAAGAGCTAATATCAAACCAGTTTCTGAAAAATGCAATTGAACAGTTGCAATTAGAATCAGCATTAACTAATGCAGATTCCTCCTCCACACTTCTGAAAACCTCCCTAGGATGAGTTCTTGAGATACCTGGGAGCATGGCTTTGTGCCTGACCTACAAAATTGAGTTCTGGATTCAAACTTCCCCAAAGACCAGTGGTATTTAGATCTGGTGTTTTAGTGTGGTTCATTATAAAGATGGAGCCATAAGTAAAGTCAGGGTCTGGATGTGAACTGACACAAAGTTTAGATGGTCTTTGGATCTGGAGCTTTGGTTTGAGCCTATTTGTGCCAGTTTTTGTTGAATTAGGAATATCTTATTGCAAAGTTTACAGTCATTTCAGTTCAGCTCTTAATGATGTTATCTACCACAAGGAATTGCATTTAATATGAATAAAATAGATGCAGAGGCTATGTAATAGGAAACACACAACAAATACTTCATAGTTTACAGTTCTTTACTTTGACTCAGTATAGAAAGCTGTCATTATAAAATGAAAGACTAATTGCAGAAGTCACTGTACTTTTTTCATGGATAATGCTCTGTCTGATCATCAAGCCAATTTACAATAGGAAGAAAAAAAGGAAAAATTGAAAGCCTTCCATTTGTCTAAAATTTAATTATGGCTGGTGTATAGATTAAACCCCTGATGTGCTGCACCTTTAAACTATTTAAACTTCACAACTCCTCTCCTCTGGGAAGCTCACAGACAATAACCCAACTCAATAAAATTACTGTCACCTACCCATAAGACTATATAGACCAGAAATCAAAACAAATATAATGTTAAGGCAAAACCTTCTTTTAGGTCTCCCAATGCAGTTTATGTTGACCATCTAGTTAGATAATAAGCACATTGGGCTATTTTGTGGATCAGAATTACTGAATGGCTATCTATTCAGTGAGCACCATCTATCTAGTACACTAAATGAGGAAAAAGTCCTATGGAAAATAGTATGTGATCATGTAATTAAAGACTATTCAGAATGCATACAAGAGTGCACAGGTAGCCTTAATTCTGGAATTGCCTAAATTTTGAGGGCTTTACTTTCCACCTTAACATTCTTGTAATGCCATTTTTGGGGATGTAATATGAAAATGATAATATCATGAGGTATCATACTAGGGCCAATGTTGTTTAACTGTCATTATCTGGAAAAAGGAGGGAGCAATGAGGTAGCAAAATTTGCAGATGACACCAAATTATTTATGAATCAGAGAGGTAGCAGTGTTAGTCTGGAATAGAAGAGGTAACAAAGTCCTGTGGCACCTTAAAGACTAACTATAAAGTTTTGAAGCATAAGCTTTCGTGGGCTAATACCCACTTTGTGGGATGCAAGCAGTGGAAGTGTCCGGAGGCAGGTATAGAAAAGTAGACAAGAACCAGGTAGGAGGTAACAAGGTTAGTCCAATTAGACTGAACCAGCTTGTTATCTCCAATCAGGGAGGGTGGGTTATTCTTCTAGCAGTTGAATAGGGGGTGTGAACTTGGAGAGAGGAGAAGCTATTTTTGTAATTAGCAAGCCACTGAAGGTCTTTGTTCAGTCCTAGATTGATTGTGTTAAATTTGCAAATGAATTGCAGCTCTGCAGTTTCCCTTTGCAGTCTGGACTTGAAGTTTTTTTTGCTGCAGTATGGTGACTTTTAAATCTGTAGTTGTGTGTCCAGGCAGGTTGAAGTGTTCTCCTACAGGTTTTTGCATATTGCCATTCCTAATATCTGATTTGTGTGCATTTATCCTTTTTCGTAGGGACTGTCTAGTTTGGCCGATGTACATAGCAGAGGGACACTGGTGGCATATAATAGCATATATGACATTGGTTGATGTGCAGGTGAATTAACCAGTGATGGTATGGTTGATCTGGTTAGGTCCTGTGATGGTGTTGCTGGTGTAGATATGTGGGCAGAGTTGGCATCGAGGTTTGTTGCATGGATTGGTTCCTGAGTTGGAGTTATTGTGGTGCAGTGTGCTGTTGCTGGTGAGAATCTGTTTAAGGTTGGCAGGTTGTCTATGTGCCAGGACTGGCCTTCCTCCCAAGGCCTGTGAAAGTGAGGGATTATTGTCCAGGATGGGTTGTAGGTCACTGATGATGCATTGCAGAGGTTTTAACTGAGGACTGTAGGTGATGGCCAGTGGTGTTCTGTTTTCTTTCTTGGGCTTGTCTTGCAGCAGCAGGCTTCTGGGTACATGTCTGGCTCTGTTGATCTGTGTCCTTATTTCCTTGTGCGGGTATTGTAGTTTTGAGAAAGCTTGGTGAAGATCTCGTAGGTGTTGGTCTCTGTCTGAGGGGTTGGAGCAAATATGATTGTACCTAAGTGCTTGGCTATAGACAATGGATCGTGTGGTATGTCCGGGATGGAAGCTGGTGGCATGAAGGTAGGCATAGCTGTCGGTAGGTTTTCGGTATAGGGTGGTGTCGATGTGGCCGTCATTAATTTGCACCGTGGTGACTAGGAAGTTGACTTCCTGTGTGGACTGGTCCAGTCTGAGGTGGATGGTGGGGTGGAAGCTGTTGAAGTCATGGTGGAATTCTTCCAGAGTTTCTTTCCCATGGGTCCAGATGATGAAGATGTCATCAATGAAGCATAGAGAAGGGGTGTGAGTGGACGAGAGTTGAGGAATCGTTCCAGGTCAGCCATAAAGATGTTGGCATATTGTGGGGCCATGCGGGTGCCCATAGCAGTGCCGCTGGTCTGAAGGTATATATTGTCACCAAATTTGAAATAGTTGTGTATTCAAATCCAGAGAAGACTGAGGCATTCCAGAAAGCTCTAACCAATTTAGGTGAGTAGAAAACACAATAGCCGAAGTACGTCAATGTTGATAAATGCCAGGTAATGTACATTGGAGGGAATAATCTGAACTGTCATAAACATTGCTAGTTCCTAAATTAACTGTAGCAAGTCAGGAAAATGACCTGAACATCACTGTGGACAGCTCAGTGAAAACCAGCGGTCAAAAAAACCAAAGCAGCACATATAAGGAATGTGATGGAAAATAACACTGAAAATATTAGAATGTCATTATAATTTCATGTATGCAGTGTTGTTGTAGCTGTGTTGGTCCTAAGCTATTAGGGAGACCAGGTGGATGAGTTAATAACTTTTATTGGACCAACTTTTGTTGGTGAGACAGACAAGTGTTCAAGCTTACATAGTTTCTCTTCAGATCCAGAAGTTGGCCCAATATGAGATATTACCTCACCCACATTATAATTTCATGGTATGAATGGTGTAGTATGTTCAGTTCTGGCCACCCTTCCTTTACAAGGATATAATATGTAGAGGAGGTTCAGAGCCAGGAAATGAAAGTGACCATAGGTATGTAAGAACATCCAGAGATGGAATGTTTAATTAAGAGAGGAACGAATATGAGGAGTATACAAAATAATTAATTGTCTACAGAAAGTAGATCATGTTTTTTTCTCATAATGCAAGAACAAAGGGACATTAAATGAAATTGAAAGGTGACACATTTCAAAATGACAGGAGGAAATACTTTCCCAAGCAACACACAATTAACCTGTGGCGCTCATTGCCAGAAGATATCAGTGAGGCCAAGAGTGTAGCGGGATTCAAAAAAAGATTGGACATTTATATGGACGGTGAGAACATCCAGATTTACATTAGTAAAGATTACAGTTTAAAAATCCAAAAGATGGAAGAGACTACTTCAGAACCTAACCTAACTTCTAAATGGGTGGATTAGGAAGAAATTTTGCCTACTGTGGCAAGACATCTTCTCTGCTTCCACAGGCTCAGTGCTGCCCCCTCTGGTGGGGGGGGGCATGGATTCTGTTGGGAGGACAGTGTTGTGGAAGTGACTGAACTTTCTTCACTTGGGAGTTGTGACAGACCTTCAGGGAGGGGCTCATTTGTGTGGAAAAATCTGAGGAAGATTTCTCCAGTACCTCAAAAAAACCCCACAAACCCAAACAGTACCAAGTTAGCACTTTTCCTATCCTATCACATCAATAATAGTTACCTTATTTTTTCCAGTTCCTTCCCTCATATCCAAAGTTTAAAATTCTGTATCAAGCATATTCAGCATCCCTAAGGTTAATCTGATTTGATCTTGTCCTATTCCTTATATTTAGACATCTTTATTGGGCACTACAACTTGAAACAGAGATGTCCCAGATACATTATATAACAAGAAAATTACATGTAAATGTAAAAATGAACTTGTAATAACTTGACTTATTGCTTGGGCTTGAGGATCAGCATGATCCTGGTCTCCTCAGCCACATAAAAATTATTCAGCCGCAAAAGGCCCTTGAGCATGACATGACATTTACAGCATCTATCTGTATTTCTTGTTTATTTCTCATAAATTTCCTTTGGTAATAACTTGGTAACTGAGAAACATTCTGCAGCATCCAAATGCAGTCCATGATTATCCCATATTTTATACAACACATGTTAAAGTAATTAATTTTCCCAGGCAAATGTCATACCATTTAGTTCATAGTTAAGAGCCAAATATTTGTGCACTCATTTGTTAGAGAGATATGCATGAGCACAGAACACTTTAGTTCCATTGTACTGAACAAGTATAATTTAAAGGGACACTGTCACGGCTGTTAAGTTCTTAACTTTCACATTAGTTGTTGTTCCAATTAATTGCAATTCCCTTAAGAATTTTGCCCAGTTTTATTTTTTTTTTTAAAAATATCCTTGCTACAGCATTTAACATGATAAAGAGAGAGAGAGAGAGAGAGAGAAAGACTGGACCTACTGTGTTGCGGAGTACACTGCAGGCAGTCTGATATTCGTGTCCTATGGTGCCAGAAGGACATTTTATTTTAACCCTCTCCTTTTTATTGACACAATCTTGAGCCCGCCCCATTTTTAGTTTGGAACCATGGCAATTAAGAGCCTGTAGGTGACTCATAAAAGCAGCTGTACAGTAGACTCTCGAGTATCCAGGATTGGGTTAACCAGGTTCTGGATTAACCAGGATGTCAAAAAATATACGCATAACTCACAGGGCCTGCTCTGACTTTGTTGCCACCGCAAGCACACAAAAAAACCCAAAACCACCAGGGTGCAGGGCAGTCAGTGAACCAACACCCCCTCCTCCCCGGCGCAGGGTAGCTGGTGAACCTCCCCCCCCCCCATATTTCCTATGGATGGTGATTATCTGGGATTTTAATAACCAGGACACATTTTTTCCCCATCATCCCGGATAATCAAAAGTCTACTGTATTTAAAAGGGCCTTGAACAGAATTACAAGCTGGAGAAACAAACTTCTTTAATCTTTTCCTCCTCCCCACTCCACCGCACCCCCTTAAACAATAACAACTCTGGAGCAGCAATTCATAAGACAATACCTTCCATCAATGAAATACAAGTTAGCAACATTACATCATCAGAACACTCTTGCATTGGCGAATCATGCTCTGAGGCCATGAAACCATTTCTGGCAGTTTCTCATAGCTCTATTTACAAATTAACCCTTTTACATATACTACACCCTATAATACAAAAGACCCTCACAGCACTATATTTAAATTGGAACTGAACAAACCAGTTCAGTGAACCGAAGAGCAGAAATAGAGCTGAGCAACTACAAATTCTCCTCACATTTGACAAGATTGGATTTCCTGAGTGAAACCAGAAATTTCCACTGAAGCTTCCGGTTCAACAATTCTAACCTACACAGCCTCTCCTATTTCCTCCATGGCCACTTGTTATTCAGCATATTCAACATGCTTCCAACAGCTTTGGATGCAGTGGACCTGATTGTCTTCCCACTTACATTGGTTTTCCACCAGCGTAAGTCCACTGGCTTTAATGACATTAAGTGAGAGGAGAGGTAGGCCCACACTTCTTGTCAGTCATTGAAAGGCAGGCAGTGCTGCTTCTGGAAGAACTGATTCAGAAATGGGAATGGGTGGCTTGGCAAAAAGTAGGGGGAGGACTGTCAGACATTCAAGCAGAACATGAAGCAGATGAGAAGATATGGATGGTTAATGGGAAGAAGTACAGAAGAGGCCATGAGAATAAGGAGGATCAAGAAGAGAAAGAAGTAGCCATGAAAGGGATGATGTGGGGAGGGAAGAAGGGAATTTAAGAAAGCCAACAGAAATGGAAGACAAAGGGGAAAGAGGACAAAAAGAGACAGGAAAAAATGCAAAAATAAAAAACCCCCAAAAGATGAAAAAATGAAAGGCAGTGTAAAAAGAGATGGGGCTCAGAAACATCTGATTTTATTCAGATCTCTGGGGTGTTCACAGGTTTTTGAATCTTTAGAGTTTCTCCCAGCACTGCTTCTATGCACAAATGTATCAGCTGATTTAATATCTTACACTGCATTAACAGTCTGTATGGACAATATGCTATCCTATTCCAGGCAAAACAGATGATTCCACAAAGCAGCTCTGATCAATACCAGATCCTCAAAGCAGCCTGCAAGGGTAGCTTGAAAGCTTTTTATTTAAAAAATAAATGGCATTTCCTCCTCTATTTTCTTAATTGAAAGAGACACTGAATTTAGGACACAGTGTACCAGTAGCATGAGGGTGGAGTGGAGTACAGAGTACATCCTTAGAAAAGCCTTGATCAATATTAGAGTCTCAAGATTCTCTAGAAAAAGGAAGCTTAAACAGGGGCTTGGGAATTTTTAAAAATGTTTTTTGTTTTTATCCATCAGCCTAAAAGATTAAGCTGGGAAATGCAGAATTTGGAGGAGAGAGGGAACTGGTAATTCCTTCATGCAACTCCAATTGATGTCAAAGCTTCAAGGCAGCCTTCAAGGGGAAATTTGGAGAAATGCCTGGGGAATTTTCAAAGGCAGTAGGCAGCAGGTTAACAACCCTTGATGAGCAGAGACAGCAACTGGGCTTTTAAGCAACTTGCTGTATTTCAGTTATTATATTTGATAATGTTTACAATAGAGTATTCAGGCTGCAGACAAGTATCCAATGGTTGAAGCAAGAATACATTTCTCTAGGTACTTCCTCTGGGCCAAATCTGTAAGTTTTGTTATGTGGACCCAACACACACACAAAGCAGAAATTCACAAGATGCACTTGCTGTGTGTAGTTTTGTGTACTATGTGGGGGTAAAATATCACTGAAGGGAAATGTTACCCAGTGATTAAAGTAAAAAGAAGTGTATATAAGCAAAGTACAGCTCCCCTCTCCTTCTCGGTTAGTGCATTGAGAGTTCCTCCTCCTCTTTCATCCTACTTTAAACTCTGATGTTGCCATTCTGTTTTTTAGGTAGTAACACCTTTAAATATAGAAGCATCTCCCTGGCAGCTGCAGGGTTGGCTGGGGGACAGATTGCCATTGTGCATTTCAGTTCAGTTGAAGAATGTCACAGAGGGAGTCACAGGGCTCTCCTGCCTCATGGTGACTATTTATATTAGTTCCTTCTGTGCAGTTTCTAAATCTAAAATAAATGTCTCCTAGATTGAGAAATGCATGCTTTGTATATTAGAAAATGTAACAGGGATGAAAAATGGTTATTGCCGCTGAACAGTCTATTCAGACTTCCCTTTGTTGGTTGTGTATGTCATGTCACATGGGTTAGGGTTAGAGCTTTCCTAGTCTTCCCAGTGGTTGCTGTGTGTTTTAGTGAAAGTGTGTCTACAGTTTTCCTGCAAAATCTTCATTCCAGCTCTGAGTTTAATCAGATGCTTTGCTTTCACCTGCATAATATTTCACATGCTTTATTTTCAGATGCATCTCATGTTGGCCCATGATGTGGGGGTGAGTAGGAGCTGTACCGTGACAGCATATCCCAGGTCACATTGAATATATACAGTGGTTGCACTTTAAAAGTTTCTGTCAATTGGAAAGTTTTTGCTGCTCTTACTGGTGATCCCCAGTATGGGTATGATTTTCAAACATGCTCTGTGTAGGCCTAACTCCGCTTTTTTTTTAAGTCAATGACAAAATTGCCACTGATTTCAATGGCAGCCACACTGACGTCTTCTGATCACCTCTGCCTACATGTACACGGTCTGTATATCAAACTGATACAAACGTCAAAACCGGGAGAGACACTTTAAAAGTGCCACTGTACCTGATGTAACTTTACATCCAAGTCTATCTCATATTCATACTCCTGATTATGAAATGGCAAGCTTTTACTATGAAGTATTTCACATACAAGCTCAGATTCTACTGTGTTAGGGCAGCATAGCCAAAGTAACCAGCCACTAGGTCACTTCAACATAGGGGGAATCTTCCAGTAGTTTAAAACTGGCATAGCAGGTCTTAAACCATTCCTCTCTCTGCAGCTGGAATAGGCAGTGTGACTGGGTGAAGGGGACATAATATGGTCCATGTGCCGGGGCTTTTTCCAACTGCTATATCGTAGATGCTCCAATTACTTGAAGATTTTGCAAACATGAAGGATATATAGATTAAATGCATTCTTGGGACATAGTTCTCCACTTATGTACACTGGTGTGAATCAAGTGTAACTTCATTGAAGAGAATGGAATTAATTCAGTGTAAAACCAATATAAATGAGAGGAACATCAGGCTCTTTGTGACAAAATGCCCAAGTGGCGAGTAGTTTTGTTCAAAGCAGATCAGGAGCTCATAGTTTGACTCTTGTTACTGATTTCAAAATTGCTTGAAAAACAATCCCAATACAGATTAGAATCACTATGTTTCTCTTTTCCCCATGGTAATAATATATTGTAATTTTGTTTTGTTTTTATTTTAGCCCTTTGGCTTCCTTTCTGCCTTCTTCCTCCTTGTGTTCTAGAACTAATGCAGTGTGTGATGTACATTTACCATTATAACTCTCTGTTGCTGTCAGGATGTACAATTAATTTAATATTACTATCCTTTGTCATTAAAATCATCATTTAACACAAAGATTTTATTTAAAAATATTTTCTTTTAAACACTTTTTCAGGGATGGAACTAAATGAATCTCTTTTTGTTTTGGCCATATTCCCAAATGAATATAAAAAGTGAGGAACAAAAATAGCCATGATAAATCAATCTCAAAGAAAACTTGATGTGGTAACAAAATCAATGGTTCTAGACAGGATATATTTGCTCCTTCACTTCTGAAAGCAAAATGTGATGGAGGAGTAGATGGAAAATATCTGCAATGGTGTGTTTTGTTCTTACAGAGGAACTGTCTACAAGCAGTTCTCAAATTATGGGTCAGAACCCCGAAGTGGGTTACATACCCATTTTAATGGGGTCGCCAGGGCTGGTGTTAGACTTGCTCGAGTCTGGGGCCAAAGCCCAAGCCAAAGTTGAAGCCCAAGACCCCACTCCCCACCCAGGTCATGTAATAATTTTTGTTGTCAGAAGGGGGTCACAGTGCAATGAAGTTTGAGAACCCTGGAAACAAAGCATATGCCTCCCTCACCTGTTAAAACAAGTAGGCCAAGAGAAAAGTCCTAACTGTGCTGAGTAATTGTGCAGGATGAGGGATGATGTGGAGGGAAAGCAGCCACTATGCAGTAGCTAATTTCCATGCAGCTAAGAAAAGCTTGGCCAGAACGTGAGGAAGATATCATGGGACTGGTCACTGTGGATGTTCACTTGTTAGTGATTTTTCTTTGCAATGATGTCATCTGATACAATAGTAAGGTCTAATCTTGCTCTGTGGTGTGTTAGATGACAGTAGCAAAAAGGTCTGAATCCTGTCTACACGATGATTTCCACGCTTACTACCTCTGATGGAGCTACACTAAAGGATAATTATGGCTGCCAGTTTTCCTAGTTAGATGCATGAAAGAAATAGGAAGAAGTGTGAGTGTCTTTTGGGCTATACCTATGTGAGTCAGCCTTTCATTGCTATCCGGAAGGCAAGAACAACACAGGTCTTGTCTTCATTGGAAATTTAGATCAAGTTAAACCCAATGTTGTGGGTTCATGTTAACTCACAGGATGTTAAACACAATTTTGCAACCAATGTAGATTCATACAAGTTGTGTTTAATAACATGTCAGCTGGTTGCGGTTAAATGTATAGTTCCATGACCATCTGACACAATATTAAACACAACAGTCTCTACTTATATTAGTTGCAAAGTCTGTTTGACATCATATTAGTTAACATGTCACCTCAAAGTCATGTTCTAACGTGACCTAAGTTTCTAGTGAAGACAAGCTGTAGTGGGGCAGTCACCCGGCTCTGGCCTTGAAAGGGCTAAAAGTCAGTCCTTGAGGAGAGCTGGGGCTGAGAGCCAATAAGAAAAGGCTGATTGGGGAAGCAGCCACAGCTGGGGCCATGCCCAATTAGGAGACAACTGGTCCCATAAAAGGGCTGTGAACCAGCAACTGGGTCAGTGTCTTTTTATCTGTGGAGAGAGAAGGACCTGGCTGTTTGGGAGAAAAGAGTGTCTGGAGTGGAGCAGGGCTGGGGGAAGGGCAAGAGGAGTTGGAAAGCTCCAGCCTGGCAGTGCCCCAGGCTGCATGCCTTGGTGAAGGCCTATACAGGTACTGGGGCTGCAGAGGGGAAGCCCAGGAATAGGCAGAGGCAGCTGGTCCTACCCCCTTGCCAATGATGAGTGGCCATTACAGACTGCAGTCTGCCCCAGTGAGCAGGGGCTAGATGATGACTGGCAGTAGCCACTGAGGCAAGGTGGGGGAGGGTTGGGGGTTTCCCTGGGAGGGGAGACCCAGAGTGAGAGGGTACTGCAGAGGGGCAACATCCCAAAGCAAGGCGGCACTGAGGTCCAGGAGGGACACGGGGGCCAGTGGCAGGTGAGACACCGGCCTGCAGAGGGTGCTGGAAAAATAGCTAATTCCTAGATGACCAGCAGGAGGCACCACACCAGTGAGTCTTCACTTCACTACACAAGCCCACAAAAGCAACAAGGAAACCCATATATTGCCTGAGATCTGAAAGGTGTTCCCTCGATATCCCTGTAGGTCTCTGGTTGAATGAAAAATCCTAGCTACAGAATCCTCCTGCTCTATCCGGAAGTCAGGGGAGTGGCGTTTTTTTTTAAAGTCCTGCAACTTTGGGGGCTGTGTTTCCATTCTGTGCATTTTTACACAGGAAGAGAAGCATATGGCCTACAGTGAATAACATGTTTTTGCAGAGTGTTAATTGTGCTAAGTATGGCTTTCGAAACCTCACTTGGAATTTACTTACGATTTTTAATAGGATGCTGATAATACTGTAGTATAAAACCATCTCTTGTTGCTCATGACAGATGAAAGCACACATTCTTCCAGCTACAGAGAGGAAACTGATTTTTGTACAATTTCAAAATATTTTCACAATCGGATGTTACCTAGCGGCTCTGTGTTCTTGGGGAGCCAGGCAGCCGTACCCAGCCTGTCTGACTCACTAAAGACCCCCACCCCAGTCTCTGCTTGAACCAAAACAGATGAGAAGAAAGACTTACAAAAAGCAATGAAAAGACAGTGATACACACACACCTAAACCACTGGGATAAGGGTGACAGGATTAAGGAAACTCCTCTAGACCCATTTGCATGGCAGATGGGACAAGGAGGCATCTCCTTTAGCATACAGAATGGAGAACAGAGATTCCAAGGCAAGAACCACACTGAACTCTGGGACCAGAAAAGCAGGGAAGCACGGCATGATGGGGGATCGCTGCTCCAGATGTTAATGGACCCACATCTGCACACAGCCATCTTAGTACCTATTCAGACCAATTCTAGTAATAAATCCTTTATTGGTATCCAAAATAGTGAAGCTCCCTAATTGCATTGTGAACTCCCTCCAAGGAACACGGCCTATAGCCAGGAATGATCTGCTCCCATTGTTTAACCTGAACAAAACAACTTTGGTATATACTCCCTTGAGCCATCAGTTTATGCATAAACAAATCTAGTGTTCTCCCTTAAACCATTGTTGTTTCCCTACCAAAACAAAAACAAAACAAAACAAAACAAAAACATCCTACCCATGCTCAAGTAAGTGTTCTGATATCTGGATCCAAACTCTGCATCAGTTCCACAGGGACTTCATCTTCTCCTGACTGATTGTGCTGGGGGCTCCAGCATCCTTTCTCCAGCACTCCGGACCCTCAGCTACCACCACTCTCTGGGCTCCCCCGATCGATTCAAGTTTCACGGGGTGGTGAGAACCCCCCCCCCCCTCTCTCTCTCTCTAGCCTTCTGACCCTGACTTGTGTGATCAGTTCTAGTTTTCTAAACATGAGTTTTACAATCAAATTTAAGTTAAATTTAATATGATAACTGTTTTTGTTTGTTTGGCTCCCCTATGGTTATTACCTGGCAATAAATACCTTTAATGATTAAGCTGGTTGCTTCTCTCTCTTCCTCCTGCCCCCCCCCCCCCCCCCCCCGTGTTTCCTCATTGGTCTGCACTGCAGCAACGTTTCTCGTACCTAAGCTAAAAGATCCCTGCAGCACCCAAAAATCCGGTGGGGTTTGCTCATCAAATGGGTTACTACCAGAACAATTGTAACATGAAAGGGGGGATAAGGACATACTGAACTGGGACATATGAGGGTGACAGATTGAAAGTGCTGCTCGACTCAGCCTGTTCAGGCGTACTCTATTCTGGTTTGGTGCCTGTGGCATATAAGTGTGACAGCTTGGAAATGCTGCTCGACCCAGCCACTGAGTCCAGAGAGTGGGAACAAATAAGGGGTAAGCTTGGAGTGCTGATTAACCTGGTCCTCTCAGATGTGCTCTGTTAATGTGTGTGTTCATCAGATTCTGGGGCTGAAGAACCCATCTCTGGCGAACCTAGGTCCTGCAGGATAGCTCCATTGAGGGGGAATTTACAGCAGGGAGAAATAGAGCTCCATATAAGAAAACAAGTGACACAAGCAGTACATTGATAGAAGTACAGAACCTCCCACCCCCAGAAAAGTAACCCTAATAAATGAGTATACCCAAAAGTAACAGGCAAAGCTGGTAACACTGATAATTTGACATGAAAAAGTTAAGGACATTATTTCAAAAGTAAAGTATATAGGAGGAAGGTTTGCATTTCTGATTATTGATCTTGGATCCGATAGGGCTTTAATAACATCATGCATCGACTATGAGAAAGGGACCAAGAGACTTTTTCCGGTGGACCATATGAACTGGAACCATAAATTCACTGAACATTAAGTCTCACCAGTTGAGGGTCAATCCATCCTCCTCATCATATCCACTTATTATACTCCACATCTGAACATAGCTATTATATGAACAATGTACCCTCATAGCTCAATATCTGTACTTTGACCCTTCAACCTTTTACGCCCAATCGAGGATATTGCAGATTATTTATTCCTTACACCATCTGATCTTAAACTGAACTTCACACTCCTTGATAAGCTGTATGTTATTCCCTGATAACCAGAAACATCTACACTTAAACTCTGTACTTTTCACTTTTTAAAAATCATCTTAATAATAGCAGGAGTCTACGCTGATGGAAAAGCCATTTTTACTTCTGTATTTTCATACCTTTAAGGAATTGTCCCTACCTAATTTAGGATAAACTCTGCAATACTTTTTCAATTCTTTCTGAGTTGAAAACTGAGGTATTGAAAGGTATTTTATTAATGTAGTAATATTTCATCAACCTATTGGTCAATACAAGTGTCCATGAGTAATTGTTATGAAATTGCACTAGTCATTTAAGCTTTCCCTGTGGTTAACTTATGTAATATGGGATGGGGATGATAACGGCGAAAGAGACTGAACAGAAAAGTCTATTTTGCTCAGAAATTTAAAAAAGTATAAATAATTTCACACCATGAATTAACAGTTTCCTGTATTTGAAAGTAGAACTTTTAATTGGATTATCTGAGCCTATTTTTGATAGTGACCCTCTTGCTTTCAAACAGGATTTAGGATGCTGGATCTATGGAAGTGAAAAGAAGCTTCTATGATAGTTCAATAATCACAAAAAGAATAGGAGAATGTTAGCCTGTAAGCATTCCAAGATGCTTTGTGTCAATGTCCTCCAGACCTTCGCTTTCAAATGAAAGCCACTAACATTGAAAGATTTGCTGTTTGAATATATGTAGTGTTTCCTGATGACGATACAGATAAATAAAAGGTAAAGACACATTGATATGGATATAGAAGATACATGTATCTGAGCAATGTTCTTAGAACTGTAGACAGCATAGAAAGGGGTTAGTCATATGTGTGGTACAGGTGCTACATACAAACAATGGCCCCTTCAAAATTTGTGCAGCTCTTTGCAAAGTTTCTTTGAAACTAGAGGTGGTGACAGAACAGGTTATTTCCCCCAGGGAAAATTTCAATTTTTCTGCAAAAAATCAAAAATTGAAATATTTCTACCAACAACCAAAGTCATTTGATCAGGAAATGCTGCTGAGGGGACTGTTTGAGTTGTTGTTTTTCTCTATAGGCCGGGCTCCCTGATCAGACAATATCTCCAGTGATACCCCATTGTCTTCTTCCCTTCTGGTGAAGGGAGGCAGTGCATTATGGGAGTCTCATGATTGTGGTGCGTCATGAGAACTGAAGTCTGGCTGCAGAGTCTGACCCCTGGAAAACACAGATATGAAGCACTGAACGACAGTGCCCATGAGGCACTGTGGTGGCATTTCAGAATCAAAATATTTGTTTTTTGGCTAAAATATTTCAGCTATTGGCTAAAAAAATCAAAATCATTTTGGATTTAGGCTGTCCTGTTTTTTTTTAAATAAAAAATGCAAATCTGCTGTGGAAAGCAAAACTTTCTTCAAAAAAATAAAATAAATCAAAAATCCAATTTTCTGTGGAAAAACATTTTTGACAAAAAAGTTCTAGACCATCCACCTGTGAAGCACAAGGACAGGCAGGCCATTCAGCTGCTGCTTTTCTGGACTACGTTTTGGAGGTGCACTGAGCATGCAGAATGCCCCAAAGAGGATGTCCTATTTACAGGTAAAAATTAAACCTCTCTTGGACACTAACAGCTTAGTTGGTGCTCAGAGCCCTGGTTCCCACTACTTATAGTGAAGTTCTCGAGTAAAACATTGCCATGATGTTTGTCTTTTTAATTTCAGTGAAAACGCTTTTAAAAAGTTTACATATTGCCATATAATCCTGCAAATGCAAATATTGGGGCATGGGGGCCAGTGCATGGGAAGCAGAAAGGGAAATCCACTATGGTCTGAACTGTAACATGGAAGATCAAACCAAAAAAGGTTGGCGATTATCTCTTTAGGGGGTGGGTTTTACACCTTTGAGGGGCCACTTTTCCAAGGTTGTCTCACAGCCACCAGGGCTGGACCTTGAGCACCCGTCAGAGGGGAAGACAGGTGGAAAGGCCGCCCTGATCCCCTGACTCCAGGAGCTGGCGCTTTAAGGGGAGCACCCCGCCCATCCCCCCGCTAACCCAGGGACAGCAGCAGCGGAGGCCCAGGCTGGGCCCGCACATGCGCGGCAGATCGCAGGCGCACGTGCAGTGACAGCCCCCAGCCTGCAGGGGGCAGTCGATAGCAGGCGCTCCTCGGCCGGGCCCCGCCCCGATGTCATGACACCTCGCCCTGTGATGTCAGACGCAGGTCTCTAGGCAACAGAATCCCAAACAGCGCGTTCACGTTCCCTCTCCGCCTGGCGAGCGCGGGGGGCGCGAGCGGCCGGGGTCCGGGCAGCAACACCAGCCCCAGGGCGGCGCCGGGCGCGAGACCGGCACGAGCATGGCGCTACCGCTCCTGCCCGGGAACTCCTTCAACCGCAACGTGAGTGACAGCGGCAGAGACCCCGCCCCCAGCCGAGCCGGCGCCCCCCCCCCCCCGCCCTTTGCCTTCCCGCCCAGCGCTCCACCTCCCCTGCGTCTAGCCCCCGTGCACCCCTCCCGTCTCCTTCCCATGGCAGCCCTGTGCATAGCCCCCCCCCCACTCTGCCCCCCTTGCATAGCTCTTCTACCAGCGGCCCTGCAGAGCCCCTGGCAACCTCACATAGACCCTCCCCAGCGCCAGTCCCTTGTATCGAGCAACCCCACTCAGCCCCGGCACCTGTATTCTTCACCCTTCTCGGCGTCCCTACCCCCGTCCTAGCGCTCCTGGCCCCTAGCCACTGCACAAACTCCTCGGTCTGCACCAGAGCCCCCTCTGCACTGCTTTTACCTTCCGGTACCCTCACACGCCTCCGTGTAGCTCCGACACCTAGCAACCCACCCTGCTCCTGGCACCTGCTCCATGAATCCAACATCCTGCAGATATTCTTTCTAATCACCTCCCACCTACCCACACACTCCCTTTTTGTTCCCCTCACTGTGCTCTCCAGACATCTCCCCAGCATATTGCCTAATGTATCCTGCAGGTGTCTGATGTCCTTGTTTTCTCATGTAGGGAAATACGAATAATGATACTTGGCTCCCTTGGTAAAAGGTTTTTGAGAGCTACTGATGAAAAATGCTATGAAGGAGCCAAATATTGTTGTTGCTCCCCTGAAACATACCTCCCAAGTGCACCCCAATGAACCCCAAGCTCCTCCAATATTCCTCCACAACATACCTTTCAGCAGTATCACTTTCGGGTCGCTTTCTCAATATACACAAGTATAGCTCTTGGTTAAACTCAAGATGTGCTTGCTTCATAGTTTCTCTTATACATGTTCTTAAAAACCCAAACATTTGAAATGACTGTGCTTATCCCAGGGAAGAAGGGAAGGTAGGTCTAATTTTTATTGCCGATATCAGGTGTTGGCAGTGTTTGCACCTGAGGAAATGTTGCTATGAACATGGTCTAGCAGCAAGTGTAGATGAGGACAAACACAGCTCGTGCTTGTCTATACTTGCAGGTAAACAATGTTTCATCTGTATCTGTTGTCAACAATAGGTATTTTTTTCTTGTGTATATGAGGCTTTGCTTCCAATATACTTATTCTCTCTGGCCTTGTCTGCACTGGAGAATTATATAGTATGTGATTAAAATATTAGTCTTGGCCCACATGTAAGTAGTATACTACAGTGTCCACACTAGCAATAATATTTCACTTGAACTTATCTCTGCATTCACACACAGCTGTGAAGTAAGCACATAGTCCTCCCATCACTGACCCTTGAGGGCAAATTGTCATATACAAGCTAGTTTTAGTGCTGCTCATGTTCATGAACACTAATATTGCAAGTTAGCTATGACGTTATTGACAGAATCTGTAACCGTAATCGATCACTGTTGCAACCCCCGTTACATATTTGCAGCAAATATTGTACAAAGGTTGTGTGAGATGTCTATGGGAAAGTTATGATTGACGTGTTATAATTATTCTATCTGTATATGTGTATCATTTTTGTAGTTGAAGTTATGAATATTGGCTCTATACTATGTGTGTATTTCAAACTTATGCTATGATTCTGGGTGACCTCCCAAACAAGTTGGTGTCAGTTCTGCCTAGCCTGCTCGATGACCCATTGAGGACCATCAGCTGTACAACTGACCCATTGAGAGAAGGCAGACACACCTTGTGACTCAGCAAGGTATACAGAAACCTGCCTATGGACAGAACTCTAAGGTTTTTCTATGCCGTGTCCTGGATAGTGTGTCTTTGGGACAAAGAAAGCAAAGACCACATAGCAAGAGACTATAAAAGGTTGAAGCCTCATCTCTATCTTGTCTTAAATCCTGCTTCATACCTATGGAGGTATGATACTGAAACTTTGCACAAAGGACTGAATGGCCCATCCAAGCTGTGAATGTACTTGAGAGACTTGATTTGAACTTGCAGTTTATTCCATCACTGCTACAAGCCTGAATGAAAAACATTGACATTACTGTATGTAATTGTTTCCATTTAACCAATTCTGGCTCTCATCTATATCTTTTTCCTTTTATGAATAAACCTTTAGATTTTAGATACTAAAGGATTGGGAACAGTGTGATTTGTGGGTAAGATCTGATTTGTATATATTGACCTGGGTCTGGGGCTTGGTCCTTTGGGATCAAGAGAACCTTTTTTCTTTTACTGGGGTATTGGTTTTCATAGCCATCTATCCCCACAACGAGTGGCATTGGTGGTGATACTGGGAAACTGGAGTGTCTAAGGGAATTGCTTGTGTGACTTGTGGTTAGCTAGTGGGATAAAACCAAAGTCCTCTCTGTTTGGCAGGTTTGGTTTAGTAATGGAACTCCAGCTTTGGGCGGTGACTGCCCTGCTCTAAGCAGTTTCTCCTGAATTGGCACTCTAAATTGTGTCCCGCCAAGGGCAGCATCATTGCATTAGCTAAGACTAAGAACAATTATATTCAGACTTGCTTACAGTACGGCAAACGAAAAAGATATAAAGTATGCCCTTAAAACATTTGTAGCAAATCTGGGACTTGGGGGAGGGAAGGGAAGAACTGAACACTAGTGCATCAAAAAAACCTCCAATATAGATATATCATGGGTGCTTCTGCTTTCATTGAAGTCAATGGCAAGACCCCTATTGACTTGTTTGCCAGCAGGATTGGGCTCCACTGTAGTTGTCACAAGGCAAACTCCAGAATTTAAGTTAAGTCTGCACCTTCTCATTACATGCTTATTGAGAAAAGTTAAATAGTCTTACATTTATAAAATTTCTTTTTTTTTGAGGGCTTAAGTAAAAAATGAATGTATTTAGCAAGCAAGGAAGAACTGAGTAGTTTGTAGAACAGTAACAAAGGAAAATGGAGAGACAAACACACTGTTTAAAAAAAAATAAAAATCAAAACCAGGACACTTCAGGGATAAACAAAGTTAAGAAGGATAATATTTATTATTCATAGCGGACAACAGCATTATTTATATAGTTCCATAAGTTTTCATGGCTGTTTGTAAATATGTAGAAGTACAAGGTTCTTACCATGAACTCTAAAAGAAAATAGAGTTTAGGCAGCCACCACTTTTTCAAATCTGTCCATTAAGGATGGGGAAATTAAAATAATAAATTTGCTGACTAGAACAAATATTATTGAATATTTTTGAATATCAGTAGGTAAATACTCGGAAGTGAGTGTGCCAAAATGAAGTTCAGGTTCAAAGGCTAGAGAGAAGAGTTAAATCTTAATGAGACTATTCTACTCAGTCGTGTGCCCTCATTCATCTATTTTGTAATCATTCTTCAGATATTTTAAGTGCTGGTTGTTATTGCTAGCTGGTGCTGGTCTCAGTACCCTTTTCTTGAAGACTAGGAGATGGGAAGAGGTTGGAAATCTCACTCTAATTTTTTTTGTCATGAGCCACTTTCTTTCAGCTGCTACAGTTGGCCTACTGTGTTTAATTTTGTAATGAACTGGCTGGTGTGTATATGATTCCTCAGATACTCTGGTGATGAGTGCATTCATGGGTGTTGGTGCACCTCCTGACTTGAAGTGATTTCCATCATGAACAGTGTTTACAGCAAGGGTGGCAAACTTTTTGGCCCGAGGGCCACATTGGGGTTCCAGAATTATACGGAGGGCTGACCAGGGAAGGCAGTGCATCCCCAAACAGCCTGGCCCTGCCCCCTATCTGACTCCTGACTGCCCCCCTCAGAACTTCCAACCCCACAGCTCCTTGTCCCTGCTGACCTACTTCTATCAACTCCCACACCTCTGAGAGACTCCCCGAGACCCCCATCCCCTATACAAGCCCCTGTCCCCTGACGGCCCTTCCCGAACCTCTGTCCCATCCAATTGCCCTTTGCTTCCTGTCCCTGTTGAACGCCCCCTGGGACTCCCTGCCCCTTATCCAACCCTCCGCCCCCTTTACCATGCCGCGCAGCATGTCTGGCTCTGCACGGTCCACGGGAGCTAGACATGCTGCCCCACAGGAGCGTGCAACGCCGCCGAAGCTGCCCGCAGGCGCTATGAGTCAGAGCGCTGCCCTGGAGGGGGGGGGAGGGACTGTGGGGAGCCTCCCTGGCCGGGCAGGAGGGGCCTGCAGGCCATAGTTTGCCCTCCCCAGTTTACAGTTTGATTCAATGGCTCTCAGCACCCCTACGATACAAATAGTTCCAGCAATCCTGGATACGTTAGAAATACCTACATAGATGTGTACCATTGCTATCCACTGGATGGAAGCAAAACTGCTCAGTTGTGTGCTATACCTTCTTTCTAATAGAGGAACTCCTTTTAGCTTAATTGGTAGAGGTCTCTGTTTCTGGGAAATGTTAGAAGTTGTCTCTATTGCTTTTGTGAAGTTTTGAACTGACTTTGAGAACCATGAAGGTCCTACTTTATCATAGATTAGATACAGTACTTGGCTTGATATACTAGGGAGGTCTAGATAAGGAATACATATGTAAATGATATGTGTGTGAATATATACATATAGTTAGAACTCACTGAATTATATATACATGTACACCTGAACATATATATATATATATAGACCAGAGAGATCTAATTATATGCAATAAAAAAATGAAGTCACAGTTAGTACAAGACAGTACAGAACACAACAGAGCCAGACTGTACCATGCTCACAGCACTAAGACGGTCTTCCATTGTTATGCTTTCTGTAGTGTAGTATAGTAGTGATGCTCAACATTGCTGAGAGGCATGTTTGTGGAGGTTGCTGCTTTTATATACTTTATACAGACTAGCAAAAAGGTTTGGACCATTCCTGCCACAGCTGCCTTCTCTTCTCTTCCCTTGAGAACAACAAGTGCAGAGCAGCAGCAGCAGTGTTCTGAATGTTTGTGGAGGTTCCTGCTTTTGTATACTGGAAAAAACAAAAACCACATTGGTTACTACTAGGAGCACTGCCATCTGTGCCTCATCTTTTGTGGAGAAATCTAGTTCCAGCAATAACACTTAAAAAGCAAGAAGGATTAGTGGCCTTGTTAGCTTTTGGCTTATTTTTTTTCCTGCTGTTAATTCCATCATTGCACTTCCTGTTGTCAACACTACTACAATGACCGTTCTCTTATGTTCCCACTGCTAGTGATAGGCGAGTTACTATGCCTATGTGAAGGGCATGTAGAGGGTGGATGGAGAGGTGAACGTATTCATGTGATTTGATTTGTACATGCCTAATCAGGAAATTTGCCTAACTGGGATGTCTCTGAGGGGTACTGGTTGAACTTTGTGATAATGGATGGCAATTATTCTAGCTCAGTGGAGATGATTTGTTAAAACTGGGGCTCAAAGTGATTTCATGATGCTTAGGTCTTTGTGTATGTCTCAGTCTCCTTCTGGTTCTGTATTTGTCAAAATTTATCTACCAGCAGCATTCAGTTTCGCTTTAGCTATGATAGATTCAGAAAGGTTTCATCTCTGCTTGTTTCCTCTTTCCATATCAACTGTACACAACAGACTGCTAAGATGAACATCTCACAGCTGCCCCTGTGGCTAGCACTTGGTAGGTAGTAGTCTCTGTTCCTGTCCTACTGTAAATAGTGCCTCCTCCCAACTTGGCAGCTTCCTAGAAAACAGTATTACTACTGAAATGGCTTACTCTTTTAGTGGCTCTTCTCTTTAATTGGGACCAGTGTCTAACCATTTGGGTATCCCAGTTAATTAGACTCAAGGATTATATATAAATCCTTCCATATACACCTTATACATACATAAAGATAAATTTTACTGTATCCACCCTAATGCCCCCCTTTCACTGGATAAAACAGCAGAATTAACAGAAACGGTGCAAGTTTTGAGGTTCCATTTGCTGCAGAGGGTAGGATGATTTCTGGTAGAAGTGTATCAGGAGGCATCAAAAGCTTGAAAAATTTACTGCTTGCAAAGGGAAAAAGGAGGAACTCTTCTCCTCACCCCCTTCTTCTGGTTTTTCTTTTTAGGCTCTTATCATGCTCCATTGAAAAACAAGAAAAATATATTGTGCAATTCCATTTTCCTGATCCTGCCAATGAGGCCCGGATTAATTAAGAACCAATGGTGTCTTACTAGTAGTTAAGCAATAGGGCAAGCAACTACAGCTTTAGGAGCAGGAAGTCTCAAAGGCTAACTAGCATTGCTTTTGCTAACGTGGTGGTTGATTTTTAATCCACGTAGAATGGCAGCATTTTGAGCTTCATATAGTCAGTGCCACACAAGCTGTGGGCATACACTTTAGGAGTGTTGTTTGCTGGGACAGAAACTTGTGAAGCCTGACAGCTATGATCCATCTCTTGACTCATCTCTGTAATGGATGTCCCAATTTAGTGCCTGAGAGGTATGCCCAAGTACAGCGAAAAGAATGCACAAGCTGTTTTGAGTTCAGAATGGGTAAGGAAAGTGGTAGTGCCAGGCATGCCATCATATCTCCCTCTTCCCCTTCTGTCATCCTACTCTCCTGCTGTTAGTACTGTCCTATCTGCCTCCACTCAAGGTAGCAGTACCATCACTTGTATTCTCTGTTCTCTTCTCAACTGGGGCGAAGGGCAAAGAAAAACCCCCAACCTAAATCGGTAGTAGCAATATGAATGCCTATTATGGTTCCAATCATGCAGTAATTGAATAAGATCAAGCACTGTTCTTCTCATCCCACCACACAGCAGATCACACAGTCGAGATGATGTCAGTGGGCACGCAGCCCTTTTAAACTAGTGGGATGAGGGGGAGAATGCTGGCTTTTATCTGACCAGTGGATTTTTGTTCCAAAAGTTTGAGATCCAATTGAGTTGCACTTTTTCCTCAAACAATTCTGCCTGGTACTTCTAAAGTCTGTAAACTCATTTTCAGATCTTCTGAGAAGAAGATGTCTGTAGGGGAAGGTCTCATCTTCTATGCCACTAATGTTTGGAACAGTTCAAATTCCATGCATGTACCTCTGACTTCAACAGCTTACTAGAATTCCCTCAGCAATGCTAATGTTGCTTTTGTTACCATGGCAATTACTGCCTCATGCATTCTCTGCTACTTCTCCAGTGTTGCCAACCTCAAGAGATCAGAAGTTGTCCCCTCCAAATCATGAAATTTAAGAAAAAAAATACATTGTGTAAGGGGCATTTTGGGTGTCTCTTGATTTTTGAGCACCCCTTGCCCATCCCCAGTGTGTCTGTGTGACAATTAGTGCTGCCCACTCTCCCAAATGATCTGGGTAGGGGATTTTGGCCCCTGCTTCAGGAGCTCTCACCCCCACATCTGCATATCCCTTACCCAATGATTAATCCTGTCCCTCCCAGCCTCACCTCTGGTCTTTCCTCTTTTCTGGGCCTGCGGGGCTGGGGCCCTCTCTCCCTTACAGGCTGTTGGGTCAGGTCCAGGGACTCTTCTCACCCCTCTGCCCCTTCCTGTCCATGTTTATCAGAGCGGGAGGAGGGAGCAGAGCTGCATTGAGTTGCTGGGCTTTTTGTTCCCTCCTTTCTTCACCCCTCCTGAGAGTCCAGCTAGTGGAGGGGTGAGACTCTGCTGGCTTCCTGCAGCTGAACTTCACATGGGGGCTGCAGCTTCTCAAGTCATCGTGAGGTGAGCATTGGCAACACTGAAATCTCCAGTCAGCGCCACCAGGTCTAGTGCATCACTGTTTCTTCATGTGATTCTCTTCAACAAATACCACCCATCCCTAAACGTACTGGATAGTTTGTAGGAGTCTTGGATGGAACGTGGCTAGAAAATGGTCAATTTAAATTTTGCTTCTTTGTTCTAGCCGTAAGGTCTAACATGGTGAGACAGATTGCCAATAGATATTGCGGCAACTTCTGTTGCTTTGCTCGTCCATCAGTTTCCTGGTCATCTATTCTTTCCAGAGAGAACCTGAATGTCAGAGTGACGTCATTGCCACAGTGTACCCTGTATGTGTAACATATCAGAGGGGTAACCGTGTTAGTCTGGGTCCGCAAAAGCAACAGAATCCTGTGGCACCTTACAGACTAACAGATGTATTAGAGCATAAGCTTTCGTGGGTGAATGCATCCGACGAATTGGGTATTCACCCATGAAAGCTTATGCTCTGTGGCAAAGCTCTGGCCTTGTCCCTGTGGGTCCCGTGCTTCCAGGCAGTTTATGCTAGCCTCTGGGGCTCACTGTGACCCTCCACATAGCTCTCCTCTCTCTAGGCCAGAGTTACAGTCTACTGAGCCCTTTTCATCATACGCCAGCAAAGCAGTTGGTGAGAGAACTCCCCCAGTCTCTGTTGTCCCTCTGGGCTTATCTCAAGACAGTATAGCCTCCTGTCCTGCTAGGGGCCTGCCTTCCCCTTCCAGGAGGTGTTTCAGTAGTAGCAAGTTGGGTAGGCTGACCATACGTCCCGTTTTGAACGGGACAATCCCGTTTTTTTCATGTTTTTGAACTGTCCCGTCTTTTTGTCAAAAATATCAATTTTGTCCCGTTTTTGGGGCAGGTGCAGGACTCCCAAGATCTTAGGTGAAGAATCTTGCTACCTAAGGACAAGTATCAGATGTCAAAATCTCCGATGAGCAAACTGCGCTCATCGGAGATTTTGACATCTGATACTTGTCCTTAGGTAGGGAGAGGAGGCAGCGGACGGAGGGAGAGAGCAAGGAGGAAGGGAGGGATGGAGAAGGGGGATGGAGAGAAGGGAGGGATGGAGAGAAGGAGGGAAGAAGGAGGAATAGTGAGAAGAGGAGGCAGCGGCCGGCGGGTTGAAGCCGACGGCAGAGCGGAGCTGTCCGGAGCCGCAGCCGGGGGCTGAGCGCGCCGGCGGGCTGCCGGCTGGGTTTTATGAGCTGCCACCCACTCGGAACAAGCTCAGCCCCTCTCACTCACCACCAAACCGGAAGCCAGGGCCCAGCTGTCTCTCCATTCAGCTGCTTTTCTGTCAAGTAAGGCTGCCGCCGCCTCCTCCTCCAGCCTTAGCAGCCCGTCGCCTCTTCTCTCCAGACCCATCCCATTTGCCACAATGACCCACACGGCTCTCCTGACCTCGCCGCCTTCCTTTCCGGCCACCATTCCTTCTCCACAGGCTGCAGGCCCAGCCGCTGTCCCTGGTCATAAAACCCGGCCGGCAGCCCCCCCGCCGGCGCGCTCGGCCCCTGGCTGTGGCTCCGGACAGCTCCGCCGCCCGCTGCCTCCTCTTCTCACTATTCCTTCTTCTTCCCTCCTTCTCTCCATCCCTTCTCCATCCCTCCCTTCCTCCCTGCTCTCTCCCTCCGTCCGCTGCCTCCTCTCGCTCCCTCCATCCCTTCTCTCTAACCCCTTCTCCATCCCTTCCTTCCTCCCTTCTCTCTATCCCTCCATCCCTCTCTCTATCCACCTTCTCCATCCCTCCCTTCCTCCCTTCTCTCTCTCCCTCCGTCCACTGCCTCCTCTTCCATCTCCCTTCTCTCCATCCCTCCTTCTCGCTGTCCCTTGCCTCCTCCATCCCCCCTGCTCCCTACCCCCATCTCTTCTCTCATCCATCCATCCTCCCTTCTCACCTTCGTGCCTTCTCTCCCTCTGTCCCCTCCATCATCTTCATCCCTCATCCCCCCTTCTCTCTCTCCCTCCATCCTCTTCATCCCCCATCCCTGTTCTGCTTATTCCTCCATCCATCCCCCCCGACCCCCCTCTGCCTCCCCCCCACCCGGCGCTGGGGGGCCCAGGTGGGGCCATGCCCCCCCCCCCGTCCCGTTTTTGCCATCCCAATGTCCCGTTTTTGTCTAAAGGAAATATGGTCAGCCTAAAGTTGGGTGGAACCCAGGCCCGCCCTCTACTTCAGGTTCCAGCCCAGGAACCCTAATGGTAGCAGCTGTTGGCAGCCAACCTTTCACTGACAGAGTTGCTACTTTTCCCTGGGAAACTTCCCCACAGCTCTCCCGCTTCTCTCTTACCTCAGGTTATAGCAAAGCTTCCTCTCCTCCAGCTCCTTTCTCCTTGGCTCCCCCCAGGGAACTGGAAAGGAGAGCTTTTAAGCAGTCTAAGTGAGACCTTGATTGGCTCCACCTGTCTCCATTAGCATAACAGCCTTAACTGCCCTTTTGCCAATTAATCTGGGTCAGGTGCCGGCATTAGCCTAACTAGAGTAACTGGTTAATTGGTGTCCGGTGTCTTGATTAGCCGGGAGTAGCCTTTGGCTATCCAGGGAACAGGGACCTGCTCATCCTGAGGCTGATATACCTGCCTTCCAGCACTCTCCTATACCCTTCTGGTCTGACTCCGTCACAGCTCTAATACGTCTGTTAGACTATAAGGTGCCACAGGACTCTTTGTTGCTTTTATATGTGTAAAGAGACCTTTGCTCTTTTCTTCCTTTCTTATTTAAAGGAACTTGCTGGCACATACACACTGTTTGAAAAAGTTTATTGTTGGCAGAAACTTTTAAGGCCCATTTGCTTCTAATAACCATTTTAAAGTGTTCTTTATGTAGAAGCTTCTACGATTTTGCAGCAAGTGGAAGATTCTTGATGGAATTTAATTATTGGGCCATTTCTTTTTCATAGAAAAAGTTACATTTCTGGAGGAATTACTATAGGAGCAAAACTTGATTACTTAACTTTACAATTTAAGACACAACTAACCAAAATAAAAAACAGTTCAACAGGAAGGTTGTCTCAGGACAGGCTTGAGATATACAACACCTGGTTCTGAGAGCTGTTTTCCTTTACCTAGATAAAATACTTCCCTCACTTATTGGCCACGCTTTGGACAGCAGCCCTTTTCTCCGCAGCTATTGCTTTAGTAATAGATGGAGGAAAATAAGAAATATTAGATCCTCTAAAAGTGGTGCTATTCTGTAGAGCCCTTTGGTATAAATCAGCCATTTCTGCCTGTAAATTTCTCTTTTTAAATTCAGCTTTATTATATTTATTTTCCATTTGAACTCAAATGTAGAAAGCTTTTTCCTGCTCTGTCTCCTCCACACCACCTTACCCAGTTTGGTGAGGAGCTGTTAAGGTAATAAAATAAGGAAACAAAACATGAGAGTAATTGACCAGCATTGGGGGGGGAGGGGGAAGTCAGAGAATAAAAGTAGGACCCCCCCAACCCCAAACCTTTTACAAAGAAATTTCCATATTGGATCAGACCCGTGGTCCGCCAGGTCTAGTGTCCCATCTCTGAATGTAGCCAGCATCAGATGCTTCAGATGAAGATGCACTGTGTTATAAAGGAATACTTCTTTAGTTGTTTTCATTATCCTTCATTATCCTTGACCATGAATATGCTCCTTGTACTCTTAAACAACATTTCACTTCTCACTGAACATATGGGTATACATTCCTATTACCAGAGGCAGGGAGAGAACGGAAAGGAGAGAGCTATTCATCCTTCTACAGGCATAGGGGCAACTGCACATAAGAAGATGAGGGAGGACCAGGGGAGTAATTTTTGTCCAACAGTTGGACGGTAAAAGGAGCTGGTTCCACAGAGGAGCACAATTCCCCCCTCCCCCAATCCCCTCACTAGTGCTATGTCCTACATTTATACCATAAAAATTTGTGTGTCTGTGTGTGTTCATGCGTGCGCATCTGCACATGATCAAATATATCAAGGATATACATATAAAACAAATATTCCTATCTGTAAGATGGGCATTGAGAATTAACCAGCTGCATTGGTTCACTTGACTGGCAGTATTCTAGTTATGATATATTTTTAGAATTTCCATTTATGTTCAAATTAATTTGAGGGAACTTTTAAAGCTGTTGATTTAAATACATCTTTTTATGATTATTTAGTAATGACTTATTCTCTTTTTTCCAATCTGTTTACAGCTAGGGAAAGAAAAGTTCCATAAGTCTCAGCATTGGGGCTACTGCAATAAAATTGCTATGTTGGTGGGAGAAGATAAACCTGGAATAGGAGGTGAACCTTTGCGTGGACAAAAGCTGAAATCTAAATATAGTGTGTTTCCCAGAGGTGTGGGAAGTGATGCTCCTTCATGGGTAGCATTTGATAAACAGGTATGTAGAAGCTGATCTCTTATAAAAGTGTTTTTACAAATGGTTAGGGTATGCTAAAAAAGTATAAGATGGGTGGAACCCTGTTAAAGAAAAAGAAAATATTTTCTGTGCAGCAGTGGTTAACGTTTATTTTTCCATAGTATTAAGTATAGCTACATTGATCAATATACTAACTAAATAGTCCACTACAAAGCTCCTAACTGGGTATTGGGGAGTATAGTGTGAATTCTGCAGGACATAGAAAAGCAACTTTATTCACGTTAGATATTGCTTTGAAGTCAGTAGAACAGCTCACAAGTAAACATACTAATATGTAGAAGTGTCTATTGGTCCCTTAGTTTGTGAAAGTACTAAAGCCTCAGTCAATCCTGCAAACACTTATGCACATACTTAACTTCGTGCCTGCGAGTTGTCCAAATGGTTATACTGGTACACGTGTGCATGTATATAGGATTGAGACCCAAG
Source organism: Sternotherus odoratus (assembly GCA_032164245.1). NCBI lineage: Eukaryota > Metazoa > Chordata > Testudines > Kinosternidae > Sternotherus > Sternotherus odoratus. The sequence goes on from JAVMKO010000001.1 coordinate 171,029,730, forward strand.
TTTATGAAATAAGGCTGTAAACTACATATTGCACTGGAGTTCATCTGCGGGGTGAACACTGCACCATTTTCAGACATGTGGTTAAATAAACTAGATAAGATATTTCAAGTTTGACTTTTATTTTTTTGTTTAAAAATTATTCTGCTTTTGTCCTTTTCTTCTTGTTTAGTAGCTTTCCTCAAGATCTAATCCAATTAAAATTGAAAGAAGGGAATGTGTAGTACTTCAGTTAACCAATTTAGGAGAGAAGAATTACGTTTTTACAGTTTTCAACATTCAGTAGGAAGTAAGAGAATAAATGTTCACATAAATGGGTTAAGAGTTCACAAACGAGACCTTTTGTGCTCGAAACATTACTCATAATTTGACCATCTAACTACACTATCAGGTAGGCCAAACTAAATGTTATTTCCAGATGTCCCACAGAGTTTATTGAATCTCTGTTCCTGTTTGTTGTTGTTCTTGTTTTTGGTATAAAACTTTTATTAGTTTTTAATTAAAGAAAGAGGCCAGATACTCACTAAATTCATATATTAAACATGAGCCTGCTGTTATATTGCTATCAGGAATATAAAATCCCCCAAAGTTGAGGGATTTGGAGAGGCAGATGTTTGTCATCCTCCCTTTCCAGGTCATGCACAGTCAGACCTAGTAGTCAGAGCCAGAGTCCACAGTCGTGAGACAGGAGTTAACTGGGTCAGGAGACCATAAGATCTGAGGTAGAAGACAAACTGGAGGTTAGACCCATAAGGCAGGAACTAAAGTCAAGCCGTGTCAGGATACCAGGGAGTTAGAGGCAGGAACCACAAGTCTGACACTAAGAGACAAACTGGGTCAGGATGCAAGGAAATCAAGCCAGGGTAGTAGGCTCAGAAGGCATGCAGTTCAGAGAAAGGTGGAACCCACTTGAGACAGCTTCCTGTTCCTCCTGCTGACTTAGGACCGGCAGGCCAATTGGCACTCTGGGTTGGAGCCTCATAATGGGGCTGGGCTTCATGGCTCCTTGAGTCACAAGGGACCAACTGCATGGATTCCTGTGTGGATCAGGGCATTTATGTATCGAGGTGTGTCAGCACATAATGCATCCCATTATTATGGGGCCATGGCTGTGCCCCAGAGGTCTTCTCATTATAAACCCTGTACTTAGCCTAATCTCATCTGTTTAATCAAGAAGTTGAAAATGTGACATGCTTACTCTATGGCAAGAGGGGTTTATTTTGCCAAGTTTGAAGGGTCTAAATAAAACTGGTTTTCAGTATGAAGCAAGTAAAATTTCCCCCTACTTTTATAATATAACAAAAATAACTAATGCTTTTTGGAGTGCATATAACAGAAATATTGACTTAATTTTAAATTCTCCCTGAGCCACAACAGCTTCTTCATGCCCCTCTCTGGAACAATGACGCTCCTGGGGATTGGTGGTGGAATGTCTCCTGTGGGCACTTACAAGCTCCGAGGAGAAGGGCGCTCTGTGCAAAGGTGTTATCCAGTTGGGGGGGGGGGGGGGGGGGGGAAGAAAAGGGGAATTAAATCTCTCTCTTATTCTCCATGCTGATGTGTCTGAAGTACCACACCTCCAAAAGTCTCCTTTCAGAAGCACTTTGTCTCAACAGGACCCCTCCCCAAAAGGCAGATGATTCTTTATGTATACCACTCCTGCAGGATTCAGCAAGGCAGAATTTTTCTTTGTCCTTTGCTGTTACCAACCTTTCCCTCTTTAGCCTTAGGGTATGTCTTCACTATAGGTCTAGGTCGATTTCCCTTAATTCGATTTTCTAAACTCGAGTTTAGAAAATCGAATCAGTGTGTCCCCACCAGGACAGCAGGTCGACAGTGGTCGACACTGTCTGTCCTTGAACTTTTGCAGGGGGTCGACATAGCCCGCATTGCACTGTGGGTAGGTAGCCCACAGTGCAATGCGTGCTGGACCCCCCCCCTGCCCAAGCAGCCCCACGGACCCCCCCCCCTCGCCGTACCCACCCGCCCGAGGGGGGGTGGGGGAGCCAGCGCGCGGCTGCTTGGGCTATCGGCTCAGCTGCCTGGTGAAATTGACCAGACAGCTGAGCCGATCCCTCAAGCAGCCCCGCGCGGGCTTCCCCCCCCCTCAGCAGCCCCGCGGACCCCCCCCCCGCCCGAACAGCCCCCCCAACAGCCCCCCCGCCCAAACAGGCCCCCGCTGGACCCCCCCCCCGCCTGAGGGGGGGGGAGCCGGCGCGGGGCTATCGGCTCAGCTGCCTGGTGAAATTGACCAGACAGCTGAGCCGATCCCTCAAGCAGCCCCGCGCGGGCTTCCCCCCCCCCCTCAGCAGCCCCGCGGACCCCCCCCGCCCGAACAGCCCCCCCAACAGCCTCCCCGCCCAAACAGCCCCCCCGCTGGACCCCCCCCGCCCGAGGGGGGGGGGGAGCCGGCGCGGGGCTATCCGCTCAGCTGCCTGGTGAAATTGACCAGACAGCTGAGCCGATCCCTCAAGCAGCCCCGCGCGGGCTTCCCCCCCCCCCCTCAGCAGCCCCGCGGACCCCCCCCCGCCCGAACAGCCCCCCCCCGAACAACCCCCCCCTCGCGGGGCTGCTCGGAGGTCGGAGGCTTAACTTCTGATGCCTCTTCACTAGCCCACAGTCGAGCTTGTAATGTCGAATTTAGCCTTACTTCTCTCGTTAGGCAGGAGTTCCGAAATCGATCTTGAGGGCCCTTTAAATCGACTTTAAGGGCATGTATGTGAAGACAGGTACACCTTTAATTCGACCTAACGTCGTTAAGGTCGAATTAAAGTGGTAGTGAAGACATGCCCTTAGTTAATAGGACATTGTATGACTTACAGGAAAAAATAGAAAATGATTGAACCATGACTTCAGAGAGTCCCATTACAGAAGTACTTTTCTACTAAATGTATGAGACAAGGGTTTTTCTGGCACACAGAACACACTACTGTGTAAAACAGGGGTCTCAAACATGCGGCCCGGGGGCCACATGCGGCCCGCAAAGCCCTTCCCTGCGGCCCGCCAAGCTTTCTGGCGCCCCCGGTCCCCCCGTAGCAGTTTGCAGGATGGAGGGGCCAGAAGTGGAGGCTTCTCTGCTGCCTGGCTGGGCCGCGCGTGTTTCTAGCTCTGGACTTCCTATATTGCTCTTGCTTTGTTTGCCAAACAGCTGTTGGTGGTGCCTAGTGCTTTCCAGGAGGGAATGGGGAGCTGCATGCTCAGAGGAGGAGGTGGGGCAGGGGTGGGACCTCTTGGAAGGGGTGGAGTGGGAGCAGAGCCGGGGCAGCGAGGGCAGGGTGTGTGTCAGTGGTGCAGCCCTCGGGCCAGTGCACTAGTCCTCATGGAAGGGGTGGAGTGGGGGCAGAGCCGGGGCAGCGAGGGTATGCGTGTGTGTCAGTGGTGCGGCCCTCGGGCCAGTGCACTAGTCCTCATGCGGCCCTCGTGGTCATTTGAGTTTGAGACCCCTGGTGTAAAAGAACTGAACGGGCTGGGAGGACATGCCGGCTACTGGCAGCCTCATGGACCAGGTGCCCTGAACAATCAGCTTGGTTCCAGCTTTATTAAAGTGAAAGTACAAGCACTGGTTTTCTAGAGAAGCTTGAGTGGAGGTGAGAATAACCAAGACAGAGAGGCTTGGAAAGGGACAGGTTCTGGAGGGATTGTCAGGAATGAAGCTGGGGATGACACTTCCTCCAGGGAGAGGAAAGAGAGGATGGGGGAAATAGTATCAGCCCAAACCATTCTCTGGTTCTTACCTAACCCTCTTCCCTCCTTGGAGGAATTCTCATTCATCATTTAACATACCGCCTTTGAGATGCTAGCTATACACATGTCAAGCTGCCCATTCACCTCTCATGGTTATTCTTGCTGCCAGAGGTAAGATTTAAACTTCTACAGAATTAAAAATAAGTAATAATCAAGTGGTGTTTATATAGTACTAGCAAAAATACCCGGCGTTGCTCAGGGTATTTGTAATTGGAAACTGGGATGTAAAAAGACTACAATGTTTTTTATGAATACAAATTTTGTTCAGAAGTCTCATTTTGTCTAAGTAATTTCATTCTCTTGCATTTAGATGTGGGGAGGGAGGGGGGAGAGAACTGAGCGAGTGCGGGGGCCATTGGAGGGGGGTGAGATTTAAAATTTTTTCGATTCTTACCTGAGGGGGGAGAGAGCTGAGCGAGTGCGGAGGCTGTTGGAGGGGGGAGAGAGCTGAACGAGTGCGGGGTTCGTTGGAGGGGGGTATTATGACATCATAACTATGTCACAGAGAACAGCAGGTGTTAACCTGCTGCCCAGCTGATATGAATGGGCTTTAAAGAATTTCACCCCGGGGGGGCATCAGAGGTGAGATTTGAAAAATTTTCAACTCTTACCCTGATTAGGACCCTAAAGCCTATAACTGTACCAAATTTCAAGTTTCTAGCTCAAACGGTGTGGAAGGAGTAAGGCAGCATACATACACGCATGCACACATACACACACACACGCATACACCATTTGACTTTTATATATATAGATTTGCATGAAAATGCTTTACAAATGGGTGTGTATTAGTGTCCCTGTATGGGGAAAACTGAGCTACAGTGCTGAAGAAAGTTGCCTATGGACACGTAGCTAGTCAGCAGCAGAGCCAGGAATGGAACAGGTCTCCGTGCCCATTGAATCACCGTACATCCAGTTTTGTTAAGTACAGTAAACCCTCGATTTAACGGACCCCGATTTAACGGACTTCGGATGCAACGGACAAAATTTCCGATGCATCCGAAATCGGTTATTGGGGGCTGCCGGCTCCCGCCGCAGGGAGCCGGCTGGGTTGACAGCTGCCGCCCGGCTCCCCGCAGCGGGGACCCCTGCGGGAGCTGTCAACCCCCCCGCCCCCCCGCCCGGCTCCCCGCAACGGGGAGCCGGGCGGGGGGGGGGGGGCGTTTGAGAGTCCCCGCTCGGCTCCCCGCAGCGGGAAGCCGGGCGGGGGGTTTGACAGCTCCCGCCGGGCTTCCCGCTGGGGGGAGCCGGGCGGGAGCTGTCAACCCCCCCCGCCCGGCTCCCCGCAACGGGGACCCGGGCGGGGGGGGGGGTTTGAGAGCTCCCTCCCGGCTCCCCGCTGGGGGGAGCCGAGCGGGAGCTGTCAACCCCCCCCGCCCGGCTCCCCGCAACGGAGACCCGGGCGGGGGGGGGGGGGGGGCGTTTGAGAGCCTCCGCTCGGCTCCCCGCAGCGGGAAGCCGGGCGGGGGGGCGTTTGAGAGCCTCCGCTCGGCTCCCCGCAGCGGGAAGCCGGGCGGGGGGGGCGTTTGAGAGCCTCCGCTCGGCTCCCTGCAGTGGGAAGCCGGGCGGGGGGTTTGAGAGCTCCCGCCCGGCTCCCCGCAGCGGGAAGCCGGGCGGGGGGTTTGACAGCTCCCGCCGGGCTTCCCGCTGCGGGGAGCCGAGCGGGAGCTGTCAACCCCCCCGCCCGGCTCCTCGCAGCGGGGAGACGGACGGACGGGGGTTTGAGAGCCCCCGCTCGGCTCCCCGCAGCAGGAAGCCAGGCGGGAGCTGTCAACTCCCCCCCCGCCCGGCTCCCCGCAGCGGGGAGCCGGACGGGGGAGGTTGAGAGCTCCCGCCCGGCTCCCCGCAGCGGGAAGCCAGGCGGGAGCTGTCAACCCCCCCGCCCGGCTCCCCGCAGCGGGGAGCCGGGCGGGGGGGAGGGGGTGGGGTGGGCTGGCTCCATATAACGGACTAATTCGGGCGGGGGGGTGTCCGTTGTCACCCGAAAGTCCGTTATTTAATAATTTAAAAAAATTATTAAATAACGGACTTTCGGTTTTAACGGACACCCCCTCGCCCGAATTAGTCCGTTATATCGAGGTTTCACTGTAATGTCATCTGCAGTGGTTGATTGTTGAGGGGTGTTGGGCAAAGTTAAGGTTGTTTATGTCGATTTCACTGACCACCAAAAATTTTAGTCAGTATTTTCACATCTGGGTGCCTAAGGTGAGGCACTTAAATCCATGTTTAGAAAACTGTATAAGTGCCCAATTTAGGCACCAAGTGTGAGAATTTTGGCCTTATTTTTTAACTATATCGACTCTAAGTTGATCAGAGACTATGTTGTACTGTTTAGATAACATTAACTGATAACGTACAGATTTTTTTGTGTTTTTAACTCACAATGTTAGTTAAGTGTTAACTCACTTGTTAACTTGTAATCAAGATTACTAAAGTTCTTAAGATTTTTCTGGGGCCGGGGAAGGGTGGAAGTCAGAAGGGCACATTGTCATGTACTGTTCAAGTGCTGAAAGCTGCCCAAGTCTTTGTTCCTTCAGGGTAAATTTTAACTCCTTTTCTGTAAAGAGAGATTCTCCACTCCTGCAGTTACATCCTTCTTCAGCAGAGCAGGAAAGACAGCCCAATCAAGAAACAGGACTGGGAGCCAGGAGATCGGCCACAGAACTTCCTGTGTGATCATAGACAGTGCACTTGGCCCTTCTCTGCCTCAATTTCCCCAGCTGTAAAAATTGAGATTGATACCTGCCCAAGGATGAGCTGAAGTCTACTTAATTACTATTTGTAAAAGTACTTTGAGAGTCTCTGACGGAAATGCTAAAGAAAGGCAAAGTATTAGCAACAATGTGTTATGTTATGTAGAGAATTTTGACATCTTAAAAAAATTCCAAGCCTATTTCTGTTAGACACCCATCAGTACCTGTATGGCACGAAGAATGGACAGCTTAGAGTCTTTCTTCCATCTGTCAATTTTATCTATGAAATTCAGATTGAAAATATATTCTTTCGTTAAGTAAATCTTAAAAATATAATGCTTATGAAAGAGGTACTAATTAGCACTGGTTCGAACTGGACATGATAGGGAAAAGTATGCAAGTTTCCTTAGTGTTTTCTTTCCTGTCTGTGCTCTGCCTATTTTCCTGTTGATCCATATACAAATACTTTTTACAATTTTCTCCACACTTGACCTCATGAATCAAGACAATAAATGGTGCCAAATTGTTTAGTAGTTTTGCTATGTGCACAAATGAGTATTAATATGCAAGAGCAAAACTCACTAATACATGTAACCATATGGAAGATGTCAGGGTCTCTAGAGGTGAAAGCTGTTGTACTAAACTACAAAGCAGTACAGCCACAAACATTTTTTCTAGGATTACTACTACTGCAAGTTAAAGGAAGGGAGGGTCTAGATTTGTGTTTGGGGAGGCCAGCCCCAGTCTTCCCTGAGGTTCACGTGCTCACTGAAACACAAAACCCAGGTAAGTTTTGAAGTGATTGTTTTGTACAGCCCTAAATGGCACCTAGTTATAGGAAGCTGATATGGGCCTTCTCTGTGACAGTAGCCTGCTGATAGCTTTATATAATATTCTTTTTACTGGAGTCTTCCTTGTCTACTCAGATATGGTGATAAAAATGCCACCCAAAAGAATATGAAAATAGCAATTTCATCTGGATTCCTATTCTTATATTTCTGAAAAGTAAATCTACCTGCTGAAATCCACACATTTGTTATCTTTATAATTAATTGTGCATCTGTACAACTTCTCTTTATTGACATCCTTTTTATTGCAAACACACTGGATGAAGACTTTGCTTCTTTATATTTCTTTATTTATGCTTTTTTGTAGGTATTGTCTTTTGATGCCTATTTTGATGAAGAAGTGCCTGAAAAAAATCAAGAGCTATATAGAATAAGACATTGTAAAATATACTTCTATCTTGAAGATGACACAATTCAAGTGGTTGAACCCCAAGTCAAAAATAGTGGAATACCACAAGGTACCTTATTTATCATAGACCAGCCTTTGTTTCTTCACCTCTAATCTTTTTCCATTTATGTCTTTGTCCGTCTAAAAGGATTCCTAAAGTATCTGCTGACATCGGCCTGTTCTACACTACAAAGCTTTGCTGGCATAGTTATGTCCACTAGGAGTATGGGGGGAAAAATCGCACCCCCTAGCTGGCATAGCTTTCCTGACAAAACCCTCACTGCTGGCCAACAGGGGAGTGCATCTGTCAGCATAGTTAATGTTTGTGGAGATAGTGAAACTATACTGGCAGAAGAACTTGTACTGGCTTATGGCACATCTATACTAGGGGGCTCTGCTGGAGTAGCTATGCTGGGTAAATCTTAGTAATGTAGACAAATCCATAGTGTAGCTAATTTTGAGTACAAATCTAGGACACAGAGTATAAATAAGATTCTTTTTCTTGCCATGGCCATTAATGAGTACTTCCTCACAGGCTTCAGTTTAGAGGATCCAGGCCTAGTCGATGAACCTCCTATTTTTGAAAGAACATTCTGTGACCAAGCTGCTGGACAAAGTCCCTATTTTTACACAGCTGTGATTGAAATTACATGGTTATGGGTCTGTCAGTCATGTAAACTCTTAGTTTTCCACAGGGAAGTTTGTATTTTATAGACTTCCACTCTTGTGCTGCTGCTGCTGCTACCTTAGAACTGGTAGTTAATTTCTCTATAGAATTCTAGCATTGTTTATTGCCCACTCGGGTAGCATGTGCCTGCCATTGGTGAGGAGGTATAGCAGCTTTTAGTGCCTCCAGCTGTCAGTTCCCTTATTACTAGAGCTGGTCCTACTGAAGCTGGTCATTTTTGATAGGGCATGCTAAATAATTTGTCACTGACACTCCCAAATTAACTGATTCCTGTGCACTGTGTTCATACCAGTATGCACAGGGCCAACCTTTTGGAAGAGGGCTAGTGAGCTGAATTTTTTGGAATACACACTAAATCTAATGGACTGGTTTTACATAAAAACAGTGTGATCTGCAGACACCCTCCTGCAGCAGAACGTTGGTGCAGCTGCAGTTCCTTGGCGTTTGTGGGGCTAGCTATAGACTTCCCAGTATTTGAAATGTTTGCAAAAGATAATGGTACAAATAAGCAAGAAGGCTGGGAACCACTACCACCTCCCCAACCACTGGAGCATTTTGGATACATTCTGATTAATTTTACTACATACATCAATATACACACATTAACTGCTCAATCACCACACTGCCCTTTGAGGTAGATAAGTATTATTAATTTCCCCATCTAGCAAACAAGTACAAAGCAGAAATGTCACCTAACTGATCAGTAGAGCCCTACAAATCTGCAGATATCCACTTTATATCGGTGGATATCTGCATCTGCTGATGCAGATGTGGTTGTATTATTTACCATCTTGGATGCAGATCCAATGTTTTGTATCCACACAGTGAGATAGGGTGCTGATGCAGGTGTGGATACATATAAAAAGTGGATTGCAGATCACGGGTTGGATACAAATTAATAATCACAGATGCAGATCCAAATTTTTATATCTGCACAGGGCTCTAGTGATCAGTGTTAGAGGTGAAATAAAATCCAGGAGTCCCTTTTCCTTTCCAGGAGTCCCTTTTCCTTTAGACCGTGCTTTGTGTACTGAATGATACTGCCTCTCTTGGTGTTGAGTGGCCCCTCTTGGTGTTTCTGTTCAGCAGAGGAGCTGGCTCTGGTTCCAGTAGGCGCTCCTATTCCTCCCTGGGCAGATGCTGTGTCGGGCTCTGGAAGAAGGCTTGTCAAATCTCTGATTCTCTTAATATGGGAAATTATGAAGAATTTAAACCCTCCATCTGTGATTGGAGGTGGCAGCAGGTAAAGCTGTTCCTTGGTTCATGTGATACAGAAATGAGAGAAGTTACTTCTGGGTTAGATATTCACAGCCTTTCTTGGCTACTAGAAAGATCTTCAACAGCTGGTGCACCAGAAGTTTGAGAGCCTGCAATACAACATAGGGTGCCTACTTGTCTGATGCAATGTCTTTCCAAGCATAGTGAAAGAGAGAGAGGCGTCTTCTGGACAAAGAAGATATGGTCAGTGTGCTGTCCTTGATCAAGCAGTCTAAATGAATGCTTGCTTGGAAATTGAAGATGTCTGGTGAGAAGGGCCAGCTGTAGACAAAGTCAACTGACAAAATCAAGCTGGTCTAGACCCTCTCTTCATGGAATCCTACAACGTTCATGAATCTTATATTATGGGTGAGGTTGAAATTGTTTCCTCTGTTACTGGAGTGTAAACTCTTCTATTAAACTCTTAGCATAGGAAATGTTCCATGGGAGTCTTTCAGGCTGTGCAGAGCACCATCTGTTTTTTGGGGAAAATAGCTAAGACCCTATGAAGGGCAAGTCCTTGATTATATTTTGCAGCTCCTTTGGAATGCCAAACATCTGATGTGATGTCTTTCCAAGCCTGCAGCTAGGAAAAGCACTCTTGGAGATGGAGGTAGCCTTAGAAAGTAAGGTCCAATCAGTGTCATCAGTGGCTGCTTGGAGGGATGACCAGGGTGTGAGGAGTCTTTTTGAAACCAGAGTCAAGAACTGCTCTTTATGTTCTTGTGGCAACTTGTAATCAGATTTAGAAATTTTGGAAAAAAAGTAATAAAAAGTATGTCTAGACAAGAGAACTTTATAGTTGACCAATCTCATTTACAGAGTAGTGGTAGAATAAGTCTTCTGGCCATATAAATCCAGTCCCTTGAACTGCTTGTCTTTGGGAGTGGCTTTTGGATGGGACTGTCTAGAGCAGCCATGACCACCAAGGAATTGGGAACTGATTGGGTAAAAAGGTAATTGAAGTCTTGCTGAGGGACTAGACAACATTTGTCCACCTATTCGACTATAGTTGGTATAAAGGTAGAGTTCTGCCAGATGGTTTTTGCTAGCTCCAACAAGGCTTCATTAATGGGAAAGGTAATTCTTTCTGAGGCAGGGGTTTGCAAAATATCAAGGAGGCTGTGTGTATTGCACAAGCTCAGCGTGCACACCTAAGGAAATGACCACTCTCTTCATTAGGTTCTTCCTCTGCTCCCAGAAACTTCCAATGTTAATGGATTTAACCTCTCAATACCTCTGTTAAGAAGGGAAGTAAAATCATTCTCATTATACAATTGGGGAATTGAGGCATAGATTTTAAGTGTCTTGTGCATAGTCACACAGGAAGTCTGGCAGAACCAGGAAGTGAACCCGGGTCTCTAAATCCCAGTCCAGTGTGTTACCTACAAGAGCATCCTTCTGGTGCTTTTCTAAAAGGGTATTTAATTATTATTGAAAAATTATGGATGTTTTTGAGGGGGAGGGTGCAGCACTCAAGACTGAATTGCAGGAGAAGGGATTGTTGGTGAAAGGGGAGTGAATTAAGTGAGAGGACAGCGGAGTGGGGGAAGTTGGAAGGGTGAGGGGAAAGAAAGGAGAGGGGGTGTAAGAAGGATAATAGTCATGGAGAATCAGGCTGGGTAGCTAAAGGTCTGCAGTAGTAGGAAAAGGGCAGAATGAGGGAGAACCAGCAAAGAATAGCAATAGAGGTAAATGAGGGGAAAGAAGTCCACAGGCCAAGTGTCAGGATAGAATGATAGAATGGTGATAGAAGACTGAGAAGGGTTCAGATTTATTAGGAACTGGGGAAACTTTTGGGATAGGGGGAGCCTATACAGGAAGGATGGGCTCCACCTAAACCAAAGTGGAACCAGGCTGCTGGCACTTAACATTAAAAAGGTTGCAGAGCAGTTTTTAAACTAAGAGATGGGGGAAAGCCGATTGCTGCAGAGGAGCACGTGGATCGGATAGAGACTTCTCTTACAGGAGGGTCTGTCGTTAGAGATTCTCTAGGCTTTAGACAGGAAAGGATGGAAAAGGATAAAGGAGGGGCCAGATCAGATGAGAAATTTTCACATAAAGAATCTGACACACCAGGGAAGAGCAGACAGATAAACCGTGACCAGTTTTTAAAGTGCTTGTACACAAATGCCAGAAGTCTAAATAATAAGATGGGTGAACTAGAGTGCCTCGTGTTAGAGGAGGATATTGACATAATAGGCATCACAGAAACATGGTGGACCGAGGACAATCAATGGGACACAATCATTCCAGGGTATAAAATATATCGGAAGGACAGAATAGGTCGTGGGGGCGGGGGAGTGGCACTTTATGTAAAAGATAGTGTAGAATCAAATGAAGTAAAAATCTTAAATGAATGCACATGTTCCATAGAATCACTATGGATAGTAATTTCATGCTCTAATAAGAACATAACAATAGGGCTCTATTATCGACCACCTGATCAGGACAGTGATAGGGATGACGAAATGTTAAGGGAGATTAGAGAGGCTGTCAAAATAAAGAACCCAATAATAGTGGGAGACTTCAATTATCCCAACATTGACTGGGTACATGTCACCTCAGGACGAAATGCAGAGATGAAATTTCTTGATACTTTAAATGACTGCTTCTTGGAGCAGCTGGTACAGGAACCCACAAGGGGAGAGGCAACTCTTGATTTAGTCCTGAGTGGAGCGCAGAATCTGGTTCAAGAGGTAACTATAAAAGGACCGCTGGGAAATAGTGACCATAATATAATAACATTTAACATTCCTATGGTGGGAATAACACCTCAGAAGCCCAACACTGGGGCATTTAATTTAAAAAAGGGGAACTATGCAAGAATGAGGGGGTTAGTTAAACGGAAATTAAAAGGTAAAGTGACTAAAGTGAAATCCCTGCAAGCTGCATGGACTCTCTTCAAAGATACCATAATAAAGGCCCAACTCAAATGTATACCCCAAATTAAAAAACAACGCCAGAAAACTAAAAAAGAGCCACCGTGGCTTAACAGCCAAGTAAAAGAAGCAGTGAGAGAGAAAAAGGCATCTTTTAAAAAGTGGAAGTCTAATCCTAGTGAGGTAAATAGAAAGGAGCATAAGCACTGCCAAATAAAATGTAAGAATGTAATAAGAAAAGCTAAAATGGAGTTTGAAGAACAGCTAGCCAAAAACTCAAAAGGTAATAACAAAATGTTTTTCAAATATGTCAGAAGCAGGAAGCCTGCTAAACAACCAGTGGGGCCCCTGGATGACAGAGATACAAAAGGAGCACTTAAAGATGACAGAGTCATTGCAGAGAAACTAAATGAATTCTTTGCTTCAGTCTTCACGGCTGAGGACGTTAGGGAGATTCCTAAACCTGAGCTGTCTTTTGTAGGTGACACATCTGAGGTATTGTCACAAATTGAAGTATCAGTAGAGGAGGTTCTGGAACTCATTGATAAACTTAACTGTAACAAGTCACCGGGACCAGATGGCATTCACCCAAGAGTTCTGAAAGAACTCAAATGTGAAATTGCGGCACTATTAACGAGGGTTTGTAACCTATCCTTTAAATCGGCTACTGTGCCCAGTGACTGGAAGATAGCTAATGTAACGCCAATATTTAAAAAGGGGTCTAGAGGTGATCCTGGCAATTACAGACCAGTCAGTCTAACGTCCGTACCGGGAAAATTAGTTGAAACAATAGTAAAGAATAAAATTGTCAGACACATAGAAGAGCATAAATTGTTGGGCAAAAGTCAACATGGTTTCTGCAAAGGGAAATCGTGTCTTACTAATCTATTAGAGTTCTTTGAAGGGGTCAACAAACATGTGGACAAGGGGGATCCGGTGGACATAGTGTACTTAGATTTCCAGAAAGCCTTTGACAAGGTCCCTCACCAAAGGCTCTTACGTAAATTAAGCTGCCATGGGATAAGAGGGAAGATCTTCTCATGGATTGAAAACTGGTTAAAAGACAGGGAACAAAGGGTAGGAATAAATGGAACTTTTTCAGAATGGAGAGGGGTAACTAGTGGTGTTCCCCAAGGGTCAGTCCTGGGACCGATCCTATTCAACTTATTTATAAATGATTTGGAGGACGGGGTAAACAGTGATGTGGCAAAGTTTGCAGATGATACTAAACTGCTCAAAGTAGTAAGGACCAAAGCAGACTGTGAAGAACTTCAAAAAGATCTCACTAAACTAAGTGATTGGGCAACAAAATGGCAAATGAAATTTAATGTGGATAAATGTAAAGTAATGCACATTGGAAAAAATAACCCCAACTATACATACAATATGATGGGGGCTAATTTAGCTACAACCAATCAGGAAAAAGACCTGGGAGTCATTGTGGATAGTTCTCTGAAGGCATCCACACAGTGTGCAGCGGCAGTCAAAAAAGCAAACAGGATGTTAGGAATCATTAAAAAAGGGATAGAGAATAAGTCGGAGAATATCTTATTGCCCTTATACAAATCCATGGTGTGCCCACATCTTGAATACTGCGTACAAATGTGGTCTCCTCATCTCAAAAAGGATATAGTGGCACTAGAAAAGGTTCAGAGAAGGGCAACTAAAATGATTAGGGGTTTGGAACGGGTCCCATATGAAGAGAGATTAAAGAGGCTAGGACTTTTTAGCTTGGAAAAGAGGAGACTAAGGGGGGATATGATAGAGGTATATAAAATTATTAGTGGTGTGGAGGAAGTAGATAAGGAAAAGTTATTTACTTGTTCCCAAAATAGAAGAACTAGGGGCCACTCAATGAAATTGGCGTGCAGCAGGTTTAAAACAAATAAAAGGAAGTTCTTCTTCACACAGCGCACAGTCAACCTGTGGAACTCCTTACCTGAGGAGGCTGTGAAGGCTAGGACTATAACAGGGTTTAAAAGAGAGCTGGATAAATTCATGGAGGCTAAGTCCATAAATGGCTATTAGCCGGGATGGGTAATGAATGGTGTCCCTAGCCTCTGTCTGTCAGAGGGGGGTGATGGATGGCAGGAGAGAGATCGCTCAATCATACCTGTTAGGTTCACTCACTCCGGGGCACCTGGCATTGGCCACTGTCGGTAGACAGGATGCTGGGCTAGATGGACCTTTGGTCTGACCCAGTATGGCCGTTCTTATGTTCTTATAAAGCTCCTACGCTTTCTGGGTGTAGTACTGCTGAGGTGGCTGGAGGGCCTTGACTTATCTTATGTTTTCAGCTGCAGATACAGTAGTTGCTTCACTGAAGGGGCTTAGGTTTTCTATTATCCATTCCCTGTTAGATCTCTCCAGTTTCTGCTGTATTCCATGTGGTGTAGATAGGGGGTGGTGTCCTGTGTGGGTCTCTCTGGGTATGGTGGAGCCATGGAAGCTTGTGAGTTACCCACTGTGCTCTCTGTTGTGGATAGTGCTGGCTGCTTTGGCAAAAAAATCTTATATAGACTCACATACCAAGAGAACACTCCAAGGTGTAGACAAATGAAAAAGAAGAGATTTTCTGAAGCAAAAATAATGAGTTTAAAAATGTAAAAGAATTAGCTTACAAACAAAATGAAAGCAGCAGAAAATGTGTGTTTACCAGTAATCAAAACCCTTTAAGAGCAAAAGATCTCCTGAAATGATTTTCAGAGACTTGAAAAATGTTTCGGTGAATTTGGGACCAACACAGCGATGTGAATATGTACAAAATATAAATAAGATTGCTGTGAAGGATCTAAAATTGTAAACTAGATTTAATGCTGGAAGATGAATTGCTAAAATTTGAACTTACAATACTGAAGGAGGAAAAAGTCCTTCGGGTTTGTTTTACACAGTGGGGTAATGCGCTCTGTGGAGGTGTAATTTCTAAAGCTCTCTAACATGTTGCCCTTTAAATGATTCATATAGACCCTGCTAGTGCTCTTTAACATAGTGCTGTTTGAAGCAGAACTGCATTAAAGCACATTAGGGAACCTTTAGTGCACACCAGCAGGGTCTACGTGGACCAATTAATACACAACACATTAGTGCTTTGTAGAAATCTCACTCCTGTGGAGTGTTACACCCCACTGTGTAAACAAGCCCTTAGAAGCATTAGAAGAAAGCTATCCAAGCAGAGAAACAAATTCATTCATTCATGTTTTGCCAGGCCAATTTGAAACTGACTTTGGAGAAAATGGAACCAAAGCTAAAAAATACTCAGACAATCAAAATACACAAAACTAAATGAAGCTATGGGGTCACAGAGGGAAGGAGAGATCAGTAACTTTGAAAACGCACAAAAACTCCACCTAAATCTTTCCAGGTTCAGAGTGTCCTCCATGTGCAGAGGAGACAAGTCAGGGTGATTCTAATATGCACTTCATAATCCCCAGCTAACTGAACTCTGGCTAGCTGACACTCTTTGTTATGAAAGTCATTTATGTCCCATGGGGTTAACTAGTTTCCAGTGCAGCCTAGGCCCCACAATCTAGAGCACTGTTAAGCAGCTGGCTGGCTTCCCCAAGGTCAGCCAGCTGAAAAGGAGAGGGGAGCTGCCTGCTGGCTGGCTGGCTTCCCCAAGGCCAGCTGGCTGAAGAGGAAAGTGCAGTCAGCCAAGCGAGGTTGCAGTTAGCTCCTCCAATTTAACTGAATCTGATTATCTAAAGTTTTATGATGTTTCCTGGAACATTTAGATAATCAGGATTCTATCATGTTTATTCAGGGCCAGCTCATGTCCTTGCTGCATGCTCACACAGGTGAATGGATACAAGGACCCCTCTTACTCCTCCATGCTTGTTTTTCTATTGTGGGGTACGCAGAGGCTCCTATGGTGCTACTCCCCTGTTCTGTGAAGGTCACTTTGAGTGAGTAGAGTGAAGACTTTACTCATTTCCCTCTGCCTCCCTTTACTCAATGTATGGGCCACCACAGCTGAGCCAGTGTGCACGGGAGGTAAGAAATACCAGGAAGAATGCTGGTGCGGTTTACTTTCCCTATGGCATTAGGGAGGAAATGGAGATTCAATTTTGACATCATTTGTTCCCTGCTCTGTTCAGCAAGATTACAATCTAACCTCAAGGCTTCCTTGCATCCCTTTTTGGTATTAACAATCTCTTGCAAAATGTCATTGGACTTGTCCAAATCAAAAATAAAAGCACCCTTTAAAGAGACACAGGCAGGGGTGCCCTATAAATATATTAATAACTTTCTGTCACCCAGATTTCAGCAAGGACCGTGGAGAGTCAGTCTACCAGTCATGCCAGAAAAAATAACATGTTCTGGCTCCTGGAGTAAGCATATAGTGAAAATAAATACCAGCATCACAGACTGGTACAGCAGAGAAGCTATATTCCAGATAGCAAGATGAGTATACTGAAGAAGAGGGTTCGCCCTACTGAACAGAAGGAGATTAAAAAAAAAATATCTGTTGGATGCTGTACTGTATGAAGTAACATCTACTTGAAGAGGTGAAAGGGGTGTCAGAATGTTCACTCATTCTGAGTCATCTGATTGGCTGAATAAGCATACACAGGTCCTCTTATAATGGATTCTTATGGCAATTTTTTTAATGTGGAGATGGTTCCCCCCCCAATGAAAGTGGGATAATAAAAGCCTAAACTGTGCTGAACAATGTCTATTAAATCTCAGATTCACCAGTCTAATGTGTATCATCTACAGTACATGTGAAGAAATGAACTTGATCAGGCATAACAATATCTAAAACCTTCTGCAGAAGACATTTTCCATTGGCAAAGAAATTCTTACCTAGCACCAAGATGAAATGTGTATCGGAGTCAGACACAGTATCCATGGAAAAACTAGTTAAAAACCAACTCTCGGAGTATTTGTCTACACTGAGAAGATGCATCCTGTTAAAAAACCATCAACTGATGTGTTTTAATGAAAATCATAATTAAACATGTTTTTGCCCCTTCTATGAGTAAGGACGGTTGTGTTTAAAAATATGTAGCAGGCATGGTTAACCCGGGGTGACCTGTCAGGGCAGTCACTGGGTAACCCAATGAGGCAGAGGTGGAGCTGGTTTGGACAGGTGCAGGTGGATGCTGGTGTAGGGCCAGCTGGTGAGAACAGGCTGGAAGCCTGAGGCAGTCTGTAACCTCACAAGGCGGGGGAGAGTTCCCAGCCAAGTGGTGACGTTGCACAGACTGGCTGACTGCTCTTTCTGTGGGATAAATAGCTGTCCACGGAGGTCATCTGACCTGGTTCTGGTTTGGGCTTTGGCTGTTGCAGCATGCCTGAGGGATGAGTCATTGCCGGCTCTGACTGAGGGATTATCTCACAAGACCCAGGTGTTGGCTATGACCAGCGAACACATTTTTAAACACAACCTGTGCCTGTGTTCAGTTGGTGCTAAGTCGTGTTTTACATCATGTTAATTAGAATGTTATGTCTTGTTGTCTTAGTGGAGACCTGGTCTAAATGTGCACATGGGTAGTACATCGACTACCCTGAGAAATATCTTTGCAACTCATTGTATGGCTCCACAGAGCAGGCTTTGTCTATTGTGGGTATCCAAACCTGGTGTTGGACTAGCCAGATAGTAGCTCATAATTATTTTTCAATGAGAGGTCAGTGACACAGGTGTGACATGTGTGTGACATAACTGGGTTTTAAATTGTAGCATGAAAGAAGGGGGCAAACACAGCAGGAAATGTATCTATTTGGTTAACTATAATCAGAAAGGTGAACCGTCGCTCAGAAAAAAAAGCTGGATGGTGCGCCTTCAACAGCATCAGAGACATCCTCCAAGGAAAGATCAGCAGAACAACTTGTGCAAATCTTTTAAACTCGACCGTGCTTCCAACGATGTTACATGGAAGCGAAACATGGTCGCTGACGAAGACTGAAGAACATCAAGTGTCTGTCACACACAGGGCGATGGAATGAACACTTTTGGGCATTTTGCTCTGCGATCACATCCACAAGAAAACAATTAGGCAGCAGTCTGGAGTGCAAGATGTTGTTGTTGAAAGCAGGCTCAGTAAAATGCGGTAGGCAAGACGTGACTTGACTCAGCGACAACAGATGGACCGCAGCTGTATCCGAGTGGTATCCGAGAGAACTGAAACAGCCACCCGGTCGATCTCCAAAGAGGTGGGACGATTTCCTAACAAGGAGATATGGACAAGCATGGCGAAGGATGGCCAGAGCGAGAGAAGATTCGAAGACGTGTTGTGATTGGCTCAGTCTCAACTGATGAAGGACCGACAGTTCAGTGATTCAGTGAACTCCATGAAAATTAGAAGAAATGGGCCTCTTTTTAGAACAGGAGTTTGAGAAATAACTGAGAATAAGGAGCTGGAATGTAACCCATCTAGAAAAAGCCATAAGTACTGATTATAACAGTTTAAAATTTTTGATTGAATGAGGTGGTGATATTATTCCAGTCCTAGCCAATAGATGCCCCCATTGCAGAATTATTGCCACAAAGTAGTAGTAACCTTTGTTGCTAGGCTCCTCAGGGAGGCAAAGATTGAAAGGACATGAAGGCTTAACTACCTTCTCGTTCCCTAGAGGTGGTTTCTCAGTAATGGGTTGAGAAACATTTGTGTGGGAAAGCTTTACTGTTGCCCATGCTGGTGTTCCTATGTGGATAAATCCTTGGACTAAAGTCCTCTGTCATTTCACTGCTTGTTATAAACACTAAATTCACTCAGAAGAGAAAAATAATCATTGTAGGTCCTAATGTATACATGCCTAGCTGCAGCACATTACTTGAGCAGTAGGCTACAAACTGCTTCTGAAGAACTGTGAGTACTATGTAATTTTAAGGCATTTATCACTACAGTGCACAGTGCCCAAATCAGCAATGTACTTAAGCATGTCTAACTTGAAACAGGAGTAGTCCCGATGAAGACAATTCACGCCCACCTTAAGGTCCCTTTGCGCTGCTAACAGTGTAACAGTGCATTAGCATAAACGAGACTTGTATACCACAGGATACCCTCTGTTGTTCATTCCACCCTTTCCCTAAGAATCTGGGTTTCCAGGCAGAATTATCAAAAGGGTAACCAATGTAAAAACATAACATAAGAATGGCCGTACTGGCTCAGACCAAAGGTCCATCCAGCCCAGTATCCTGCCTGCCTACAGTGGCCAATGCCAGGTGCCCCAGAGTGAGAGACTCTAACAGAGAATGATCAAGTGATCTCTATCCTGCCATCCATCACCACCTTCTGAGAAACAGACTATGGACACCATTCCTTCCCATCCTGGCTAATAGCCATTAATGGACTTACTCTCCATGAATTTATCCAGTTCTCTTTTAAAGCCTATTATATTCCTAGCCTTCACAACCTCCTTAGGCAAGGAGTTCCATAGGTTGACTGTGCGCTTTGTGAAGACTTGCACTGTGATGGATGTAAAGTATGTCATTCTCAATGTTGGGAGTGCCTGTTGGGAATTACCAGCCATAGAGGGACAAGTATCCAATCAAGAGATGGAAGAAGGGCTATTAATTCATCAGTTCTTTTCCTAAAGTTAAATGTGCAGACATTTAAAAAATATTATCTGAGAGGGCTTGGAGTGTTTATTTTGAGGGGTGGGGAAAAGAGGTTAGACTTGTAATAGCAAAACTAAGGCTGCTGTGGATGGGCCAACTATGATTAGGCAACTGGTGTGCTGTGACTACTACTTATTGTTCTGTATTTAATTTGTCTCATTGTTACCTGGTGCTTCCCCCACCTGATGGTTGTTTGTGCTTGTTATTACTCATTTCATATTTAGATTGTAAGCTCACTGAGGCAGGGACCATTTCTTTGTGATGTATTTGTACAGTGCCTAGCACAATGGGGTCCTGCTTCCTGATTAGGGCACCTATGTACTACATAATCTATATATATATAAAAGTAAAATGGTGTATGCGTGTATGTACGTTCCCTTACTCCTTCCACACTGTTTGAGCTAGAGACTTGAAATTTGGTACAGTTATAGGTCTTAGGGTCCTAATCAGGGTAAGAGTTGAAAATTTTTAAAATCTCACCTCTGACGCCCCCCAGGGGTGAAATTCTTTAAAGCCCATTCACATCAGCTGGGCAGCAGGTTAACACCTGCTGTTCTCTGTGACATAGTTATGATGTAATAATACCCCCCTCCAACGGACCCCGCACTCGCTCAGCTGTCTGCCCCCTCCCCCCCTCCAATGGCCCCGGCACTCGCTCAGCTCTCTCCCCCCTCTCACCCTCCAACGGACCCCACACTCGCTCAGCTCCCTCCCCCCCCCCCACCGGGCCTTGCACTCGCTCAGCTCTCTCGCCCCTCAGGTAAGAATAGAAAATTTTTAAAATCTCCCCCTCCTCCCCCCACTCCAACACTCCCCACCCACTCGCTCCGCTCTCTCCCCCCTCCCACCCTCCAACGGCCCCAGCACTCGCTCAGCTCTCTTCCCCCCCTCCCCCCCTCCAACAGACCCCACACTCGCTCAGCTCTCTTCGAGCAATGCTGGGTCCCCTTCCCCCCCTCCGACAGACCCGAGCAACGCCGGGTATTTCTGCTAGTATCTATATATATAAAAGTCAAATGGTGTATGCGTGCGTGTATGTATGTGTGTATGTACGTTCACTTACTCCTTCCACACCGTTTGAGCTAGAGACTTGAAATTTGGTACAGTTATAGGCCTTAGGGTCCTAATCAGGGTAAGAGTCGAAAATTTTTCAAATCTCACCTCTGATGCCCCCCAGGGATGAAATTATTTAAAGGCCAATCACATCAGCTGGGCAGCTGCTGTTCTCTGTGACATAGTTATGATGTCATAATACCCCCTCCAACGGACCCTGCACTCGCTCAGCTCTCTGCCCCCTCCCCACCTCCGACGGACCCGAGTTGGGTTTGGTCGGAGGGTAAATGAGGTAGGGGTATCGGGTTTGGTCGGAGGGTGAGGTGGGGGTGTCGGGTTTGGTCGGGGGGTAAGTGAGCCGGGAGTGTTGGGTTTGGTCTGGGGGGGTGGGAAGGTGTCGGGGTGGGTGAGGGGTGAGGTGTGGGTGTTGGGGTTGGTCAGGGGGTGTTGGGTTTGGTGGGGGGGGTTAGGTGGGGGTATTTGGGTTTGTTTGGGGGGGTAAAGAGGGGGGGCGGGGTTGGTCGAGGGGTAAGTGAGATGTGGGTGTCGGGTTTGTGGTGGTAGGTAGGGGTGTCGGGTTTGGTTGGGGGGGAAGTGAGGTGGGTGTGTCAGGTTTGGTCTACGGGGGGTGAGGTGTGGGTGTTGGGTGTTGGGGTTGGTAGGGGGTGACGTGGGGGTGTTGGGTTTGGGTGGGGGGGTGAGGTGGGGGTGTCAGGTTTGCTCTCTGCCCCCTCCCCCCTCCAACGGACCCCGCACTTGCTCAGCTCTCTGCCCCCTCCCCACCTCTGACGGACGCGAGCAACGCCGGGTATTTTCGCTAGTAAATAATAATGGATAATTGGGCAATCAGCTGTTTACGGCTGGCTCTGTGTAACAAGAAATAGGGCAACAAGCAGTTTGAAGATTACTAGAATTTAGGGCGTGTCCTCACTGGGGGGGGGGGGAGGATCGACGGCAGATACGCATCTGCCACCGACTTACCGCTCGTCCCCACGGCGTCGGCAGTCGGCAGTGCACTCCCCCGTCGACTCCAGCTTGCGCCTCCCGGCAAGCTGGAGTTCTGGAGTCGACGGGGGAGCTCTGGGCGATTGATTTATCGCGTCTTAGCAAGACACGATAAATCGATCGCCAGAAGATTGATCTCCGGCAGCGCTAGTGAAGACAAGCCCTTAAATAATGTTCAGAACCTCTGGAAAGAGATTCCCGGCCCTCCTGGTGTTGTATGAGTCAGTGAATGCCCTTGTTTCCTTATCTTGTGCAGCACAGGACGTGGAGTCAGGAGTTCTGGGTTCTTGTCACAGACTATCTGTGGCAAAACTGAGGCCTCAGGAAAGTTATTTAACCTTTGTTTCAGTTGATGGATATTAATTCTGTCTACTTCATGGGTGGAGTGGCATTTACAAATATTAGTGAATGAACCTAAAGTCTTTTGAGATGCTCAAAGTGCTATGATTGTGAATAATAGAAAAATGTAAGATATATACTGGTCCCCCAGTGTCTGGCTGATAAAACAATAGTGGTTTCTTAAGTGTGGATATTAGTAGTCACCTTGCTCCCAGGGAACTGGTCCTTTGCTTCAAGGATTATAAAGAATAAAATTAAAGCAAGTCCCAGATTTGTCTAGGTCAGTGGTTTCCAAACTGGGGTTCGTGAACCCCTGGGGCTTCACGAAATGTTACAGGAGGTTCTCGTGAAAAAAAATCCCTAATAGCGAACAGAGCTGTCCCTAGGGACCCCAGGCAGCACGGGGCCAGCAGCCCAGAGCCCCTGGACAAGAGCTAAACAGATCAAAGCAAATGTATCTATCACTCTGAAGAGCTTTAATCTTCAAGACTCCTTATAAGAAATGGAAAGGGAAGTGGATATTTTTTGCTGTTTTTGAAATTAAATAGGCAGCTAGTATTGTTTTTAAAATTAATATGAAGAATAAGTTTTTGTTGTAATATGTGTTGTTTGTCTAGACTGCTCAAGACCTGAATGCTTGTGTAGGAGGAACTCTTTGAATTGGCTTCTTAAATCCCTTCATGCTGTTTCACATCTGATACTCCTTGATGAAACAGAGGAGCTTTGTCTTATAACAGACTTATTCAAAGTGATACAAGATACAAAAGTGAGATCTTGGAAGAGTGTTGCCATTTTCATAATCTAATCACAGTATTTTTATGATAAATACAGGCCAGTCACATCTTAGGAGCATTTAACATGCACACATTTAATTATACGTGGCTGGCCACAAAAAAAAAAAAAATCCACCCCAAAAACAAACAAACAAACAAAAAAATACAACAAAAACCTCCACCAGGGGTAGGAGCTGGCAGTCCATGGCAGGGGGCCTGGGCTGGGGCTGGCAGCCCGGCAGCCCGCCCGTTGCCGCAGCAGGGCCGGGGGCTGGAGCCGGCAGCCCAGCAGCCCACGGCAGGGAGCTGGGGCTGGGGTCGGCAGCCCGCTTGCCCGCAGGATTGGGGCTGGAGCTGGTAGCCTCCCTGCCCGGGTTAAAGACCCAACGTACAGTATAGTGAACTCAATGAGAGTTTCACTATTTGCGATTTCCGTTTTGTGCGGTAATCACAGAACCTAACCCTCGCGTAAGACGCGATAGGCCTGTAATTAAATAGTGTGTAATCATGTCATAAAAACAAATTTTATATTTCCAAGATTACTGCTTTTATAATTTATATTCAAGTAAAGGAGAAAATCCCTGGAAATATTCATGCGGGGCGAGACTTGGATTTTTGTGAAAGGGGTTCACAGGTTAAAGTTTGGGAACCACTGGTCTAGGTTTAAAGTGAAATTTTCTTTTTTTCTGATAGGGTTCTGGCCCCTGTCAGATTGGTGAGCACTGAGCCTGTTCTCCAAGTCAGTGGTCTGCTTTTCCCTACGAGAAGCCAATCAATCCAATATTTTCCCTGCTTTCAACTTACTTTTTAGTGACCTTAACCTGAAGACCCCTCCCTCCATGTTTGGAATTTCATGCAGTTTCTCCTGGGCAAGACAGTTGTCTTCTCTTATCACAGTAATGAATTACTGTTCTCACCCTGTGGAGTGTTGTATAGGGACATCCCATCTGTGCCATCCTTTGTTTCCCAGACACCCTCATTCAGCTGTCCACCTCCATAGAGTTTTAACCATTTGGTTTTTGTGTGACTTTTCACCTTTAAAAAAAATAACTGCTGATAAAAGGCAGTAGGGTTGGCAGAGCTTCTCAATAGAAATGGCAAAGACTGCCCTCCCCTGTGGATGGTCATCCAGTTTAGAATGCTGCTAAGAAAATACCCTCCGATCATGTTCTGAGGTCTGGCTGGGAATCTATTCCAATAACATACTTGTAATTTTTGGTCTCAGAAAGTAATGATTTTCTTTACTTCCGTCACAGAGGTGTGTTTGACATCAGTGATTTGTGAACTTCTGAAGGTGATGAATGCAAAGTATTATTATTATTATTATTATTATTATTAGAAAAAAGATCCCCCTTTACATATAGTTGTTTGAACAATCTTTGCTGAACAAAGGAACAGTTGTCTCAGTTTTGCTGAGTTTTTAATTGTATGTGGGATTCTTCCATATTTTAAAAATCAAACAAGCCTACTACTAGGTTTATATGAAATTGGATCCTTGGAGCAAAAGATAAAACCTTATCATTTTGATACAGGAACTATTGTCCGACGTCATCGGATTCCACTTCCACCTCCTAATGAAGATCAATTTTATACTGTAGATTATTTCAACATCAATACAGAAGTAATCTTTTATGCCCAAAGGTATAAAATTGTAGATTGCGATCAATTCACAAAACATTTTTTGAGGAAGCTGGGAGTCCGATTAAATCCTCCATCCTATAATCCAGAAGATCCATACACCAGAGACCGGCAAAAGGTAAGGCAAGACAGAGATGATGAAAACCTAATTTTACAAACACAAAAGCCTCTGTGAATGTATATGCAAAGTATATTACATAAGAACATTTCCCCTGCAGCAAATTAAAAATGTATCCTAGTAACTATTTTAATATGTGTTAATTAAATTTGGAATTAGTACAAAAAGAATAAAGCAGAAAAGAAAATACTCATTTGGTATACTTTGACTCACTATCAAAAGCAATAGCGCATAATATAGTCCAAGACAGGTCAATTTTCCTGTTGATTTGCACATCTGCTTTGAAGCAGAGGGGCGCATTTGGGGATAGCTAGCATGAGAAATTCTTATGATAAAAGCAATATCTGTTGTGTGTATTTGTTTGATAAAACTGTTCTTTCTGTTACTAAAAATTGTAAGAACACAGGAGTGAAATTGTCTTCAATATTTGTGTGCCTGTATCTGTACAATATTACATTTAATATCTATATAAAATGAGTTACTTCCAGCCCTACATGTGGTGAATCAAATTTATTAGAGACAAAGTATAAAGAAAGAGATTGTCTCTAATAATTTTGATTCACCGCATGTGGGGCTGGAAATAACTCTTTTAACATAGATATTAACTGTAATACTGTGCTAGCTGTTCCCCAGATGCCTCCCCTCTGCTGCAAAGTAGAAAGAATTCCTCATGGTTGTTTCCCACATAAGAGCTCAAATGGGGAGAATCCAGTAGATGACTGGGGAACTTCTCAAATAGCAAACAATAGGGGAGGGATCAGATTATCAGAGTGATGTGAGCCCTCAGCAATAAACTTTAACTTCCTTTTCAAGGTCTGGTTGAATTGTTAAACAAGACCGTCCATTGGTGGATGATAGACATATATGGAGTCTTTTGTTTTAGTAGATCACACTTTGGTAGCCAAGATGTAAAGCTGGGGCCTTGATCAGTTAGATTCTCCTCAGATACTCCTTACTCTGGCAAAGATGTTTAGCCATCATGCTGTAGTAATCTTTGCATTGAGGGCATGCTTTGGGATTGTCTCAGGATAGTGGATGGCATAATCAACTATAACCAGTACAGGTTTGCGCCCAGCTGCATTTTCTTCTAAAGGCCCTATGAGTTCCATTCTGAGTCTATCAAATGGGATGCTTACTATGGGGAGTCAGACCAGAGGGGCTTTTGTCACTCCTTTAGGGCCTACTTGTTGGCATTCACGGGGGAGCCTTTAACTTCTGGGTGACTTCTGAACCAAAAAAAAGTGATCCAGAATCCTGACAGGGTCTTCTCATGATTGAGGTAGCCCGCAGAGAGGGTATTGTGAGCCAGTCGCATAACCTCGCACCTATGAGGCCAGGGAATGAGGAGTTGCAACTGAACGTCACCTGTCAGTTTGTCTTTCTACAGTTGGTACAGTTGCTCTGCCTGGAGCTCAAACTGGGGTACTGCTCTGCTTGTTGAGGGTCTATCACCTCCCTGTTCACCACTGGCAGTTGGTCATGAATGGGGCCTTACCAAATTCACAGGCCATTTTGGTCAATTTCGCAGTCATAGGATTTAAAAAATCCTCAATTTCATGCTTTCTGATATTTAAATAATGGAAGGACTGTTTATAGCTGGAAAAACAAGGATTTAAAAGCCTGAAAATAATTGATCTTTTCAAAAATATACTGAGCATATCCTCTTTTTTCAAATAGTGTTTTGGCTATGTTGTATTTGATTTACTGCAACTAAATTACATAATTTGAAACCCTTAAAACTAATCTGAGGACATGTCTTTACCCTGTGTGTTTTTTCTGCACTTGAGAACATGGCATTTTAAAAAAGCTCTCTTTCATTTCTCCTTGATTTTCAGGTTGTGGAAAGTATGAAGCCCTTGCGCCCGTATGAGCGCTTTGATACTCTGAGACAGTTTCTGGAGTACGATGGAAATGTTTTACGCTTTTACTGTATATGGGATGATACAGAATCCACGTTTGGGGACCCACGAGAACTTATTCTGCACTATTTTTTGGCTGATGATAGTATCGAAATAAAAGAAGTGATACCAGTAAACTCAGGCCGGGATGCTGTTCCACTTTTCCTCAGTAGGAAGAAGCTACCAAAGGTGAAGAATGAAAAATACAACATATTTTAAATTCTTTTGACAACTAAAAGCTTAAATGCATTATTTTGAAGTTCCTGTATTAGGAGTGTATTGATAATTACAGTACATTATCAAAATGACCGAGAATGACCACAATTATGGGATTTTTTTCTTGCCTGTGTATTTGATCATACAATAGATACAAAAATTATAAAAAATTATTAGGCTTGGGCATGCTGTACTTAAATCAAGAAGAGAGAAAATTCAGATGGGCGAACGAATAGGTTTGTATTCTACAATTTCCTTTTCCTTATAATTTTATACCAATGGAGAAGTTTGTTTAATACCCCAGCACATAAGTGTAAATCAGAGTAAGTCCATTGAAATCAGTGGAGTTACACCATCATAAAACTAATGTGCATTCAGAATTGGGCCATAATTTTTTCCTAAATCCTTAGAAAAAGTCCAGTTTCAAGATTCAGCAACCTAATTGTTGCTAGCAGTATCAATGCTTTAACTTGAATTCTTAGAGTAAGGCCTAATCCAAAGCCAATTGAAGTCAATGGGAGTCATTCCACTGACTTCAAGGATATTAGATCAAGTCTACTAATTAGTTTAGTCCTCCATAACTTATTTACCATTTTTAGAGTTCAAATACAATGAGCGTGAATCACCTTTGTTTCATTCCATTTTTATACTGGTAATAAACTTGCACCATTATAAGTCTGGAGTAATGCAGTGATGAATTATTTCCCCCCTTCTTTGCTTTTAATATTGGTTATAATATTTAATTCTGTAAGCCATAGGTGTTTACAGGGCAGTGTTGGGACCCTGATCTTGCAATGAGCTCTGGTTTAGCAGACCCTGTACCCATGCGCTGCTCGTTGAAGGTTTTGGGAATCAAGGGTCTACTTCTCTCTGAAGTCAATGGAAATTAGTTAGAGAAAGGGCAGCAAAAGAATATCCAAAATGGGGATGGTATACAGGAGGGACTCCGGTTACATTAAAAGATAATGAGATCTGTTTTAGTTATGCTCACATCTAGTTGATTCTTCATTTTAAAATGTTTTGTATTTTTTTTTGGTTATAACTGGAATAAATTGCTATTATAAATTTAAAACCTACGATAGGAACATTCATCACAATAGAATAGGCTGATTAGCTCTTTTCTATATTTGTGCAGCACCCAGCACAATGGGGCCCCAATCCCTTTTGCAGCTTTTACATTCTACAAGAATATAATATTAATCACCAGCAATAATAATAGTCCTCACAGCAGAATTGTATAGATCTGCAGTGCTTTAGTTGTGCTAACATTTGCTTTCCAGTTGCTTCAGAGAAAGAGACTGTGCCCTTGGGTGCACAACAGGACTCTGAATGTAGTTTGAACAGCAGAGTGGCTTTGGAGGTCAATAACATAAGCACACCTCATTATGGTCACTAAACATGTTCACACAAGAACAGTCATAAAAATTCTCATACAATCGCTCGTTCTGTTTGGTAACCGAAGTCTCTGTTTTTTGCTTTATTAGCTGCAGTTCTTAATTAAGTGTCTGTTCTCTTTCCTTGCAGTATGCTCCAGCAGGGCTATATCAGCCTGGTGCAATCACAGATCGCACGGTTCTCAATGTGTTTGGAGGCTTAGTAGGAAACAAAGGCCGTTACATTCTGGACAATCGTAAGGTCAGATATTTTTGAATACAGTACCTCAGGCCATCGAATGTAATTACAGTTGTTTTATCATTTCTAACATCCTGCTTATCTAAAACAAAGAAGGTTATTTGTAAGAATGGTGGTGTCACTGTAGAAGTGCTTAAATGAGCAGTGTTGAAATTTAATATGCAGTGTTTGTGAAAATGTTTAGAAAAAGCTTTAGCTTGGATTGGGAGTAAAGACATCTAAAATGTGAAATATGAAGGGTTTTTTTTGGTTAAAGATCAAATATTTATGTAAAATTTCAACAGTTTTTTTTTAGAAAGTTCCATTTTATTCTGAGATTCAGAGAGGTGCTTCTTAAATTGTTTGTTCTTTTATTAGACAGGAGCTGTGCATCAGGAATTTTACAAAGACTCTGACCTGACCATAGGGACAGTGATCAATGTTTGGGGAAGGAGGGTAAAGCTCTGCGACTGTGATGAATTTACTAAAGAATATTATATGACAAAATATGGAATCAGTAAGTAGTTATATTTATCCTTTCCTGGGCCTGCTTTTAAAATTTGAATTTTTAAACAGTTATTCTCTATTAATAGAAACCTTCTTGTAAAAAATTAGAAACCTGGAGCAATATATAATCTGCTTTAAGTAGCTAACAGCAAAATAATAGTTTGACAGGGGTATCAGTAGACTTGTTATAGAGTCCAGGCCAGAAAGGACCACCCATCTGAGCTCCTGCACATCACACACCACTACATGCCACCCAATCACATCTAGACCAACCCCAGCAACCAGAATTAGACCAAAGTGTTACAGTCTTCAGGAAACTGAACTGTTGTGTGCCAAAGTCAGTGAACAGGACTGAGGTGCACCGATGCAATGGCAGGGAATTGATTTAGTAAGATATACCCAGATGATCCTAGCAAGTGACCTGTGATCCATGCTGCAGAAGAAGGCAAAAAATGCCCAATGTCTGTGCCAATTTGACTTGTGGGAATATTGCTTCCCATCCTTGGATATGGTGGTCAGTTAGACCCTGAGCATATGAGTGAGACCCACCAGAAGCTACTGAAGTGTGAGATTTTAGTGAACTGTAGGAGATGTCCATAGATGCCTAGCCCAATTCTCTCTCAGTGCAAACCTTCTTCAAATTTCCTGCTTAAATTTATTCATGGTCAACTTGTACCCATTTATTCTTGTGCCAATATTGTCCCATAGCTTAAATATCTCTTCACCCTCCCTGTATTTAGAGAGAGCAATCATGTCCCCTCCCATCCTTCGTTTTGCTAATCTAAACAAGCCAAGCTCTTTTAGCCTCCTCTTGTAAGGTAGGGTCTTCATTCCCCTCGTCGTAATAGTAACTCTTTTCTACACCTGTGCAAGTTTGAATTAATCTTTCTTGAACACAGGTCATCTGTTATGATCTATTTAAGACCAACCCAGAATTGCATGTTGTGCCCTTGACTGTTTTTATTTCAAAACTAGAACAATAAAGTGATCCTACATAAAGACTGTTGATTCTTCCACCTCCCTATTCCGATATCCCTACCTTCAATCAAAGTATGTACAAGAATGTACATACACTGGTTTCATATTCTTCCCTTCCCACTGCATTTTGTAAAGATGTCAGATGATCTACATATTTTCTGAAAACTGTAGCTGAGTTTAGGTTTTTGTCACCCTTGAGATGTTTCAGTGCAGCCTCACAACAGTTATGTTTTCTTGCACAGTGATGCTGGCAAATCTACACTTAGTGCTCTCTACTGTACAGAACCTGTGAAGTCTGGAACATCACAGCAGCTATCCCGTAGTGCCTCAAGAATTGCAAACTTTAGCTCTGAATTTTGGAAAACAATCAGCGTTTGTCTCCAAGATGGGAAAACATTCTGGGAGTATGGGATTTAGTTTAGCGATTCCAGAATTCCCTAGTCAGAGCTGTTTTTAGTATGGATAGCTCCTTGGAAAAGCAGTTTATCCTACCGTCGGTTTAGTTATCCAATGACTAGATACTAATGAGTATATAGACTGTGCAAAAGTGCTGAGTAAAGTGCTGCTGCAACCCTTTTCTAACATGTGAAACAGGATATCTGTGTAGACCTGCTTGTGACCCAGACTTATGAACAGATGGGACACAGAGTTTGGTCCAAAGTCCAATTAACTCCTTGGTAGAATGAGGTATTGGTAGTGCTGTAAAACGACAGCAATGAACGGCTGAAAAACATCAGAAGGAGGAAGGTCACCTTTCTATTTCTCTGGAGCTTGGCCCAATATTACAGTAGAAGCTTTTATTGAAGTTAACTACACATATTGAATACTGCTTCTTGTCTCACTTGTTGGCATTCGAAGAAAACAGTTGGAACAATACTGGTGCAAATATGCCAGGCACTAAACAAGATCCTATCAGAACATGTTGTTAAAATTAAGAATGTCCATGCTGTGATTACTGGAATGGCGAATGGGGCTTCTGTAATTGGGGTGGTGTGGTAAATGGAACACACACACAACTATTATCTGCCCACCAAATAATACAGCTAAATGCTACGGCCGCAAAGGTTGTTTCTCTAGTGTAATAGTGGCTGGTTGACTGCTGGTACTAGTTTATAGATATTAACTTCAGCTAGTTGGGCAAGTTTATGAGCGGGCAGAATGGCATACTGTTTCCACACAAATATCCAAAAAATATTTAGTGTGTAATAGGATGGTAGGATCTATGATTCTACGTAGAAATGCAGGCATCTTGATGTGACCCACCTTGTTAGCAGTGGTTAGAACCTTGCATAAAGCGGCGAAGTTCTGCTGACTTATTGTGACATGTGTTAACCCCCTGGATACCCTATCAGGATAGAAAAAGGCATGACTTTTCATCAGAAGGAACTAAGGGTAGAGACAAGGAGGTCCTGTGGGTAACTCTTGGAACAGGTAGGGTTGGGGAAGAAAGCTCAAGGTTGGGATTTATGTGTTGTTTGTGAGTTACTTTAAATTCAAACCTCAGGAAGAGGATATGTTTGTCCTCGATGGAGCTTGTGCACACTTTATTTGGGCAGAAATACCATGTACCTCCTGTGGGCTTGATCACACAGTGTGCTCAGCACTCTGTCCCTGTTCCAGCAAAGCACTTAAGCAGATGTTTAGTTTTAACTTGTCCTCAGTAGGACGGTGCCCTTGGCAAAGGTTAAGCACTTGGTTAAGTGCTTTGTGAAATTGGGACGAGAGTGCTCAGCACCTGTCAGGACCAAGCTCACTGTTGCTGTAGTGATTTTGAGTTACTCATCTGACCCCTTGTTCTTCGAACAAACATTTATTTGACTCTATGGCTGCAGCAAGAGTTGTATGCTGAGAGAATTGCCTTTTAGGAGGACGAGGAGATTTCTCTTGAAGTGCAATAGCTATGATAATCAATATGTTTCCAATGTTCCTGCCTGTTTCTCTCTGCATACTGTTTGTGAAAGCAAAGGGAAAATTTTTCAGAAATAGTAGCTTTGTAAACGATAGTTCATGCCTTTCAGCGGAAGCCCGCCATGATTATGGATGAATGCAACATTGGTCGGAATGCAAGGGAAAGACACCTTCACGTGGGATATATTCTGCCTAAATTTTGCTAATGCAGCTGAATAGAAAAAGAAGGATGATCTGAATGCAGCAACGGCCACATATACATTATAAACAATGCATGCCCAAATGAAATGGGAAATATGCTCATGAGTATGTCTCTGAGGAGAATTATAATTATGCTTTTTGCTTCCTGTCTCATCACAGCACAGAAGTAGAGTAAGAAGTGTCCTTTCTTAAATAATATTTAATTAATAAATAATAGAAAAGTATGTGGAGCGGGAAGAGGGATTTCTTGTGAGCCAAAAGAGTGTCATATTTTTGGCTGCACTGCCAACTATGTGAGAAATAGGTGCTTTTGTAATATTTCTTTTGTAATATTCCAGGAGAAAAGGAGGTGTTGCCTCCTTGTTTTCCTTGGTAGGCAAACTGTGAAGCAAAATCCCATTTCATTAAAATAAAGTTGGAAACTAGGGGAGGCCTCTTCTATACCTGTTGGTTGTTGGCAAATGCATGAACCAAGCATTATGTTCAGCGCTAGACAACTGTTTTCAGTCCAAGGGAACTACAAGTACACCTTCCCTGGTACTTTTAAACCTCCATTGAAATTGGAAGCAAAAGATGAAATGTCAAATTTGAAAGCTGATTTCTTGATAATCTTCATAGTCTTCTTCATAATGCTTTTGCTACGCCACTGCACTGGTCCTTTCACTATTTTTGCTACTGAGAAGACTACATAATGTTCAGGTTGTTTTTATTTTTAAGGGGGACTGGACAGCTCCGGGAATTAATAATGGGATATAAAATTTTTTGCCTTTATGTTGCTGGTTCAAATATTGTTCAGATATTGTTTTGTGACTGAAAGTGTTTAGTGACTGTTTGGTGTCTTATGTGAGATGAATTTGATGGTCTCAGTGAGCAGGTGTTCTGATCACATAAACCAGCTCCAGTGGGATCCCTTGAATTTCTCTGGAGACTGAACTGTTCTGTCATGCATAGAGTATGTCTTCACTACACAGATAACCCAGGCTCTTGCCTGGATTTTAGCCTGAGTTCCCTAATATCCAGATAGAAAATCTTCTGACTCAGGTCTGAGGGTGCTTTAAGTCAGGCGAGCTTACATTGCTCAGCTGGAGGTATGGGTAAAAGTCCACTTTCACTTAGGCTAGAACACACCCACTTTGCAGTGAAGATGTAGACAAAATAACTAATGTTCTAGTAGTCCTCAGATGCCCTTCCCACAGTCCTTCAAGAAAGACAAGTTCTCCCTCAGTTGACTGGGAATTAGTTGTATAGCAAAGGAATATGGGACATATCTCCCTCCCATCCCCCCAGACATGCATGGCTGTAGGCAGAAACAGTGAGGACACATTAAGTAGGGTAGGACTTTGCAGTGAGGGCACTCACACTTGGGCACCTAACCCAGGTGCTCCGATCCAGATACCAATCATCCAGGTTAACTGTGGAATGAAGACATGCCCATAGAGATGATCCTTCAGTTTCAGGATTGAGGTGCATTGATCCAGCAGTGTGGAGAAAACTGCCAGTGCCTATGGTGTACTTGTCCTGTCCATAAATGGGATTTCCATTACACGAGACTTTCAGTACCACAGTACATTCACATTAAACTGTTTGAAGGAATGGTAGAAGGTCATCATAGTAGGGGGTGACCAACGAGGAGATAGATGTTGTGCAGCAGATCACTGGAAGATCAACAGCTGTGTGTGCAAAGTTAGCTGTGGATTGAGAAGGCTTCTGAAAATAGTTATGTGATTTCACTAATATTCAGACTTGAATAAATGGACTTCATTTACTTTATTTTCTTCATTGGTCCCTAATGATTTGCAAGATGTTTTTTATGACAAACATATAAGAACATTGGGTTACTCTGCAGATTATTACAGCAAGCGACATATTTACAGATGTTCAAAAATATTTCTGCTAAACTATTTTGTTACAGACTTCCATGACTTTCATTGAGATAAAATGTGAGTTCAGAGATAACAGATGATTAAATTGTTAGGAATTGGTTCTGAGGGCCAAAGTTAAAGACCACACACAAATATTACATAATTACACGGAGCCCAATCTAAACTGGCTTTATATAATGGGACCTGGGAAAATAAAAAATGGACACCTAAATATTACAGCAATTGAATGCTATGGTATTTTGTTTATATGACTTATTATGCTATGTTAAGCATGGTTGATTATAGGCATGACTGACACATTAAAACAAATGTACGAGTGCTGAGTACCAAGAGAGTAAAACTAAACTGAGTAATTATCTTTATCTTGTCTACTAGACATACACTAGGTGGCACTGTTGGAGTGCAAGAAAGATCTTAATCAGTGTTCCATTGGTTATGTAAATCCCACAAATTAAAGCTACTATAGTTGAGAATAATCAACATGGTAATTCGGATAGTTCTTTTTCAAACAGGGAATACATGTGTGATCACCTTGTAATTCAACATACAAACTCACGTAGGGTTCCCCCCCCTTCCTAGTACACATTGTTTTTTAACTAGACTGTAGGGTGACCAGATGTCCCGATTTTATAGGGACAGTCCCAATTTTGGGGTCTTTTTCATACATAGGCTCCTATTATCCTCCACCCCCTGTCCTGATTTTTGACATTTGCTGTCTGATCACCCTAATTGAGTCGCACATGTAACTCCTCGCACGCTACACTAAAATTGTCTCTAGAAGGTCAATATTTCCAGAAATAATGTTTAGAAAATAATGTTCATATGGAGAAAGTTATCATAGTTGTGGAATAGTGCTGATGAGTGAGTCTGGAGCTAAGGCAATATTTAAGAGTAGGGTAGGGGAAGGACTATAAAAGTAAAGCTTCAAAAAGTTTGGATGTATTTGGAATAGGACTGAATTTATTGGTAACTTGCCAAGACTGACGTAAACATTTTTCTTCTAATACAAACATAGAAATTGACAAAAAGCAGAGAAAAATATCGCAAGCAAGGAATTTAAATTGTGGAATGATCCCAAGGAATAAGAGTTGAAAAGTGGTTTTAAAAATTTGGTTCTTCTGTTTAGGAATAATATTTCCCTTACTACTGACTGATTTCTGCCAAACATTACAGGAAATCCTGTCCCCATCGAAATTATGATAGGAGTTTTGCTATTGATTTCAATAAGGCCTGCATTTCACTCTAAATAGTGAAGCAAGCATGATTTAAAAAGAGACGTTCTGCTCTGAAACACGGCTGTATTAATAGACATCTATACTGAAAATGCAATATCTTTAATAAAGTAGCATGATCTGAAAAAAAGTCCTGCTGTCTTATTTTCTTATAGAGGATTTTACTCCAATTCCATTCAAGGCTCCACCTCCTCCAAAAATAGAAAAGAAGTTTCCACCATACACTGGATTTGGCTCTGAAGAGGATTCTCTGTGCTCCTGCATGAGCCTTCTTCCCCAACCTCCCCAGAAAGATTTCAAGAAATTCATGGAGAAAGACAGGTATTTTAGTGTCAAATAATTCCAGTCAATATTTTTAATTCCTGGTTGCAGGGTAGAGGGGTGTTAAGTGAAATGTCAAGGTTACCTGACTTAAGTTTCCTGGTGTATTAGAACTTGGTTAGCAGCATTGCATTCGACATTTCTGTGAAGTGGGCAAATTCTGTCTTCTGTGAAGTTAGGGTTTAATCTGATTCCCATTAAAATAACTACAAAGACTCCATTGACTTCATTTGGCGTTGGATCAGACTCCGAGGGTATGTCTTCACTTGGAGCTAGAGTGTGATTCCCATCTCGAGTAGACGTACTTGCCCTCAATCTCATTGAGCTATCATACTAAAAAAAAAAGGAAAGTAGCTATGGTAGAACATGCAGGTTGAGAGGTAGTTGGGGTTAGCTGCCCCAACTATGACCCAACCAGACCCCGTGGATACCTACTCAGGGTGGCTAACCAGTACTGATGCTATCGCTCCTGGTGTTACCATTGTTCCACTACTATTTGTAGCATGCTAGCTGGATGAGAATGTGAATATATCTACTCGAGCTGGCAATCACACCCCTGGCTCCAAGTGTAGACAACTAAAAAGAATTTCAGAAGATCCACAAATATGATAAACCCCCGTTTGTTTCTCTTGAGATTTCCTGACAGTTCCTTTCTTTGTTGGCTGGTTTTCATGCACATGTGTACAATAACAATATGAAAACATTGGCACTTTTTATTTCCATTGTGGGTTATATAGACTGTGCCATGATTTATGAGTCCTAAGTAAAAAGCAAAGCTGCACTGCAGATCTGAGTTCCATTAACCCATGTGTAGAGCCTTCAGAAAAGGAGACTTAGTAAAATTTTAATAATTTATATAACCATGGCACATTTTAAAAGAGTTACATGTAAATCAATAGATTTACTATTGTTGAATTCATGCGGTTTTCACATTTTCAAAAAAATAGCCATGTGGAAAAAGAATCTGATTCGCTAAATTTCCTGGAGAGGGTCCTGACATGTATTTTGATTTGTATTTAGGTTTGAAAATGGATACATCTAAAAAATGTTTTTCCCCCAATTAAATTTCTGGACATAACCTTTGAGCCTGATTTGCAATTGAGATTGAATACAAATGCAATCAGAATCTGTAATCAGAGAACCAACTGTGCCCTGAAAAATAATTCCTTTCTATCTGGCTGACCCTGCTTGGCTTTGTTAACCCCAGCTGAAAATTATTTTTGAAAAAATAGGGAACTTCATTCCTTTTCCTGTCCAGAGCAAGAATAACACAGTTTATTTCACAAAATGCATCATACTATGAACTGAATTTCTTGCCACTTCTTTTGCCCTTATAGAAAAGGCCTCGAAAGTAACATGCTGCGCTTTCTTGCAAAATTTATTACTGATAGTCCCATTGACAAGGATCGGCAGTTCATTATTTCTTATTTTCTGAGTGATGACACAATTTCAGTGTTTGAGACCCCGCAGCGAAATACAGGTAAGAAATGATAATCTTCTGAAAGCAATTCCAATTTAATCTGGTGCTTTGATTAAACTGTAGTGATCATTAAACCCTATGGCCGAACTCAGTCCTAATGGAAGCCTGTGCATATCCTTTTGAATTCAGTCAGATCTACATCTGCTTCTTTCAGGCTTGACAGAGATCTACTGTTTTACCTTAATAGTAGTTTGCTGTGCTAATTTATAATCTGTGATACTCAGAATGAAACCATTTCTATCTACCCAGTGGGACTCATTTGTTGTAAGACAGCACTTCACAACATTTAGTTATTGGCTTCTAAAGATGGTGGCAAGTATTCTATTTGCAAATCTTACCCAGGAGAGCTTGCTTTTGTTATAGGTAACGTATAGAAACTGTATTGTTGTCATTGATGATAAATCTATAGAAAACGTAACACACGGGAAATCATACAGTAAATTCTGTTTTGCAGGATCAATATTATTATGCTAGCTATATGTTTTCCATTATATAAAAGCATGGCATAAAAACAAAATCATAATTATTTTAATATATGCAACAATATCTTAAACAATACACAGTTTATTGGCATTTGAAGGGTAAATTTGGTCTTGTGCTAGTAGCTGTCCTAGTGACCTGCTGCACTAGAGTGACATTGATTTGAATTCCAGGAGACAGCTCATCCAGCCTTTCTAGTGGTGAATGGTCTGTGCTTCAGGCTCTTGTCCATACGTATTTTGGTATTGGTGAGCATGCATCCAATACAATTCAGTCCAGATACTTTGGGCCAGCAATGTTCATTGGGGACCATGCATGCGCCAGGAGTATTTCTGTGCCTCTGAGGGCCAAAAGGGCAGGGTGACCCTACCCTTCATTTCCTTCTCCCTTCCTCTGGGTGTGGGTTGGAACTTGCAGTGTCCATTTTTTGTTGTTGCTCTTTGTCATGTAAATAGTTCTGGATAGTGGGGTAGTTAGTAGTTAGTTAGTTAATAGTGTCATTGTTACAGATTTTTGGTAATAATTCTTTCTTCCTTTTAGAAGAAAATGCAATTTTTTGTTTTCCTGTGAGTTAGCTCTGGTACTGAGACCAGTCATTATGGCTGAGCAGAAATCTCCAGGCTTCAAAAATTCCTCTTCCTCCAAGGCTGTAATGCCTTCCCATGAGGGGCACACTAGATGCTTGCTGAGTCTGGGTGATGTGCACATAACAGAATCCTGTGCCATCTGTAAATCATTTTCTGTGCAAACCCAAAGAGCTAGGGAGTCTCCTCTGAAAGTATTCTCCCTGGAGAGGTCAGTGCATCCCTTTTCAAACCCCAAGACACCCGGAGCAGCAGTTTCGTGACACTCATGATCTAAAAGTGCTCTGGCTGCCTCCTTAACTCCTGGAGTCAAAGTGGGAGGAGAAGCAGCCAAAATAGGGAATGCTGCACTGGGGGTGGGGTAAAATGGGGCCTCATGGGGCGATCTCTCGCCCTAGCATCTCCTTGAACCCTGAACTAGGCAGGGGAGACTTCCCCCTGTTCTGGAGGCACTAGGACCCAGGTGGTGTCTCCCCTCTTCCCTTATCATATGTCCTATCTGACCAGAGTCTCCAGCTGGTTGGAGCAGAAATGGCCGAAGCAGGGACCTCTGGATATTCAGAGAATTATCTAGAGTTTTAAACTGGACTTTCTCTGCCCTTTGATTGACTGTTCCAACACAATCCTCTCCCTCCTTCCCTCACATTCTTTTCACCTCAGCTTCACTCCACACCTGTCCCTCTTACCGTCTCCCTCGTGCCCTGCCCTTCAATGTCCCCTCTCCCTTCCCTTTTCTTTCCATTTAACCAATCCCTTCCTAAGTAAATCTACAACCTAACTCTCCCACACACAAAAAAGTAAAATCTTGTGGAATTAGTTTAATGTTAGCTGCCATCATGCTATTCACTCTGTCATTGTTAGCGACTCTTTCCCCCACCCTCTGTTTGTCTTTTCTATTTAGACTGCAAGCTCTTTGGGGCAAGGACCACCGACTACTCTGGGTTTGTACAGAACCTCGCAAAGTGGGGTTCATTCTTTGTTGGCCCTTACACACCAAGATATAATTTATTTATTACTGCAGCACCTAGAAACCTCCATAATAGACCAATACCTGATTGTAGTAGACACTGTTCAAAATAAACATGAAAAATAATGAATAATAATAGCTACTTCTAAAGATCCATATTTCTAGTTTGATAAAATCTCAGGGTACAGAGGAAGGAAAGAGCATTGGACCCACAAAGGAAAGAGATCTCTGTCCTCTTCCTCAAGGAACCATAAATCCTCTCAAACTTCAGAAGAAAAGGCACCCAATACAGCACTGGTCACTATGCCTCCCTTGGTAATGCTTAAATCTCTCAGTACAGACCCCTCAGTACCGGGGCCCTGCAAATGCAAATGTCTAGTAGGCAGCTTGGTCACAGAAAATGCTGCAAATGTATCCACGATGAGAAGAAATTATTTAGAAGAAAGTGAAGAGAGTCCCAAACTAATAACATAAGGTTGCCGTGCTCATCTGAGGCACCTCCTAGCCAAAGACTTCAGTGTTCCAGAAATAAAGGCTAATGTTGTTCAAATTCCAAAATACTTCTATAACAACCACTTTGCAGCAGCTGCTCTTAAAAAAAGTGGGAGGAACCAAGATAACTCTCCCACAAGACGCAGAATAGAACTCAGTAGTGGACTGTTTTGAGCACTATATCAAGAACTGGCCTAATCTGATGACAGTTTGTGAACAAAATCGTGAAAAAATAGATGGCACTGTCACAGCCAAATTTAAGAGAAATGTTGAACACATGCTGAGTATCGTGAAGCCTATTTCTGTAGCATAGAACAAAATGCAGGGAAATAGCTGTTTTATTGCTGACACTGTTGAAATGTGGAAAGAAGTGAGTGAAATCTTAAAAAGAGTAATATGCAACGACAGAGTTAATTTACAAGCATTAAAAAAAACAAATGGGACAAGCACTATCTCCAGCTCATTTTCTTGTAAATATTCTTGATGCTCCGTACTAGGATCAAACCTTAACTGCTGAAGAAGAGGAACTGGCTATGACACGGATATCCAGCAATCATCCCTCCATAAAGCCAATTATAGTAAACTTCAGAGATAAGAGTGAACAATTCAAGAAATATCTGTTTGCCGATGATGTTTTAAAGAAAGTCACACCACTGAACTGGTGGAAGTCACTTAAGCACTCGGATTCAGCGACTGTTGAAGTGATAATCTCACTTTTAACAGCAGTAGCTTCTTCTGCCGATGTAGAAAGAATATTTTCTTCTTTGGACTAATTTCATTCCAATTTAAAAATTATTTGGGACCTGAAAAAGCAGGAAAGTTTGTTTTTCTTTTCCAGATTTTGAACAATCAGGAAAATGAAGATGAAGACGGCTGACTTAGTTATAGACGCCAATATTTTAAGTATCTCACGTTGACATGGCTGACACAGTCGATTTGAATTTTTTTTAAAAAAATATTTCATTTAACTATTTTAGTTAAAAACAATTTAAACAAAAATAAACCTGATTTTAAATAACTTGAACATTTAGGTTTCAGAGTAGCAGCCATGTTAATCTGTATCCGCAAAAAGAACAGGAGTATTTGTGGCACCTTTTGAGAATGTAGGTGAGTAAGCCCCCGATCTCTCCAGCACATCATCAAAGATCGGCGACCTATCCTGAAAGATGATCTCTCTCTCCCTCACTCTCACAGACCTTGGGAGACAGACCAGTCCTCGCATACAGACAGCCCCCCAACCTGAAGCAAATACGCACCAGCAACCACACACCACACAACAGAAACACTAACCCAGGAACCTACTCTTGCAACAATGCCTGATGCCAACTCTTTCCACATATCTATTCAAGTGACACCATCCTAGGACCTAATCACATCAGCCACGCCAACAGGGGCTCATTCACCTGCACATCTACCAATGTGATATATGCCATCATGTGCCAGCAATGCCCCTCTGCCATGTATGTTGGCCAAACCGGCCAGTCTCTACGCAAAAGAATAAATGGACACAAATCTGACATCAGGAATCATAACATTCAAAAACCAGTAGGAGAACACTTCAACCTTTCTGGTCACTCAATAACAGACTTAAAGGTGGCAATTTTACAACAGAAAAACTAAAAAACAGACTCCAACGAGAAGCTGCTGAACTGGAATTAATTTGCAAATTGGATACCATTAACTTAGGCTTGAATAGACAACCTCTGTTGCTTCTTTGATAAATGTTCCCATACTTGGAGATATTAGGGTAGCTACTTTGGACTAAATACACATATTCACCCAGCATTACTCCATAGCGAAAGCATCAAGATCTGATGCTAATTTTGGTACAATCATGGTTAGGTAGACTCCGAGCACCCACCTCCTGTAACCTATGTCATTGCTTGTTAGTTACCAACAGTCAAATGTTTATGGACAAGCTCTCAAAGAAGAAGAAATGTCTACTTGTACCTTACAGTAACTGGGGTTCTTCGAGATGTGTTGTCCATATATGTTCCATGACCTGCCACTGCCCCCTCCCTCCCTCAGAGTAGAGGCAAAAATTCAGTATAGAAAGGAGCTCTACCCGTGTTCCATAGCTTCTAGCTTTCACACTACTGTTCCATACTACTTATTAGATCCATAACTAGTTATAATGAAACTGTCTATAGAAACAGTTGCTTCCATATACGTTATATCAATAGAGAGAGGATGCTGGTACAAATCCCACAGCGTAGAACAATATATTAGTGTCTTTCCATTGCCTTGGATTTTGTTTATTTTAGATGGAATGCAATGCATACATAAACCCTTTATCCACATTGATGCTTCCAGTTGTTGCTGCTGTTTAGTCTTTATTTTATTATGAAACATTTGTGTATAGTGCTATAGGCATGCATGGCAATTCACATAGCAAATAAAGACATGATGTTCACCTCAGTCAGCTTAATTGACATGAGAAGACAGTGGAAAGAGAACAAGAAGCAAGGGAAATGGAGGGATGCAGGGAAGAAGAAATACACCACATAAAGTTAAGGGTTGTCTGGGCATTAGATTACCTATTGTAGTAGTTCCTACGTGGTCTTTTTTGTTTTGTTAATTACCTTTAAAAATTGTTTAAATGGAATTTGAAGATTGTCGTTTGAGGGATTGTGAAAAGCAGTGGGTTTTGTGAAGATATATAGTAAGGGAGAAGATATATAGTAATGGAGATTGCTTGGCCTACCAGACCAGTGAGACCATTTCAGGCTCAAGAGAGCACAGGCATTATGTGTGAAGGGAACAAAAGGGGATCAATTATTGGCAGAGAGAAAGAAAGTCAGCATAAAGATAGTAGCTCAAATTGAGTGGATGAGGTTACCCAGGCATAAAGTGCAGAGGATGAAGAGGAGAGGGGCCAAAGACAGAATGAGGGGATAAAGAGGGGGTAAAGAGAAGGTGGGGCCCCCGGAGGAGATAATGGAGGGAGCACTCCAAATCAAGTATCTGAAAGTCAAATAAAAGTACATGTGTTCAGAAAGGCAAAGTAGAAGAGAGTTAAGAAGGATGATATGGTCAGAAGTGTTGAAAGCAGTAGAAAGGTCAAGCAGGGTGAGCCTGGAGAGGTAAAGGAGGATGAGAATGAAGAAGAGAGATTTGGACTTGGCTAAGAAAAGCTAATTGGAGACTGACTCACTGAGA
This sequence comes from Sternotherus odoratus, assembly GCA_032164245.1. Classification (NCBI taxonomy): domain Eukaryota; kingdom Metazoa; phylum Chordata; order Testudines; family Kinosternidae; genus Sternotherus; species Sternotherus odoratus. The sequence continues at coordinate 171,072,631 of JAVMKO010000001.1, forward strand.
GAAGACTCTGTGGAACAGAGGAGTGAAAGGAAGTACAAGCAACAGGAGGAGCTAGGATGTGAAAGGGATTAGGGAGACAGGGTAGCAGTTAGAAAGGTGGGAGAAACTGAGGAAGATTTACTTTTCAAGATGCAGAGAAATAGGTATATTTGAAGGCCAAGAAAAGTAGTTAACGGAGAGAATCAAGATTAAGAATGAGAGAAGAGGGGTGGCAGAGGTCACAGATGGGAGAGGATAAAGGATAAGGGAAACGGTACAGGAACTGGAAGAGGAGAGTGGGAGGGATGCTTTGACATAGGGAACAAGGTGGGACTGGAATGGGTCTAAGCAGGGGGGAATAATGATGACTTCTGACCAGATGGAAGTCAGGCTGTAACAATACATTGTTTTTTGTTTTGTTTTTTAAAGTGAAAGCCTTATCATCCCCTCTTTTACTCAGATTCAAAATGCTTATTATTCCTATTTTAATTTTAGAAATTGATGTTAATAGGCAAGTTAAACTATTTGGAGTTGCAAAACTAACACTGAAACCTTAAAGTTGTTCTCATGTTTCTCAGTACAGCATCCTGAAAATCACAGGGGGAGAAGCAACTTGTTAATATTTTGCAAATTAGATTAGAAATTTACATTTTGGGACATTTTGAAGCTTCTGTTGAAAAGGGGGGTAAAATCTGAAATCTTTGGCTCCCCATACATGAGACTATAACCCATTTTTCACCTTGCATTAATACTAATCCAGTAGCTGTACAAACACCTGCAAGGACTGATCTGACCTCAATGGAAGACTTTTTTGTTGGTGTTTATTTTGAGTCTGCTTCTTGTAGATTTCCATTGAAATTGCTCTTCTGATCTCAACCTAAGGTCCTTAATCTAATGGCGTTCCTTATTGTTATTTTCATTTTTCTTTGCACTACTAGAAAAGCACTACTTTTAAACATTAAAAAAAAATCAGAAAAATACATTAAGGTAAATTTCAAATTTAAACACACAGAATGAGAGAAGTGCAGTCAGAGCTGAAATTTCAATCTCATGGTGGCCAGTTGTGCTTAAGTATTGTATACATCTTCTAAAACTGTATGATCTAAAGTATCATGTGTGCTGTAATACCTAGGTGAAAAGGAATGTGTTAAGTTCAGAGTTCCATCCTTAACTTTGCATTTTCATGCTTTTTTTGGGGTTTCAGCTAGACCCTGATCATTACCTTAATGTATTTTTTTCTATCACTTTTATGATGTTAGTAAAGCAATTAAGTAAGATATCTGATCCAAACTCTTGTTTAATAAGTAGTTGGGTTTCACATTCACTTACAGTTTTGACTATAAATGGCATTTTATTACACTGTCCATCAGCCTTTTATTGGACTTACATCACTACAGAATATGTAAGACATCATAAAAAGTTACAAAAGTATGCGTTTTGGCTTTTGGTTTGAAAGGTTAGATATAAACAGGAAATGAAGCCCAGGCACTACAGAATTGGCATAGTTCACATTTAACATAGTAACATATCTTGATAAAACATAACGCTTGGCAAACTGTTTTCTAGAACTTGGTAAATGTGATTCAGATTTGCTGGGCATTGCAAAACTATAGTAAATCAATTCAAAAGAAAGCCTATTCCTTTTAGTATTTTACATGCTAGTCACTTTAGCTTTACAAACAATGCTACCCATTCTGCCTATTTGCACTTGTACTTGGCACTTAAATGTCATTTACATTTCAAAATCCCCCTATAGTGTAAGTCACACAGTGCCCTTCAACCATGTGCTCAATTCCCATGATGTGAATGAAATAATTATATATGAAAACAAAATTACCATGGAGACATCAAGTTAACAAAGGAAAACAGATCAGAATTAAATTGCATTGGATGAGCTATCTGGGAAAGCTAGAGTTACCACAGTCCTATGTTTTTTGCATTCATAAGCTCTTTTAAAAAGTTGGAATAATGGTAAACCAAAAATTCAGTATATATGACTAGGACTTTCTCCTTATCCAAAGTTGTATTTGGCGTTAGCAGTTCAAGTGCAATTGCTTGGGTTATATCCCTCCCAAGGATCCCGGTGCTGGTGTCTGGGTTGTGAAAGCCATGAGAAGAGGCAAACGTCTGTCACATTTTCATGAAAAAAGGACAGTGATTGGCAGACATTAAAAGTGCACATGTCATGGAATGTGCACAGTGTAATTGTTGCTGTGGGCACTGATCTAGATGGCCCTTTTTAGGAATGAGAGAGAGAGAGGGAGTATGGGAGATGAAACTTGAAGATGAAAACTGATATTTAAAAACAAAATAGCCAAGCACGCTAATTATTTATTTATAATTCTGTTCCTCCAGGGATACTTGGTGGGAAGTTCCTGGAAAGAAGTCGTATTAAGAAGCCCGGGCAGGACCTCTTTAAGAGTGAGCTATCTGAGTACTTCAAAGCTCAGGATCTGTTTGTAGGAGCCAAAGTTTGTTTCCATGGTCACAACTTTCTTTTGGTGGATGCTGACGAGTATGCTTTCAACTATATGGAGAAGCATGCAGATGAGGTGAACTGGGCTTTTGCTACTTCATTTTGCCTTTTAGGACTATGCATTGAGTATCTTATCTATATACTTTTCTCAGAACCAAGTTTACCATGTTTCTTCACACTAAAATGTGTACTGAACTATCATTATTTAATTATTTATCTTAACAATTTGATCATTTCACTGCCTCCCCCCCATCTGTGTCTTATGTATATAATCTCTGATCATTTGCTTTGTCACAAATATCACACATTACCTTCACAGCTGGGGATTCAAGCTATCAATTGCATTGAATTTCACGATCTGCTGACAGTGGCATTGTTTTCAGAAAGGAAAGCAGTAAGGAAGGTGGGGGAAAAACTGATAATACAGACTTTTACTGTGCCAGTTCATTTATAATAGTCCTGGTAACAGAGTTGACGCTAACCAAAGCCACAAGGTTATCTCATAGTTGTTGTGGCTGCATCTTCCAACAGCAGTTGTCATATGAGAAACTAGCAGAAACAGTAACTTGGAGGCGAAGATAAAAACAAGCTGCTAAAAAGAATTGCAGAATGTTATGGGTGGACTACTGGGCTGGGTATGTTGTGAAGAAGCATATACCTATGGTGATTCTGATGAAATAATTATAAGTACAGGTGTAGATATTTGGGAAGACTTTTCTTTGGAGTGTTGAAAACATTATTCTGAAACTATTTTAAAATGCATTAAAAATATATATGGAGATATACTTATCTCATAGAACTGGAAGGACCTTAAAAGATCGCCCCCTGCCTACACTAGCAGGAGCAAATACTGTCCCCTGACAGTCCCCCCCCCCAATCCCTAAATGGCCCCCTCAAGGATTGAACTCACAACCCTGGGTTTAGCAGACTAGGGCTCAAAGCAATGAACTATCCCTCCTCCTGACTTTGAATATGTGAAGTCACGAACTCTTGAGTTCTAACCCCTGCTCTGCCATACTCCCCTTGAGCAACTTGCTTAGGGCTAGATTGTGCCCCGAGGCACAGTTATGTACAAAGTATAAGTTGCATTGCTCATGGTGGAGCACCAGAAGGAAATGTGTCTCCGTTTGTCTACACTGGCAACGTTAAAGCGCTACCGCGGCTAGAGCTAGAGCTCTCTCCCAATGCTCTAAAAAACCCACCTCCACAAGGGGTGTAGCTATCAATGTCAGTCTAGTCAGGTCTTTACCTATTCCCTGCCCACCTGCTCACTGAAAGGGAAGGGAGGCAAGAAGCAGCCGAAGTCCCAGATCCCAGGGGCAGGTTGGTGTAACACTGTTTTGTGTGGGAGGGTGGAAATCCTTATTCCACTACATAGTCATGGTAGAGTAGACACAATCTAGTTCTTAAATGGGCCCCATGCACTACTCATCTGAATGAGACAAACAGGTTTCCAGCCTCTGTTTCTTTGCAAAATAAGGATACGAACATTGTCTACCTCATGCAGTAAAATAAGGATTATTTGTTTGCAGAGTGCTTGTTGATATGGAGTGTTTTAACTGTTATGTATTAAAAAAAATAAAGCTATACATACCTCTTACTCCCTGCAGTTTGTTTGCACTCCTAGTATCATAACCAAACTATGCTCCAAAATATACAGTGCACCCCATTAAACTACAAATGTTCTTTGGAGTTGCTGTTTGCATTTGATTAATCCCTAAGCAAATAAATGAGATTTTAGTTTTTCAGACTAAGTGAATGCATGTATCAGCATTACAATCTGCAGAATGTGAACAAGAAACATTGAGAAAACAGTCCTTTAAAATTGAGTTTTGAAAACTATTATTCTTGCAGATAAGATTTTAAAACAGATGGTGAGAATAAGCTTTACTGTTGTATTGATGCCTAGGTGATTTATGCATGGCGTTTGAATACTGAATAGTAGGATTAAGTATATTCATTCGTTATGGTGGTCCAGGGAGGGTACTTCATGCACCATCTTCAGGTGGAGTCCTGTACTTCACTTATCTGAGCAAATGTCAGGAACTCCAATAAAAGTTGGAGATAAACAGATGAAAAATAAATACATTCCAGAGGAAGAGAGTTTTACGATTATTCTTAATCCTTTTATTTTTAAATTCAATATTTCTTTAACCTTTAATTCTCTGTTTTCTTCCTTTGCCTTGATCACTTTCCTCATCAGTATCTGTTTTTAGAGCTGGTCAAAAAAGTTCCAACTGACCATTTCTCCATTACAAAATGCCATTGTGTCAATACAGAAACTTTCTTCAGAAATGTGTTGATTTTTTAAAAAGGCATTTTGATAAAGTTCCATTTCTATATTTTTGGAACAGAGCATTTTGATTTTCATTTTGAAATTTATTTTATTTTTATTTTATAAAATGAATTATTTTCAAAAATATCATTTTGTGGGAAATTTTGAAATTGTTGGGTTTTGTTTCGATTTGGAATGAAAACAAAGTTAGAAACTGAGGAATTTCCCACAAATTAGAAAATCTAGTCACCACACAGCTCTACATATTTAAGCCAATTGAAGAGACTAGATCAAAGCACATTAAGAAATTGTTAATGCATGTCAACAAGATACACACAGACAGCCTGCCACACACTAGTACAGGGGTAGATTCACACTCCAGCTTGCTGCAAAGTAAGTGTTCATGTCTAAAAGCCTTCAGTGACAAAGTGTGCAGGTCCTGTCTAGCAGGTAGGTTAATCAAACTGGTGGTTATTAATTACACTAAGGCCTCTTTGCACTGCTCAGACAATGTTATTAGGGTCTTACGGCACACCCACGTTTGGGTCTATGTGAAGAGGCCTAAGTGACTTGGGCCTGACTCTCGGTTGTGCTAAGTGCAACTGGGAGTCAGGCCCAATGTCTCTTTGGGTTGGATCCCTAATTGCCAGCCCTATCTAATTTCAAAATTTGCTACTCAAAATGACAGAGAGTATTAAATGGGAGAAAACAGTTTTCATCTTATTTCATTATACTGTATGTTCTGCAGCGGAGCATGTCTGACTTTCTACAGCTTGATTCAGCATCTGTTAAATGACTGCTTATTCCAAAACATAAAAACCAAAGTTGTATACTTGTTGACTACACACTTTTAAGAGTAGCAAGCAAATCATGTACAGGGTTTTAACAATAGCCAAGCTGAATACTGGATTTGAAGCTTAAGTGCTCAAGTCTAATTGGAATAGCCTAATCGGGATGAATTCCACTTGTTGAAATAAATGTTCCTCTTGCATTCTGGGAAAAATTGGTTCCTAATAATACTACTGGTGCTGAACTTAGTGTGAATGACAAGTTTATATGACTGAGCATATACATTGGAACTCAGTGAGCTGTTCACCAAAGCGAAGGATGAAAAGATTTATTTTAAAACTGATCATATGCATTAAACAAGGATTAAGGGCATGGTTACACTTACAGGATTATAGCGCTTTTGGTGATAGCTGTCCCCATATACAGCAATAGGTATAGCGGTATAGCGTGTCCTGGCGTGGCCACATTTGCGGCACTTGCAGCGGCACAGGGAATGGTGCATTATGGGGAGCTATCCCAGCATTCAGCTGGGTGCAACGTGCTTGTCAAATGAGGGGGGAATGTGTCGTGTGTATGTGGACGGAGAGAGTGAGGGGATTTTCTACAGGCTGAGAGTCTTGTCAGTGGGTGTCCTTTGAAATTCAGAGCCCCTCCTAGTTTTCTCGGTCACACAGGCTCACTCCGTAAACATTTGCAGTGCTTATCTGCCGAGTTAAGAGCGAAACTCTGAAAAGGTACTTCCGCATTCCTCCAGCCGAGTTCAAAACAAATGGAAGAGACGTCAATTGCCTTAAATGGCTCAGACGCGTCGCCAGAGATCACTTTTAGCGTAGTAATCTTAATGCCCATTCACACTTGCGATAATACGGAGCAGTGAATACGCAATAGCTGTTAATCCTCAAGGAAAGGAGGATTACCAGGAGTGGTATAATTGTGGGTTTATAGTGCAATACATGCCTTGCCAGTGTGGACGGGTAGGGAGTTATAGCGCTCCTGGAGGCTTTATAGTGCTATAAAGTGCCAGTGTAACCAAGCCCTAAGTGCAGAGGTGAAAGTAAGGCGGTACGGGCCGGTACACCGTACCGGTAAAAAGCCTGTCTGGCTCCTACCGCCTTATTTTAAAGCGCTGCTGCGGCAGTGCTTTAAAGGACCGGGTTAAAGTGCTGTCACAGCAGCGCTTTAACGTTGCTGCTCTTTTTGCGCCCCTCCATCTGCAGCCCTGCCAGGTCCCTACCAGCAGGGCTGGCAGAGGGGAGCGCAAAAGGGACAGAAACGCTAAAGCGCTGCCCCGGCAGCCGGGTCCTTTTGCCTCTTTAAAGGACCCTGCTGAAAGCGTTGCTGGGGCAGCGCTTTAGCATTTCTGCCCCTTTTGCGCTCCCCGCTGGCAGCCCTGCTGGTAGGGACCTGGCAGGGCTGCAGATGGGGGGGGGGAGGGCGCAAAAAGAGCAGCAACGTTAAAGTGCTGCTGTGACAGCGCTTTAGCCTGGTCCTTTAAAGCGCTGCTGTAGCAGCGCTTTAAGATCCCTGTGCCTTTTGCTCCTCCCCCTCAGCTGCTGAGGGGGAGAGGGGCAAAAGGAACAGCTACCCAGCCCCAGACAAGGGGGGCTGTCTGTAGCCCCGTCCCTTCCGTCTGAGGCCCCGCCTCTTCCGGGGGCAGCTGCGGGCCCCACCCCGTACTGGTAAGTCACAATTTTTACTTTCACCCCTGATTAAGTGGGATACAGCAGTGGACAGTGAGGGCAAAGATCATTTTTAAACTTGTGCTTTAAAATGAACTTTTACCTGCTTTGATGTTGCATTGAAGCAAGACTAGGCATCGTTTTCTGTAACTGAAATTTAAGGTTTCTGAGGGAATAACAGATAAGTGCATTTACTGAGCTTTTAACATTTTCAGTAAAAAAGCAAATTTTCTCAGCAGTTGGTTTTTTCTCAGACTCACATAGAAAATGCTGTGATATGTCCTGCACATTTGAGGTGAGACAATGAGGATGATAATGTTTAGCAATTATACAATGCCTTACATCTCCATAACACTGAGCATACATTAACTAAGTAATGCCTTTCTGAATGTAATATATATTTTCTGTCCTCCTCCCTCCATTAAGTTTCCAATGGCCAATATCAGACTCATCCTGAACAAACTGAAGGCTATAGGAGAACCTAGTTCCAGAGAGATCAAGCAGATTTTTGCAGCCACTGACCCTGAACACACTAAGGTGATTGAATATAACCCTTTCAGGTAAGAACGAGGGAGTCTCAGTTTTAACGTTTACTTGGGATGATTTTCAAGAAATGTACAGAGCATTGCTGTTTCTTGGAGCTCTTTGCACAGTTGTGTATTAAGTGTTAAGTGATAGATGACTTGTATTTGATTTCCACTAGTTTTAGGACTTTTTGTGAAATGCATTACAAAGGAAGGTTTTCAGGTAAAATTGAAAGAAAAGGAAGTGATTCTGGCTTAAAATGAGATTTTTTTGAATAGCTTGGACAACACAAATGAATGTAGCTGTTCTCTGTGGAGTTAGCAGTGTGGCCACAGGAGAATAAGATCAGAACTGCATAGGCAGGAGAGTGGGTGAATGTATGGGAAGGCAGGTAGGGTTAGCCAAGTCAGCTGGAAGTTCTGAAAATCAGGAAAGCAATTTTGAGTTGAATTCAGAGATGGATAGGGAACAATAACAGAGAATGAGGTTAATCGAGTCCTGATTCTTTGAGCAAGATCATAGCCTGGTCACTGACTCCAGACTCATTGAAGTACAGAAAACAAACTAGGAAGATCTTAAAAGGGGAATGTAGTAGTTCACTCAGGCAATGATTAAAGCATGAATAAGTATTTGAGCAGAGGCTGGGTTAATGGAAGTCTGGATTCTGGCAATGATCCATAGGTGGTAATGAACACATTTATAGGCTAGCTATATATGGAAGGGGAAATTAAATTCAGTATCAAAGTTGGCTTCAAGATTTTTGGCTTTGTGGGCAAAGGAGGGGTCTGACCTAAGGAGAGCAGTAGTAAAGTCAAAGCTGTAGGACAGAGAAGATTGTTTTACTTAGGACTTCAGTTTTTGAAACTTCGATTAGTATATGATGATATAATCAGGAGCTTCAGAAGTAAGTTGGGTGGGTAAATGGGAAATAAAGATATGTACCATGGGATGTCATCCATATAGAAACGTTAGCTCAGATAGAAACGACTGAAGAAATATATTAGAAGATGTATAGGGGAGATATAAAGGGCCAAAGCCAGGTCTTTGTAACACTTCATAGTAGAAATATCAGCGAAAGAAGGAAAACCCATCTTCAGTAATGAAAAATGAGTATTGAGAGAGGTAAGATTCATACCAGGAGAAGTTAGTGCCACCTTCTTTTTGCTCGAGATACTCAAGGATCAGTGTTAGAAGTTTTATTGAGATCAAATAAGTGTCAGTCCATTATCAAAGTCAAGATATTAGACCATTAAATCCTTTGAGATGGTTACTCTTACTATTACAGTAAGAAAGGTCAAAAAAAAAAAGTTGATGTATATGTTGAAAAACCTTACTATTTGAATAAGCAGTTTATTGCACAAGCCCAGTAATTTGTTAAAAAAAAAACAAATTACTTGATCATTAAATATTTGCTTAGGTCCAAATTCTGCACTAATTATCTGAAATATTTTGTTGTCCTCTGCCATGCATTGATAATATGTCAAAGTCTCTAGCACTTGTATTACCAAACTGGAGGGGCAGATTTTAGGAGGACTGATTGCACATATGTGTAGTGCAGGGGTGGGAAAACTATGGCTCGCGGGCCACATCCGGCCCGTAGGACTGTCCCATCTGGCCTCCCGTCCGGGAAGGCTGCCACTGGCCCCTCCCCCACCTTTTCCCCTTTCCCGGAGCCATGCTGCTGTGGGCTCGGTGCTCGGGGTGTGTGTGTGTGCTGTGTGCTCCTATGGGGCAGCATGTCTGACTCCATGCGGAGCCTAACACGCTGCTAGGAGCCTCATGGTAAGGGGGCTGGGGACAGGGGGTTGTATAAGGGGAAGGGTCAGTCAGGGGTCAGGGAGCAGGGTGGGTTGGATAGGGGATGGGGTCCTGGGGTGGTGGCTAGGGGTGGGAGGTCTATGGAGGGGGCGGTCAGGGAGCAGGGGGGGTTGGATGGGGCATGGGAGTCCTGGGAGTCTGTCAGGGGGTGGGAGGGTGGATAGGGGTCAGGGCAGTCAGGGGAAAGGGAGCAAGTGGGGTTGGGTGGGGGAGATTCTGGGGGGCAGTTAGGGTGGGGGGTGTCTCTGGAGGGGGAAGTCAGGGGACAAGGAGCAGGGGGGGTTGGATAGGTCAGGAGTTCTGAGGGGGGCAGTCGGGGCGGGAAGTGGCAGGGGGCCAGATATGGGCACAGCCTTCCGTACCTGTCCCTCCATACAATTTGAACCCTGATGTGGCCCTCAGGCCAAAAATTTGCCCACCCCTGGTCTAGTGGGAAAAGGTTTTTATTTTAGGAGGAGTACCTTTTGCTACCTGGAAGCTTAGTGTATTCTTTGAAGCCCGAATTCTGTGCAGCTATGGACAGACTGAGTGCTAAGTCATGTGTAGAGCAATGTGAGAGGGGTGTGGAATGAGATGCATTCTCCCCCCAGGGCTGTGGAGCCACTCTGTGGTCCACTCTTTAAGCAGCGAGGCTTCAATAGCCTCCTCCACGAACGTGAGAGGAGAGGACATTTCACAAAGCAGTATCTCATCTCTCACATGGATCACTACAGGCCTACCTCTTCATACCTCATGTGTGCTACGGTGCAGAGGGCTCCTGTGGGGATTAGCTGTACCTCATAAGGCGTGCCCATCACCTGCAACTGCTGGCCTTCTGAACCCCCTTGTGGAGTGGAATCCCACCAATTCTGAAAGGGGAGTGTTCACAGATTTGAACTATCTTAACCATGTCGTCTTGTTCCATTTTGCAATATATACATTATTATAGAACTGCCCGGAAATATCTCCGCCGTTTGGGGGAAAAATATTTTTTTGCCAAAGCAAACAGAAAACCTCTCTGCTTCTATAAAAAGTCAATTTTGTTTGAGGGAACATATGTTTTTTATTTTATTTTTCAATCATATGTTTCTATTGCTTTTAAACTTTTACAGCATTTCATAATTAGAGGCTTTTATAAAATGCATATTTTTAGTATATGCACACACCTGTATGACTGCCTGATGCTGTAAGGGACACTTAAGTTTATGCTCCAGTACTACAGTCTTCCTCGCTTGTCTTAGAGTGAGACAAGAATTTCACTGTGCTCTGAAGTTTGCAGTTCAAATATACGCCTGTCTGCCTAGTTAATGAGTTAAAGTAGCTTTCTCCATAATGCACAGATCCTCTCTTGTGTAATTGTCCTCAAGTTACACTGAGAGGATACATCCTTAGGTATGATGCAGTGAAGCAGGATTATAATTATAGCATTTAGTTATTCTGTTTACAAATTCCAAATCATACAGCATAGAAAACAGGAAATAAATACATTGAATATACAGAAAGTATCTGCAGACGTATTATTCATGGTATTGAGAAGCTTTGTTAAAGAGAGCAAAGACCAGTCTGGAAACTTAAACACCCTGTCTTAGTCCTAGCCTGACCTCTTGTTTTCAGAAGGTGATATGCAGGGCCATTCACTGTGAGAGAGAAAGCAGAATCAAATGGGTTTAATGAAGATGCTACTCTTTCATCCAAACAGTTTTCTTGATCAGTTAATTGTAATTTCTTCTCTGACCCTCCTAATCTCAGATTGCAATCTGCTTTATTCTTATGGAATAAAAAAATTAGAAGAAAAGAAAGCTAAATTACAGGGAAAATTCATGAGACAAAGTGGGTGAGGTAACATCTTTTATTGGACCAACTTCTGTTTGGTGGGAGAGACAAGCTTTCGAGCCACACAAACTCTGTGTAGCTTGAAAGCTTGTCTCCTTCACCAGTAGAAGTTGATCTAATAAAAGATGCTATTTTATCTACCTTGTCTCTCTAATTTCCTGGGACCCACACAACTACAGCTATACTGCATAGGGAAGATTCAAGTTATTTGACATTGTTTCCTAGCAGAAGAAGTCAATACAATTCTGAGTTGGACTTTTGGATCTTCAGCACTCTTCAGATCATAGTAACACTAGGAAGTCCCTTAAATACCAAAAGAGAAAATAATTTCATCTGAGGAAATCTTTGGTGCTTTGGTTGTCATTGTCTGAGATGAGAAGACATGGAAGGACTTTTTTAGATTCTAATCCTGAAAAGACTTAAGCGTGGATGTAAAGTTGCGCACGTGAATAGACCCACTGAAGTCAATGTGACTACTCATGTGTAAGGTTATGCATATGCTTAAAGCACTGAAGAATCCGGGTGTTAGTTGTAAGCTGTTTGAGGTCTGGATAGTCTTTTACGGTGGTAGTATAGTGCCCAGCACAAAGGGCTTCAATTTTGATTGGGGTGTTACTGTAATGCACATAATAACCAAGGAAGGAATCAAGCTTTGGTATAGTGTTATATTTCATGGTGGGCATGTAATTCAAATGCAAATGCTCAGTTTGCCTGTGTCTGCAAATAAGATTTATCTGGAGCTCCGTACACCTTGTCCTCTCCTGATATTCATCTCCAGTCATTGTAAATAAAGGGTCTTTTTGTGTTCCTTAGCACAGCTCACAGTGAACCAGCCGAATCAAAGCAGAGAGTACATTGTGTTCAATACCCATCAGTGAATAGCTCTGAGAATTGAGATTTTAAAGGCCCTGGATTGACACTTTTATTTGTGAAGGGCTTCCCAAAAAGCAAAACATTTAAAAGAAACAGATAAAAAAATCATTACATTTGTGGTAGAGTTGTGTGTGTGTGGGAGGGGAACGGTATGTTTTTGTGCTATGAATCAATTGTTGACTATTAAAGACTACATTATCAGAGATTTGTGCACGGTTTAGCCCTGCACCATGCTCCTGATATCTCTCTGTCCAACTCCTTTGTTTTTTCAAAGCTTCTGGGGTGGGGGTGGGGCAGCTTTCACAGCACTTCCTCTGTGTTGGGGAGCAGAACTTCACACCTCCACTCCATTTGCAAGCCTAGCTCTACCACTCTCTCCTTTTGGCTGCTCACCTCTTTCCCTATTTTATGTATTTTCTGTTTACATGAAATAAGTGCAGTTGTGTTTCTAGCTCATAGTTCTTCAAATATTTGATGAAGGCGGGTGGAAGGTAGTTTATAATTAATAAGATGAAATAAGATCGTGTACAGTAGTTGGACATAGACAGTGATAAATACTATCTTCAGTATGACTCTGTAGCAAGGCAAAGGCGCACTGGTGTGGCGCCTCCCACTGGTCGTCTTGGGAAATAGCTCTTTCTAGTATGCAGAGTGCCCTCTGCTGGCCGGTGGCTTGTCTGCCGCTGGCCCCATGTCCCTCCCAGACCCCAGTGTCCTTTTCCTTGGAGTTCTGCCTCAGCAGTACCTCCCCCCCCCACTCTGGGTCTCCCCTCCCAGGGGAACCCCCCCACCCTCTAAACCCACCTTGCCTCAGTGGCTACTGCCAGTCATCATCTTGCCCCTGCTCACTGGGGCAGACGGCAGTCTGTAATGGCTACTCATGATTGGCAAGGGGGTAGGACTAGCTGCCTTTTCCTAACCCCGGGCTGCACCTCTGCAAGCCCAGTACCTGTATAGGCCTTAACCAAGGCCTGCAGCCTGGGGGCTATCACCTTTGCCCTGTTCCCCAGAACTGTTCTGCTGTGCTTCAGAGCCTTGCTTCCAGCAGCTTGGCCCTTCTCTCTCCACTCCTAGAGAGAGACTCCTTTAGCTTCTGGCCCACAGCCTTCTTATCAGGGCCAGCTGTGGCATGACTGGGGCATGGTCCAGCTGTGGCAGCTTCCCCAGTCAGCCTAGGTTTGTTGCTTTAACCCGTGTTCTTCAGGAGTGGGGCAGCCACCCCACTACAGACTCCAATAGCACATTGCTGTGGAAAGGTACTTCAAAGATTACCAAAAAATTATATACTACTAGCATTGTGCTAGGTACAGTCAGACCCCGGAATACTGTGCCCTGCAATAGCGTGAATCTGTTTATAGGTGGGGCGTGCGGGGCTCCCGATGTTGGCGGTGGGTGCTGCTTTAATGCAGCGGAACCCCGCAATACCGCGACCCCGCACTTATCATGATCCGTTTTTTTTGGATCCTGATCGTCACGGTATTGCGGGGATCCTGATCGTCACGGTATTGCGGGGTCTGACTGTATTTCACAGACCAGTAGGAAAAAATGGTCTCTTCCCTAAAGAATTAAAATTTAGGTAATTTCTAAAATAGTTTCTTGAGTAGTTTTTAGCTCATGTTAGACTATATGGATAATATCAACATCACAAGTTGAGTGTAGTACATCACCTAATTTCATAGAACTCTTAATTACATTAAATACTCTGCTATAAATTGACTGTTTTGCTTTTTTTTCTATTTAATTTATTGGTTTCTTGCTAACAGAAATTTGATGGTGAATATCACTGCTGGAAAATTGTCAGAACATGAAATTATGACTATTGGACGTTATTACAGCGTGCAAAATGAGTGTGAAATGGACATCAACTTCCTTCTTGCAGTGGCTCAAGAACAGTTAAAGAAAAATAGCTTTGAGAATTTTGGACAACTGTCTGCTGCCTTTGTATACAATGACCATGAAAAGTAAGGGTTCTGTATTTAATGTAAGCCTGCAATTGACTCTTTTTTTTTTTTTAGCTGGTTCACAATTTGATAAAACTCTGTTTGGAGACCCAGGTTCTGTCTCTCTCTTGCCTAGCATATCATATGAATACATTCAACGGATTTGTTTTTTGGTAGGAGACACCTGAAGATGGATGAGAACTAGACTGCTTCTCTGTCCTCTTTTTTCTTTCTGATTTGCTGACAGTCTCCATCATTTCAAATGTATTGAGTAGCCTGTGAAATAGTTATGTTCCTGGCCCTGTCACTATAGAAAAACATTTTTTTTAATCTAGGAGGAAAAATAGACATTTGCCAAAAAATAAAAAATCTGGGATTTTTAATTAATTCAAAATAATCACTTACATAAATTGTTTGTCCTTCTGGTTTTGTGGTATCATAGATTTAGAATTAGAAATCTGTAAACATATTCCTTCCACCTGCAGTATACATGTGTCTTGAATCCTTCCGGGGAAAATACTATGTTAGTAAAGTGTTTATATTTTTACTATTATACAAAAGTGAAGATTTATGAAATATGATTTTCATTTTTACCTTTAGATTTTCAACAAGTTTTATATTATTTCCTTATTCACAAATGCATGCATTTGAAATATACATTTTGTTTCCATGTTGTTAAACCTGTGAAGACAGACAACTTGAAGGACGTTTTTTCACTTCATTTTGTATTTGTGCAGATGTGGGTTGCTGCCCCAAGAGAAATGCAGAACTATTTGCAAGTGCTTCAGATTGCCATTGGCTGATGATCTTCTGCGAGCGTTACTGACCATGTAAGTCATAGCCAGATACAATGCTGTGTGTGAGTACAAGTCACTTGCACTGTAATGTAATGTATGTTTAATGGCAGGTGAGTATTTAACGTAAATTGTAGAAATATTTCATAAGAATTTCATCAGTTCAGACAATTGTGTATGTACTATAGTGTTGATTCTTTCCATGCACCACTTTGAATCTTCATACTGGTAAACACATGCAATTAACAAGGAAGAGAACTGCAGCATTTTTGCTGCAGCATTTTTGGTTGGCAGAAAAAATCACCAAGGCTATGTATGTACACTATGATCGAATAAGCTTACAGGAATTAACCACTAATGTTTATTATCTGGGATAAATGGATGAAGAATTCCCCTTTTTAAATTCACTTTCTCCGTATATTGGTTTGGGAAAAAAATCAGTATCTCAAGAAGGTACACTATATATGATCTGAGAAAGATGCCATGATGAATAATGTGGAAAAGTTCATTAATCAGATAGATGGTATTACTATAGATACAACAGTCCTTCTTTGTTACTCCTATATTGCTCATATTGTTCTTATCTGAAATAGATATTTTAAGTTTTTTAGAAAAGGGAGTGAAATTATGGGCAAAAGCAGAATTTACATAATCGTTTCAGTATTTTTTTCTTGGAGTATATAATTTGGTTGTACATATATTCATTGAGGTAAAATCCTTGATCAGCTATACTGATCAGATCAAGAACAGAAAAGCACAAATGTTCAGTGCCCTTGCGTCAAGACTCTAGAGGACAGAGTTCGCAATAAAAACAGGTTTACCAGTTGGTCATCTGAACACTCATCACAGATAGAAATGTTGGGCTGGACAGGGCCTTGAGAAGTCATCAAGTCCAGCCCCCTGCTCTGAAGCAGGACTAAGCCAGCTGGCCAACAGTCTAGTTTATAAATTTTATAATATGGTCTTTGGTCTCTTCTTTTCCCCTACTAGAAATCATAAAGAAAATTATTTTGAGGATATGGAGACCTCTTAAGATCACGTCAAAAGCAAAAAGAGGTCTTATTTCGTGTTAGGAATAGATGCTTTCATGCATGCAGACTTCTAGCTTTTAGCAGAAGTTCTATATATGCTTCGGGGATTTACCACTGAATGACAGGATTCTCTACAAACAGGAAGATGAGGGAATGTTTGACCACCTTTAAATTCTTAATGTCCAAGTCTAGCCCTCCAAACTTCACCAAGCTCACAGTTCAGTGCTTGGGGGAGAAACCTTTTAGATTACTCTTTACCGGCAAGTCTGCCTTAAGAAACCTAAGGCACCTGTTGTTTTTAAGCCCAGTTTGTCTATGGACCAAAAGCATTCAGAGGAGTAGCCAGATGGATGACTTCCCCAAATTGCTGGCCATTCATCACTTCTGACTGTTGGGTCACAAGCATCAGTCAAAAGACGAATACAATTAATTTTTTCAGAACTCCCACAAAGATCTCCAACACAAAAAGTCCATTGGGACGATTGGCAGTTAGAGTTAGAATTCTGGTCATCTCAAAGGCTGTGATTGAATTAGATGCAACTGGAGGAGGGATGAAGTGGAGTTTTCTTTTATTTACTAACACACACCGAAGAAGAACTGGCAGATCTGGAACATCATAGGCTTCAAAAATGAATGTCTTGTTTGGTTGACAGCCTCTCTTATAAGTGGGTGGGGGACTGAATGGAGTCAGTTTAAAATAAATCCACCAAACCCCTTTCATTTAAAATTATTAAAATAATATACAAGCTTAGAGGACAAGTAGGATGCTTAATATCTATTGGAAGATCATTTCATTCTGAAAGGTGCTTTATATGATAAAGGACTGTGAGTAATTTTAGTGATAAGATAGAGATTCATTGCATTGAAAGATCTCTGTGTATACAGTTAGTCCTTACATTACAGATAAGAGGAATATATTTAAATTCTTAAACAAAGGCTTGTGCAGTTGGTACCACTTAAGTAAGGATGTGTATTTAATGGTGACTTTTGTTTATTTTGGGGGTTCTGGTCAGGAAGATATTTCCTGTAATGGATTTAATTGGAATTAATTTTTATTTTTTGGGGAGGCCTCAAACTCTACCATGCAGGTTATAGGAGTGGTTGAAAGATATTTAGTATCTTGCCCCTCCATCCCCCCCGTTTCTCATGAAGGCTGAAAAGCCATGAAATGTCTAACATAAGCCAGTTTCACTTCTGCAAAGTCCACTGTTTAATCTAAAGCAGTGCCGCTTATCACTGATGTCCCTTCACCTGTTTTTATGGATGAGGAATAATTTGATTTTTGTTTCCATGGGTACTTCTAATGCACATTTCTTAGTTTATTAAATGTATTAAGGAGGAAAATGAGGCAAATCCCCAAACACCAGCAGCTTTAGCTAATGCATTAGCTGGGGGTATATATATCCTACAACGTGCCGGTTTTTTCTGAGGTTAAGCGATAAATAACTTGTTACTTTTTAAATAGAAAATTAAAAGTTAAAAATCATAATACCCATAACTATCTATCATTTAACATTTGTTAGGCTGACCATATTTCCTTTAGACAAAAACGGGACATTGGGATGGCAAAAATGGGACAGGGTGTGGGGGGGGGGGCATGGCCCCACCTGGGCCCCCCAGCGCCGGGTGGGGGGGAGGCAGAGGGGGGTCGGGGGGGATGGATGGAGGAATAAGCAGAACAGGGATGAGGGATGAAGAGGATGGAGGGAGAGAGAGAAGGGGGGATGAGGGATGAAGATGATGGAGGGGACAGAGGGAGAGAAGGCACGAAGGTGAGAAGGGAGAGGATGGATGAGAGAAGAGATGGGGGTAGGGAGCAGGGGGGATGGAGGAGGCAAGGGACAGCGAGAAGGAGGGATGGAGAGAAGGGAGATGGAAGAGGAGGCAGTGGACGGAGGGAGAGAGAGAAGGGAGGAAGGGAGGGATGGAGAAGGGGGATGGAGAAAAGGGAGGGATGGAGAGAAGGAGGGAAGGAGGAATAGAGAGGAGGAGGCGGCAGCGGGCGGCGGGCTGGAGGAGGCGGCAGATCGGAGCTGTCAGGAGCCGCAGCCGGGGGCCGAGCGAGCCGGTGGCGGCGGCGGGGGGGAGGGGACGTTTTATGACTCCATGTTTTATGAGTCCTGTTTTATGAGTCCACGTTTTATGAGTCCTGCCCCAAAAATGGGACAAAATTGATATTTTGGACAAAAAGACGGGACGGTTAAAAAACATTAAAAAAACGGGACTGTCCCGTTCAAAACGGGATGTATGGTCAGCCTAACATTTGTATATGATGCCACAGGTATCCATGGGACTTATCAAACAGAGTAAGGATTTAGGTCACATTGAAGTAAATAGGAGTTTTGCTATTGGCTTCAATGAGCCCAAGATTTCCCCTGTGGTTTCTGTCCCAAGGAGCATCCCAATCTAAACAAGTGAATGGCAACTCCTGGCCAATAATGTGAAGTTACAGTGCATTGGAAGTACTAAGGCAATTCTTAATGTCTCACTAGTATAAATATATTTTTTAAAATTACAGAGCGGTGCAGATTTTTTTACCATGATGTATTAAGATATTCAGCAGCTTACTATGTGTTTCTACCAGTAAAATGCAACATTTATTATAGCATTTCTTTAAGTTTATGCAAACGTACAAGAAACCATGAGCTTGTTTAATACAAAAGCATAATTAAAATGCTTGAAAAATAAAAATTTGCATTTTGAAATAGCTGGTATTTTCTTTTGAACCTATTTTTATTCATTGTATACCTAACAGTGCACTAGTAGACAATTAAAACGGGCTTACAAACTAGAGACATGGCGAGTGAGGAAAGATAAAATGGAGGAAAGGAAGCAGGAAGAGGGAATGGACAACAAAGGTTTCAAATATAAGATCAAGAGTTAGTTCATCCATACTCCACACATCTTGTAGCTTTTAAAAAAATATTTTATGTTTTATGCTAAATAATTGTTATGGACACATCTGGGTGGTTTCTCTCAGCCCCGTTGCTGTGAGGTGGTTGTGGTGGGCTTCTAGAGCAGATGGAGGCTTGTCAGCTGAGACTCAGGAAAGCTGGGGCAGCTGCCAAGTTGGGTTGGCCTGAAGCAGGTGTGTCTCTGGAACCTAATATCCCAAATGGTTGCTTCTGGTGCCAGGAGGCCCACTCACTGTAACTCCAAAATTTATTCTAATTCCTATAATTAGGGTGATCAGACAGCAAATGTGAAAAATTGGGATGGCGGGGGAGGTGGGGTAATAGGAGCCTATATAAGAAAAAGGCCCCAAAATTGGGATTGTCCCTATAAAATTGGAACATCTGGTCACCCTATATGGAATGCAGTGATGAACAAGACAGTAGAAGAGTGCATGCATCAAAGATGAACTTTATGCAAACTAGATGTGTTTTGAGTAGAGCTGTGGAAAATGAAGCAACTTCAGTTTGCAGCTGTTTGCTGGTATTTTTTAGTTCCATTGTATGGCCCCCAAGTTTCCACGTGTGTATGAGCCAAAGCACAACAAAACCATTACATTTTGCTTCCATTTTAATTTGAAGAATGCAAAAATATTAATTTGTTTTTACATTGTACCACCCTGAGGGTCACACATTCCTCTGAGTACCCCATCTGCCCTGGCTTAACAGAAAAAGGGAGAACACCTTCTGATCCTCAGAAGGGTCAGAACAATGAGATTTGGGCCAGAATAATCATGTTCCTAGAACTTCCCTCCAAAAACAGGCCAGGATCTCTCTGCTTCTTTTGCTATCTGTTGGTGCATGTGCCCTGGTGACTTATACCCAGCAACCTACCCTCAAAACTCTATATACGTTGGGGGTGCCATGCTCCATCCGGTCGGGTAGGCATAATTCCCCATCCACAACAAAAAAGATCTTGAGGCAGACAGCAGGACTCAAAAGGCTCCTCTGGTCATCCTGATATACTCTGTCTCCAGCTCAATGTGTTTGGCACTTTAGACACACCTGTCTCTACAGTAGCCTTAAGGAACTCACAGGTTCAAATATTTAGAACTTAAGCTTTTACAAACATTTTTTTTCCCAGTACCCTGTGACAGGCAGGTAGTGCAGTATACATTTATTAGGCACATGCTAATCGATATATTTACCACAGGTTAGCCACCAACATTACTTAGCTCATACTGACCAGTTGTACAAACCAGCTTGTGTTAGTCCTTAATCTTTTCCTATTACCAACTTAAACACTTATTCATACCCAGAATATATAGAAGCTATCAAACAAACTGAAGTAGCAGCACAGCAAACTCAACAAATATTCTGTTAAGTCAAAGTGACACAGTACTTTCTATGGCTATCAGATTAACATTTTAATAAAGTGTTTTTCAAACAAAGGATCTTAAGCTCTGTAAATATTGTTATCGAGAAAAAGAACACTTGGGTTGCAACTTTCATGGCTGGAAAAAAACCAACAATTGTAAACAGTCTGGGTGACTCAGCACAACTTTCTTATAAATTGATAAAGCAGGCTTCTACACGGTGGGGTAATCCAAGGTAAAGACATTTTACAGAGGCCACAAACAAGAGCGATCTGTCTTCTGCCAAAGAAAAGAAAATTGTTCTCCGAGTGTTGTGGGGAGCAATGTTTTTAAACCATATTCTAACCTCAAATGCTTTGATGATGTTCTAGAGCTAAACTAAAGTGGGGCAAGGTGTCACATGGTCTTAGTTGTCTCCTTTTGGAAGAGGCAAATCTAACTTCCTTTTTTACTGAAAAGCGTTAGAGTATCTACTCATATTAACTGTGATCTTTCAAATCTAGGGCATCTCTTTCCAGTCCATCTAGTGCCTTTGACTCCAAACTCATAACTCAAAAATAGGGTATCTCCTTATCCAAATTCACTTGTGTAAGCCGGTGCAGTCCATGGGAGTCAAGGGCTTTGTATCCACCTACTGTATACCTGTATGAATTTGGAATATTTTCAAGCCACTTTTACATAGCTGTCTAAATATGGATTTAGGAGCCTAATTTTCAGCACCCAGGCTTGAAAATTTTCACTCTAGTTAAGGGTATTCATTCAGAGACATCATTCCAGCTGATCAGGGTGATTTCACATATCACATATCAAAGGACTTTGGCCCCAATCCAATGCTTGTGGAAGTCATTGGGAGTCACTGGATTGCATCTATACAGTCTTAGATGACAGTGGTCCAGAAATTAAATTCTTTCATTTTTCCTGAATAAAAAAACTGCTTGGTTAATTTGTACAATTCTGAGTCTGTGGTGTGGATTATATCTTGACTTTCCACAAACCAGCAAAAGGCCAATCCATATACTGAGAACATGCAACTTCAAAGGTTTTAATTAATGAAGTTTTAGGATGTCAACATAATGGAGTGCTCTAACTTTTTCTTCAGAGGGTTGAAAGCAGAACTACAGGTTGGTAACAAAAACAAAATGACATGTCATAAGGCTTATGAAATTCAGTGCATGTGCACCATAGATCATATAAAGATGTATGTGCAATCAAAGGTTAATGCCAGTCAACTTTTATGGCACATGCTTGCTCTTAGTAAAAAGTAGGAAGTATTTGTCCTGCTTTACCCAACACTGCTGATCACAAAATGGGTGCCCAGAGCATTTTGGATGGGTGCTTACTGTTATGAAAAGATTATAAATCAAAGTAACAAAATAAACCAGATCAGCTGTATACTCTTGTGTCTATAGCACCAGCAGGTTCTCTTCTAAACATAAAGACAGGATTTTACGGGGTTCCTCCAAGAACATTTTCACTCCTTATCCCAAAATTATAAGTCTGCCACTGATCATAACATTCATATATTGAAGAAAAACGGGTTAATAGTAATGTTTAATGTTTAAAAAAATGAAATGAATTGAACTCTAATACTTTAAAGACAATGAACAGTCCTATGTGACAAACAATAATGAAGAGTAAAGTTTTATATGAAGTGTAATATATTACATAGAGGCACATATTCTGCAAAGTCTTCTCCTTGGCCTGTTGTCCAATTTCTATATTTTTAAAATTAATTATAAAAAATGCAATTTGTTGTGAGATGTAAAATATGCCAAAGTATATTAAAATATGTAACAATTGAATCAATATGTATATAAATATTCTACTTTTAGGTTTGAAGATAGCAAGGAACAAGTAGATTATAAGAAGTATGTCAATGGGCTGAATTGGAGAGAGAATCCAGTTCCGACTTTCCAGACAATAAAGGTTCCTATAAAGGTAAAGTTAAGACGTTTAAAACAAAAAAGCAATGCACAAAACCTGAAAGCCCCTTTCATGCTGATGCTGCTGTCATTAAGTCAAAACATACTAACATCATTGATTTATCCAACAAAAAAGATGTAGGACTTGATCTTTATGGATTTTCGAGCAGTTTGTTTCTCTTGTGAGGGATTGGGCAAAGCATAGAACCACTGTAAGGCAGGGGAACTCTGTAACTCTTTTGTGCACAGTGGATGCCACGTCTCTAATGGGTTTTTAGGGAAATATAGGAAGGAAAATGGCTGTGCTGTCCTGTGAACAAGGGCACAACTATCAAGTGCTCTCACTTTCTATTATACAAACCTTATGTTGAGAAGTCACAATTATCAGGAAAGTCTACAAACTCCACTGACACTGCAAAATGTAAATACAATTTTCTATAACTCTGGAAATTCTCACAGAATACACCACTTCCTTGGTAGGTAGTGGGAGTAGCATGGAGAAATCAACTAATATGTCTCTGTCAGCCTAGTACTTAGGGTAAGTAAAAATGTCATTGCAGCAAACGGCAAGGATTCATCTGACCTGACTGTCTTGTGCTGGTGCAAGAATAGAATGGTTTAAAATAGAATTGTGCATAATCCAATCAAATTGATTTTTTAAAAATGTCATAGCAAAGAACTCCAAAGCATCTTAGCTTACATATAACATTGCTTTTCTGACCCAGCCCTTGGCTGCTGATATTGAATGTGTTTCATTTAGTCTCTTCTGCTTCTGCTGGTTTAGAAGCATAGGCTTCACTGCTTTTTAAATTCAGCAGCTGCATATTTTCACCAGTGATATAAAAGGTGCTATGTTTTCATCCTGTCAACTTAGTGGCTTCACTACTTGCTCATTCTTCTGGAGCCTATAAAACTGTCTATAGGGACTAGAGAGGGCACAGTGCTGCTGAGTTGCTAAGCTTTCCTTGGTGTCCTTTACTTGGTTCCGTAGTTTGGAAACAAATTTATGTATGCATCTAAGCAAGATCCTGTACATATTTTTAGAACATCCACATTGTACTGGATATTTTTCAGATTTAAAAAGTGTGTGCTCCAAGTTTTGATAAGGGCACTTTTCAAACAGGGAGTTCAGAATTCTACTCAAAGATGTGTGATGGGGCATGGCCAGATGGCTATAGGAAAGTGCTAAGGAACAGATATGTTAGTCTCAGGCTAAACAAATCCTTGCTACCATTGGAACCTTCTAGAAAGTAGCAGAAATAGCTAGTCTGATTAGGACACCTGAAGCCAATCGGGCTGGCTGAAACCAGTTAAAACCCTCCCAGTTAGGTAGGTGTGGATGTCAGGAGCTGTGGGAGGAAGTGTGCTGTTAGTGAGACTGAGTAGTAGACAACATAACATATGCAAGGAAGGAGGCCCTGAGGTGAGGTGGAGTTTGAAGAAGCGGGGACTGCTGTGGGGAAGTAGCCCAGGGAATTTTATTGCGTTTTGTGGCTGAAAGGTCAGCCATCTTAGCTGATACTATTAGGATCCCTGGGCTGGAGCCCGGAGTAGAGGCTGGGCCCAGGCTTCCCCCTTTCTACCTCCCCTAATTAATCACGGAGACTGGGAGACAGCAGAGACTGTGCCAGGAAGGATAGCTTCTCCTCACTGGCTTATGATGAAAATGGCTTAGTAGGCTGTGACCTTGTCTCTAGAGAGAGATTTCTGACCCAAAGCACTTACAAAACTAAGAGGATGAGCACCATATGAAGGGGGGTATGGGGAGTATGGGTATGGGGGATACAGGCATAAAAATATACAAATATGTTGGCTTGTTATTTATTTCATATTTTTCTCCTTGGACACATGCCCCACTGTTCAACTGTCGGTGGTGTACCTGAAGTGAATCTTAAAGATGGGGTGGAGGACCTGAGTGGTAGTGAGGAGAGGCAGTGTGCTCAGTTTGTAGTTGTAATAAGAAAATCAGTGGCTGTGATCACGGTTTGCCACTTTGCCTCATTGTTATCAGATGACAGTGTTTTGTAGGCATCATGGCTGAGGTGATTTGAGTTAGGTTTGGTTTTATGGGTTTTGGCGGGGAATCTTTCCAGCATACATGGGACAGCAAGGGAGAAAAGACAAAGGCAGTTGTGAACCAAGAAGTCAGTCAGGGTTGGCATCTTTAGTGGAACAGAGGTGGTGATCAATATAATAAATTATCAGGGATAATTTGGGCAGAGTTAAACTGCCAAGGTCAGGAAAAGACATTTGTGTTTGCAGTGGAGGGACTTACAGAAAGTGAGCTGACAGAGCTACAGGCTAAGAAGATCATCTTATTGGCAGCAGAGTGAACGGAGTTGAGGGGAGCAAGGTTGCAGACAAGGTCAAAAAGGCCAAAAAGTTGGAAGTTGTTAGTTATATTCTTATTGTATTATCTGCATTACCGTACTGCCTTAGAGTCTCAGACCTGGACCAGGACCCCATTATGCTAGGCACTTCGCAAACACAGAACAACAACAACAAAACCCAATCCCTGCCCCAAGCCACAGAGGTGTTTTCAGTTGTCCGCTAGGTAGGAGAATCACTTTTGCATTAACTGTAAAAAACAAACAAACAATCCCCCCCTGTAAATTACATAACATACTGAGATATCCTGAACTATAGTCCAATAACAAACAAGTTAGTAAATGATTTTCAAAATGGCTGTGATGTCATTATGTATTCAATTTATGATTTTGTTGGTTAGTTGTAATATATCATGAATTTATTTTAGATCAGTACATTTTAATGAAAAGATGAGTAACAAAAGAAGAAAGAAAAGATACCAAAGGGAATGTAAATCCTTTTATTCATTCGTTGACTTTCTCAGCTGAATCTTTATCTGAGCTGTGATTTCATATGCACCACAGTCATTTTGTCTAGGTGTAAGAGGATTATATTTGACAAACAAAAATGTCAGTTTGTATTTTTACTCAGTGATTTAGTCCTTAAGGTTTGATCTTCTGACTTACATTTCTTCTTTGTTTTGTCTACTAGTCTGAAAGCTGATAATTCCTACAAAATGTCTTGTTCTCTTAGCTGACCTACAAATCTTTAAAGTATAGGTGTCTAACTGAACAAAACCGTACTCTAGTCTTTAATTTAAAAAAAAATGTGCAGAAGTGGAGATGATGGGATATTTTTAATTAAAACTTCAGCAGCATTGATCAAAATCAGTAATACCATATTCTTTACGAGGATATGCTTTACAAATTTGCTTTTTTCACAGGTGACTTGCATGTAGAAATGAAATAACTTGCTTAACATTATTTGGTGACATTTCTAGTTATTTTAGTTTTCAAAATGGAGTTCTAAGTTTGTCCTCTTGTTTATCACTTTCAGTATGAAGATGACTGGAGTGGGGAGCCACCAACCCTTCCAGTGAAAAGGATCAAATATTTACCCCTAATAGAGGATGTTTTTGGCACTGAAGAATAATCTAGTCTATGAAGGTCACTTCTTTTGAATTACTGTTGCAACTTTACCAAGAGTGTCTAGACAGATTCTGTAAACTTTCCTTAAAAAATAAAAGAATCACAGATATAGATTTTATTGAATTTAAATTTCTTACTGCAATGTAGAAATATAGTTCATGTATTTTTGCAATTCTTTCAAAATACAAAGTACTGTACAGCAAGTACATGAGCACAATTAAAAATATCCTTTAAACTGATCTTCATGTGTGGTTATATGTAGAATTCACAAATATTCAGAAATCTTAAAAAGTGTGACTGACCTTAAACCATTCTTATTTTCAAACAAACAAAAATTATCTCCAACAACATTGTCAGACTATATCAGCAGAATAATTTAATATTATCTTCAATTTTTTTTTCATGCTACTTAGTTTTATATTCATGAATCTGAATCCTAAGTGTTGTTTATGTCAAAGCCAGTTAGTTTATGGAGGGGTTCTAGCACAGCATAACATTTCCTGGTATCAGAGATAATTACAGCCTACCAATATAGAAGTAAATATCTTGCAAGTAGCAAACTCTGAGCTCTTGATTTTTGCTTTACATACATCCTAAATTGATAGACATCAAAACTTATTTGGGGAATCTGTGTGAAATGAATTAGTGGTTTTAGTCCAGTCTTGGTGAATGGGTGTCCTCAGTGTAAAACAACACTTTCCCAGCTGAAACGAATTGATACCCTTCTCATCGTTCAAAATTGTAATGATTAAGTGGACTTCCTGTCAGTATTTTGCTCGTATATAGCATTGTACAAGTACAAAGCCATGTTTAGGCATGACTTTCTTCATTACCACTACACCCCTGTGAGTTGGTAAGTATTATTCCAGTTTAAGAAGAGTAGGGAAGTTGAGGCACAGACGTGGAGGGAGTTGCCTGAGGCAATAGTGAGTCAGTAGAAGAACCAGGATTAAAACTTGGACGGTCCTGACTCTCAGCTCTGCACTAGTATTTTTCTGGTAACTTTTGTGAAATTATCAAATTATTTGACTGAGGATCATGGGTTTTTATCTCAAATTGCAATTCAAGAAGGACAAGTGCTTAATTTAGAAAGACAAATACTTAGCTTATTTTATGATTCTGTATTACAAACAAGCTTAATAGATAATTTAAATCAGATTTGTTTTGTGGTCATACATTTTAAATATAGATTAGACTCCCTAATGTCATAGATTCCAAGGCCAAAAGGGGCCATTGTGATCATCCAACATCCTACAGGACACAGAGCTTCCCAGAATTAATTCCTGTTTGAACTAAAGCATATTTTACAGAAAAAAATTCCATTTTGATTTAAAAATTGCGACTGGTGGAAAATCCACCACAACTCTTAGTTGTTCCAAAGGTTAATTACCCTCATCACTAAAAATGTGTCCCTTATTTCCAGTCTGAATTTGTCTAATTGTCCAGGGATTGGATCTTGTTATACCTTTATCTGATAGACTGGGGAGCCCTCTATTACCAATTATTTTTTCCTAGTGTAGGTACTTATAAACTGTGATCAAGTCACTCCTTAAACTGTTTTACACTTGAAAATGCCTTCTCACATGTCTGACAAGATCTCTGTGTAGATAAGTAACAAGACTTGTTTTTCTTGGAATGAGAACTACCATCTTTCTGTCTTCTGACTATTTTGTAATGCCGTTCTGTGTATTTTTAGTAATGCTCACTGAATTTGCTCCCCACTTCTGTCTGTGCCTTCTTTTCTTTCTCATGCACTAAGCAACATGGATAGCCACAGAAAAATCTACTAGGAAGGTGCATAGCAGGTTCATGTAAGGATTTTCTTTCCTTGCCACCATGTTCACAATGCATCTGGCAAAGTTGTGTGTAACTACATAGTACAAATAATTTTCACCGGATCTTCTGTTCACAAGTGGCAATGAAAAGGCCCCAGCCAATCATCTGCCAGCCTTATTGTTTGTATGATGTAACATAAAGCATACAACCCCCCTGACTATTTCAACCCCTTAATCCTGCCACCAGCTTCCCCTCTCTCTCTTCACATTGCTAATGAGATGCCTGAATGAAGACCATATCATAAGATTATGTTTCCTGATGGCAGAAGGCCACAACTTTAAAGGACTTATCACATAAAGTGGGAGGCAGTCCTTGCCATTGATCTTAACGATCAGTCTCTGTAGAAGAGCTTCCCTCATATCCTAAATATATTTTCTGTCCACAGACATCCCATCTTTGCATGACAGTAGCTAAGAGATGTACATTGAGGTAATGCCTCGCCCCACTATGCTGACTGGAGCTTGTAAAGTACCCAATGTTGACTTACCAGCGCAACCCAGTACCTAAGAATGTGTCAGGGGCCACAGTGGGGCAGCATCAGAAGCCAAGACAGGGTCAGAGTCAGGAGCCACAGCAAGGGTCAGAGCCAGGGTGGAGTCAGTAGCCATGCCAAGGATTAAGCCAGAATCAGAGTCGGAATTCATACCGAGGGCCAGGACAGAATCGGTCACTGGAATTAAGGTGAAGCAGGAGCAAGGAACAGGAACAGCTGAGGAGAAAGGAATAGGACCAAGGTATGGTAACAGGGACAAGGGTCAGGAACTTGATATCAGGTCAGTAGCAGACCTGGCAACTAGTTGCTCAGACAAAGGATCAGACAGGAACGGGAAACTATGCTTGGTGGTGTCCAGTCAGCTGTCTGCCACTAGTCTCCTGACACAGCTGAGTCAGTGAGAGTAGTCTGTGGCAGTGAGGCGTTAGCTGCACTTCCCTCATGTAAGCTTGTTGCACAGAGACTAAGGCTCCCATGGAGGTCTACAAAGATCTTAATACAGTGAAACCTCGATTTAACGGACCTCCATTTAACGGACTTCGGATGCAACGGACAAATTTTTTCCGAAAGTCTGATGCATCCGAAATCCGTTTGTGGAGGGCTCCGCCGGGGTTTGAGCTGGGGGCGGGCTGCTGCCCGGCCCCCACCAGTATGCAGGGTACTTGGAGGGACCCTGCGGGCTGTCTGCCCGCTCCCAGCGGCCTCTGGGATTTGAGCCAGGGGCGGGCTGCCACCCGGCCCCCAGCCCCATGCAGTCCCGGGACCCTGCGGGCTGTCTGCCCGGCTCCCCGCTGCGGGGATCCAGGCGGGCGGGCTGACAGCTCCCGCCCGGCTCCCCACAGCGGGGACACGGGCGGGAGGGTTGACAGCGCCTGCGGGCGGGCGGGTGGGCTGCCGGCTCCCGGCGGGCGGGCTGGCTGCCAACTTCCGCCCGGGTCCCAGCAGCGGGAGAGCTCGCTGCCGGTTCCCGCCCGCGGGTGGGCTGAGGGCTCCTGCCTGGGTCCCAGCAGCCGGGACCCGGGCGGGCGGGTTGACGGCTCCCGGCCGTAAAACTCCGTATAATGGACTAATTCGGGCGAGGGGGTGTCCATTGTCAGCCGAAAGTCCGTTATTTAATAATTTAAAAAAATTATTAAATAACAGACTTTCGGCTTTAACGGACACCCCCTCGCCCGAATTAGTCCGTTATATCGAGGTTTCACTGTACCATGATGTGTCTAAAGTTTCAGAAGGCTTAGTCACTCAACAATAATAGGAGAGAAATGTCCCTCATTCACCAATAGCAACTTTCCATCTTATTTCTGGTTAAATGCTCCAGATGCTCCCATGGTTTCTAATAAGGAATTACAGAGCCATTATAAAAACTTCTCCTCTGGGTGATCCAGCAGTCGGTAGAATAAAACTAGTATCTTGATGGAACGGAAGAGAGAGGAAGAAATTAAGATTATATATTATATAGGCTGTTACTGTGTACAGCTGGATGGTCTGTAACATCTGGCAGTATTTGTTTTCTTTTGGTATGTGTTATCAATAAATAAATTGGCTGTCCTCAACTGCCCTTCAGCTGAGCCATCTGTCCACTTCTTCTCCCCCCTTCTTCAGCAATAGTCTTACATTGAGAATTAGCCATAGTAAAAGTGGAGAAGCCAGTTCAGAGTCAAATGCTTCTCAGGACCACACTGTAAGCCAGTGGCAAGCAACTTGGTAAAAATAACCATCAACAGTACAAGTTCATAGTGTTAACTATGGTATGATTTGCTGAACCGGGATGGACTGCTGAATCGAGGCCCTGATGAATGTAGTCACTGTAATAAAAATACATTATATTAGAAGATAAGATAGAAAGGAGGTATTATAGCAATGTGTGCATGCCTGTGTGTGTTTGTGCACCCATGTGCATGTGTTATATGTCATAAGATATTACTGTATTTTTTTCATAGTATACGCCAACAATTAGCAATTAAATTCCCATTATGGGATCATGTTGGTAATTGTGATAAACTATGAATTGTGAAACTATGTAACTGCTTTAAACTGTTCTCTTAACTAACTCAAATACTGTAATACTTCTATAATTTAGAGATAATATCCCCATTAGTACTGTTTATGACTCAATAAACAGCTCCCACAAGTTAATAAATGCCAAAGCTGTAAACACCAAGACTATTAATGCAGTAGAATTTCTGTGCCTCCCTCTTTTGTTGGTGGTCTAGATACAGCAAAGGGAAATACTATCTCAGAAAAAACATTTATTCTGGCTATATAAATATAAATGAATTGTCTTAAAACCCATCTGGAAAGCTCCCATCCTCCCTATGTCCCAGGTGGTCTGGCAACAGTGATGAATTCTGAATTTGTCTGCAGGCAATAGAAAAAAATTCCTTTTTAAATAAAAGAAAGAGGCTTAGTTTTAAAAGCTCTGATGACGTTTTCACCTTGTCTTTCCCCTCTGTGGAAAGTGGGAACAAAAATCCCCTCCACTGCGATTATTCAAGTATATTCATTAAAAAACAAAAACAAAAAAACCCCAAACACCACAAGCAGTGCCTGGATTTTTACATCTTTTTAACCGTTTTGGTGCCAGCATTCTTCCAATTTGATGAACAGACGGATTCAGGGGAAGAGAGTCTGTGGGTGTCGTTCTCAGCCTGAAGGTTAACACGGGCAAGGCTTTTCTATAGTAGGAACTTCTTTGGATTCAGAGCTGAAGGAGTGATTAATGAAGTCATTTGCAAACAACACCAACCCTTTGCTTTATCTAAAAAACAAACGCATTGAAATATGTTTTGCAAGATGCCAAGACTCCATTTCATTAAGTAATCAGTTGTTCAATGAGCCAACTGTACCAGGGGAGTTTTTTTGCTGAAGTACATTAATTTTGTGTATATGTCTGAATTCATCAAAATAGCTGAATGTTTTGTCCTCTTCAGCTGAGTTAATCCATTGCTGCATGAAAAGCCAGAGTGTATGCAATGGATCAATTTCTCTCCACACTCCCACCCCCCCATACATCTTGTCCTCTTACGTAACCCTTGTTTTTATTTAATTCCCCCCCCCCCCATCATTTCATAGCTTCTACTTTGTCACTTTTTGTGAGAGTCTGTTTCAGAGCAGGATCGTGCCTCAAATGGCTATTGAGATTCATGCTTTTGACCTCTGTGCTATTGCATTTATGACCTTTACGCCTATGGGGGGGGAGTTGGCATTGAAGGCTTCCAAAGAGCTAGTTATCATGCAAACAGAACCTCCACAAATATTGCCATCAAATATTTGTCTGTGCAAGTGCAATTAGTAGGAAGCAAATGTATTCTCTATTGGCTTGAGATCTGTTTTAATGTAACTATCCTTTCTATTTTGCTCTTGGGTTCTGTTTCAGGAATAATTGTAGCTAGCTGTGGTGCAATCCCCAAGCAAACATGCAAATACATTTCAACGCTTTCCATATGGCACACTCGCTACTATTTTGTGGCCGCTCGGCAGACCCAGAGATGCACCTATTGATTCCCTGTACGAAAGCACAAAATGAAGAAAAGAAAACCCACTGAGGCAAAATCAGTTTTCTGAGTTGAAAAACAAGAGACCCAGCACCCTAACGGAGCAGAGGGCTTTGTCTGAAGAGGCAATACTAATAGTCATTAGGTCAGTGGCAGTTTTATTGATTTCAGTGTGAATAGGATCTGACCTTAATTCAGCATAAATGGGTTTTATTTGGCTGTCTCCCTTAACTCAGAGCACCATATCCGGTACATGATAATAAAAATGGATTGTGACCCCAATGAAAGCCAGAGATCACAACTGACAGATGGTTCTTAAGTAACTTTAGCAAAACTATACTATGATATTAAAAGCAATAATTCCTACCCATCAGAGACCATTCTTAAGATGCTCTGCATTTATATTGGGGAGTGGTACAGTGCATCACACACACCATCCTAAGAAAAAGTCTGCAAATTGGTCTGTATAGTCTTTTCTACCCACAGGTCTGCAATAACAGCGCTGAAGTATAGGGTGCTGGTAAAGTGGCAGATACATGTTTATGTATAAAAAACTCCAGTGGAAGCAGAACTGAGGGCTAGAATCACTTCATTATTTCAAAATATTCCTTGTTTTAAGTAGGCGGGCATGATGTTATGTGAGTGACAGCAAAGAATGATCCTGGAATCCTCAGGGTTATGTGTTTTGATTAAAATATATGCATTTAGGCACTGCCCCAAGGCTCACTGAAGTCATTGGAAAGATTCCCATTGACTTAGCCAGTTTTGGATCTGGCCCTTCGCTCACACCAGTAATCATTCAGTTGAGGTTTAAAATTAGGATTGTGGTGACCTCAGTGCCCAAATCTTTAAGTCATTGAGTGCTTTTTGGGAAGCCCAGAAAGCCCTCAATTCCCACTGGTTTCTTCGGGGGAGAGGTCCACACTTTTCTGTATTTCTTTTCCTTCCTTTATCAATAAGCACTTCTGCATAAAAGCACATGTGAGGGGCGCATCGTCTGTTGTAAAACAGGGTCACAACTCAACAGCAATTGTCTGTTACCTTCTGTTTTATCAGTAAAATGTATGATGATATTTTTGGAATATTCACTCTCCTCTGGAAAGCTGCCTGGGTAAGCTCTTCCCTGCTAGTGGATTTATAGTGTCGATGTTAATGTCACGCATGTTGAAAGGCAGAGTCAAGCCTTCAGCACGTAGTTGTCAAGTGAACAATACCCTCCTCTTGCGGGCCTTGTTGCTGGTGAATTCCATTTTGTTTTTATGTCATGTTTCTAGCATGAGGTGACTGGATCCTTTAAGGAAGACAGCTTCAGCTCCCCTGTGATGGAGTAGGTGGCCCTGATGAGGGACAACTGATAATATCAGGAAGGGCAGCTAAAGAGGTGAGGAGGAGGAGCCCAAAGGGACTGGAGAATGAAGATGTTGCAGATATAGAAAGGTCATCAGGTCCTTCCTGTAAAGAAGGCAGAGGGGATTGTCTAGAATGGAGTGGCTGGGGCAGGGATCCCAGGGTGTGCTCGTGAAAGGAGATTGCAGGAGAGTCCTTAGCCTGTGGCAGGGATCCCCGGATCTAGGCATAGATCCATAGAACATGAAAGGAAACATTGAGCAGAAAGCTGTGGTGTATGGGCTAAGAAAAGTAACCTGTGGACCAGTGGGGTCCTGGCTGAATGCTTTGAACAAAAGGGGAATGACTCAAAAAAGTCTGGACCTATTGAATAACTGTCTATACTACAGAGGTAACAAAGAGTCCTATGGCACCTTAAAGACTAACTAAAGTATTGAAGCATAAGCGTTCATGGGCTAATGCATCCGACGAAGTGGGTATTAGCCCACAAAAGCTTATGTTTCAATACTTTAGTTAGTCTTTAAGGTGCCAAGGGATTCTGTTACCTCTGCTATTCCAGACTAACACAGCTACCTCTAATTCTGTCTATACTACAAGCCTTTGGTGGTGACTATATGAAGCATTGGAATTTTGTTTATTTATCTTTTGTTTTGTTCTGTTCCAAGAAACAGTGATAGCCTGAGGAAAAGGCATCAAATTGGACTTGAGACTTGGTATTGGTTCTTCCGGTTTGGTGTGACAGGACAAACCTGTGGGAAGAGGAGAACCCAAGGGTATATCTTCACTACCTGCCGGATCGGTGGGTAGTGATCAATCCCCGATCACTCTGCCTTCGACTCCTGTAATCCACCAAGATGAGAAGCGGAAGCGGAGTTGACGGGGGAGTGACCCAACGCCATGAGGATGGGAGGTAAGTCGACCTAAGACACATTGACTTCAGCTACGCTATTCTTGTAGCTGAAGTTGCATATCTTAGGTCGACCCCCCCTGCTTCATGTAGACCAGGGCAAAGGGAGGATTCACTTACATCGTTGTGACCGGTCTGAAGTAGGCGCTCCAGGATGGTGAGCTGGTGACAGTTGTATTGGTTAAACATATAGGATTACTCTGTCAAGTGGTGTCAAAAGGCTTTCACATGCTACGTTGTTACATGCACAGCATAAGTTAGGGTACAGAATTCCTTTTTATTCAATACTAGCGAAAATACCCGGCGTTGCTCCGGTCACTCGGAGGTGGGGAGGGGGCAGACAGCTGAGCGAGTGCAGGGGGCAGAGAGCAAACCTGACACCCCTACCTTACCCCCCCACCAAACCCAACACCCCCTGACCAACCCCAAACCCCACACCTCACCCCCACCCACCCAGACACCTTCCCACCCCCCCGACCAAACCCGACACCCCCACCGCACTTACCTCTCGACCAACCCCGACTCACATTTTCACCCCCCCACCCAAACCCAACACCCCCACGTCTCCCCCCTACCAACCCCAACACCCCCTGACCAACACCCACACCTCACCCCCCGTAGACCAAACCTGACACACCCACCTCACTTCCCCCCCAACCAAAACCGACACCCCTACCTACCACCACAAACAAACCCGACACCCACACCTCACTTACCCCTCGACCAGCCCCGACCCCTCTCCTCACCCCCCCAAACAAACCCAACACCCCCACCTTACCCCCCGACCAACCCCAACACCCCCTGACCAACCCCAACACCCACACCTCACCCCTCACCCACCCAGACACCTTCCCACCCCCCCAGACCAAACCCGACACCCCCGGCTCACTTACCCCCTCCCGATCAAACCCGACACCCCCACCTCACCCCCCTGACCAAACCCGACATCCCCACCTCACCCCCCGACCAAACCCGACACCCCCACCTCACTTACCCTACGACCAAACCCAACTCGGGTCCGTCGGAGGTGGGGAGGGGGCAGAGAGCTGAGGGATTCTGGGGTCCATTGGGGGGAGGGGCAGAGAGCTGAGCGAGTGCAGTGTCTGTTGGAGGGGGTATTATGACATCATAACTATGTCACAGAGAACAGCAGCTGCCCAGCTGATGTGATTGGCCTTTAAAGAATTTCACCCCTGGGGGGTGTCAGAGGTGAGATTTCAAAAAATTTAGACTCTTACGGTCATTAGGACCCCAAGACCTCTAACTGTACCAAATTTCAAGTCTCTAGCTCAAACGGTGTGGAAGGAGTAAGCATACATCCGCGCATACACGCATACATACACGCATGCATACATACACCATTTGACTTTTATATGTATAGATTGCTGTTGCTCACATCCACTCTTTAACTGGTTCCACATTTGCTGCACTGAGTTGGTATCACCTAAGGATAGCAAGCAGTCTGCCATCATTCTGGAAGCAGACTGTGTATTTTCATAACCAAACCATGAAACCCAAACTTACACAGCGTCTTAAACTTACACAGGGGCTTAAAATACATTACAGCCCATCACTGAAGACAGGATCCCACTTGTTCACAATGAAATTCATTAGACAATGGGCCAGATTTCACCAAGGACTTTGCCTGACTTCACAGCAAGAACATCACCAGTTAAAACACTAGTTAATGCAAGCCCGGCATACATATGTAGCGATAGTTCTCGTTTATACTTTAATTTATCACGTCTGGAAAATGGTGCAAATGGGGGGGGAGTGTCTCCCTGCCCCCAAGATTTTTGCACTTGTGCAAAGTTTCATATGTCGCAGAGCTGAGGTTGCAGGGTGGGGTGTGGCCAGGGCCGGTGGAAAGGTATTTGGCACCCAAGGTGAAACTTCTACCTTGCGCACCTCCCCCCCCAGCACCAGCTCGGGGAGCCCTGTGGCAGCTTCCCACCCCCCGTCTGCCCAAGGAGCGCCCTCTGTGGCAGCTCCCCACCCCAGCTCACCTCCGCTCCACCACCGCTTAGTGGTTACACCGGCCCTGGGTGTGGCCCAACCACTTTGAAGCAGTTGACCCATAGGCAATCAGCATGGCTGCTGCTGGAGTGGTCTTGAAGCATCACTTTGGCTGTCTGGTTGCAAAGCCACTGAGATTTGACTCAGCCACCCCTCCATACAGACGTAGTCAAATTTCAGTGAGCCACACTGAGATCTGGCACATGGGGCCACAACGCCACTCAAATTTGGCCCGGCTTCCCCCCTCCGGACAGAGGGTGGGCTGGGTCAAGCGATGGTGGGACTTGGTGCAGGGGGAGTTGTGCCCAAACAGCGGGGGGCAGGAGAGTCTGCTAGTCTCCCTGGTGTCACCACCTCATGCCCGGTGTGGGTAAGAGACGGGAAGGCTCCCTGGCTGAGGGAGATCCAGGGCCCTGCGGGAGGACAGGGATGAGTGGGGATGAGAACAAGGTCCCTGCTGGGGGGCCTGGAACAGAATGTTCCCCCCAAAAGATCTGAACTGGCACTACTGCACCTGGGATTCCCCCATTATGGGGTAAGAGTATTTTCTAGTGAGTGAGATGTGGCAGCTGAGACAACTACAAAGCAATGATGAACAGGCCTGAAAACAACACCACAAATGAAACTTTGCCTAAGCGGTATCTGTGGTTATTCCTGTTAAAGCCCCAATTCTGCAAGACATAGAAGCAAATGCCTAAGGCCCTGTCTTCACTACCACTTTAATTCGATTTTAACAACGTTAGGTCGAATTAAACGTGTACCTGTCTTCACATACATGCCCTTAACGTCGATGTAAAGGGCCCTCAAGATCGAATTTGGAACTCCTGCCTGACGAGAGAAGTAAGGCTAATTTCGACATTCCAAGCTCGACTGTGGGCTAGTGAAGACGGAACCGACATTAATAGCCTCCAGAGGCTGTCCCACAATGCTCCATTCTGACCGCTCTGGACTGCCTCACTGCTCCTCTGTGACCGCTCTGGACAGCACTCTGAACTCGCTGCTCTGGCCAGGTAGATAAGACCCGGGAACATTTGAATACCATTTCCTGTTTGGTCCGCATGGCCAGCTCACCTGAACAGCTCAGTCGCCATTCAGAGCAATCAGCAGCACTAGCCGCCATGCAGAGCTCAGCATCACAAGAATCCATGCTGAGCTCATCTACCCTGGAGACCAGCCAGAGGAGAAGAGCTCCAGCATGGTCCACTCGTGAGGTGCTGGATCTCATCGCTATCTGGGGAGAGGAATCTGTGATGTTGGAACTACGCAACAACAAACGGCATGCCAACACCTATGGAAGAGTCTCCAAGGCCATGCTAGAAAGGGGCCACAACAGAGACACCACACAGTGCCGCATGAAAATTAAGGAGCTGAGGCAATCGTTCCAGAAAGCCAAAGAGGCAAACGGATAATTGGGGGGCACGCCACGGACATGCAGGTTCTACAGTGAACTAAATCAGATAATGGGGGGCGCCCCCACCACCATCGCGCCGGTGTGCGTGGACTCCACCGATGGGATAATCGTCAGGGAGGAGACTGATTCAGATGAGGATGACCATGAGGAAGAGGAAAATCTCACGGAGCAGCAAGAGGCCAGCGGAGGACCCGTGTTCCCAGAGAGCCAGGAGCTGTTTATCACCCTGGAGCCAGCACCCTCCCAAGCCTCCCAGGGGGGTAAGTGTTTCTTTTTTAAGGGATTACATGACGCGTGATTTTGTAAAGGAAGCATTTATTAATGAGTAACTTGCCCTAAGGACTTAGCGTGCTTTTATTGCTGGTCAATTTCTACTCAAAGAGTTTGTCAATATACTCCGGGATTGACCAGAAGTCCTCCGTGGACATTTCAAGGAAGCTATCCAGGAGGTAGCGATGAATCCAGCACAGCAGATTTCTGGGGAGAGCCGCCTTATGTGGTCCCCCGTGATAGGAGATCATCCCACGCCACGAAAGTAGTAAGTAGTCTGGTATCATTGAGCAGGCTAGCATTGCTGCGAATGGACCAGGACTTTGCCTGGAGGCAAGGAGCATGCGCTCTCTATCTCTGTGAGAAATTCTCAGCAAAGTGATGTCATTCATGGTTGCCTGTTAGAAATACGGACTGCAATTAGTTGGGAGATAAAGATTCCCAGCTGCAAAGTACTCGTTTCTGCTGAGGGCCGACCAACCGCCCCCCCCCCCAAGCCCGTAGCGGTAGCTAGCAGGGACTCTGAGCAGTCTGCAAGTGGTTGCTTCCGCTTCAGATCCAACGCGCACCCATCCCCCCCGCCCCCCAAGCCCGTAGCGGTAGCTAGCAGGGACTCTGAGCAGTCTGCAAGCACTTGCTTCTGCTTCAGATCCAACGCGCACCCAACCCCCCCCCCCATCCTGCTCGTATTGGTAGCTAGCAGGGAATCTGAGCAGTCCGCAAGCGGTCTGAAGAGCCCCAAAAAGACCTTAGCCCTTAGGGAGAGATTTTTTGGCCTTTGCTTTGCAGTTTGCGGGTCAGTGGGCGCCACGCGGTGGGGGGAAGGGGGTGGGGTTACTGTACAATATGCAAGTGCTACTTTTAACTTACCATGGCCGGCTGCACGGTGATTTTAGAAGCCGTGTTGGGCTGAGGCACGCATATGTGTCTGAGATGCTCTGACTTTTCTGTGAGCTAGTCAGTCACTTTTAGGTGTAGAACATGACCTTGTACAGAAATCATATCAGGCCTCTGAATACTGAGGTTGCAAACGGCATACTACTCCCATTGTGTACCGTCCGAGACTGCATCTGCCTCCTAACCTTGAATGTATCTGTCTCATAACTTTCAAACTTTCTTTTCCCACATTCGCCCACAGATGAACAATTATCTCAGAATCCCCCGTCCTGCTCCTCCCGCCGTGCATCGCAGATAAGAAAGCGTAAAAAGAAAACGCGAACGTGCGATGATATGTTCAGTGAACTCCTGGAGAACTCGCGCGCTGAGGCAGCCCGCCAGACGGAGTGGACGGAAAGAATGATACAGGCAAGGGATCGAGAGATACAGGCAAGGAATCGAGAGAGGCAGGAATCGAGAGCCGCTGCAGAAAAGAGGGAAGAGCGCGAAGAAAGACGCATGGATGCTTTGCTCCGTATAATGGAGGACCAGAGCGACATGCTGCGATCTCTGGTGGAGCTGCAGCATGCCCAAAGACCACCTCTGCAGCCCCTGTGTAACCACCTCCCCCCCTCCCCAACTCCCATAGCTTCCCCACCCAGATGCGGGGTGAGAACACGGGGGGGCAAGCTCCGTGGGCCACTCCACTCGACCCCACAAGCCAGCAGAAGCAGCAGCAGCAGCAGCAGCAGCAGCAGCAGCAGGCTGACGTTCTCGGAAAACTTTTAAAAGCTGCTGTGTCCTGCCCACCCCTCCTCTCCCCCCTTCCCACCCCCCTTCCTCTGTCCGCTTCTCCCCCACTGCAACTGCCGGTTTCCCTCCAGGATACCAGGACAGTGATCCCCTGTATTTGTATTTCCGATGAACCAATAAAGGAACCATGATTTTTCAAACAGTGATTTTATTTCCTCTGCAAGCATGGGGAAGGGGGAGGGAAAGCATGGGGAGGGGGGAGGGAAAGAGGGTTCAAGGGCAGCAGGCTTAGAGCACAGCAAGGGAGCAGATTCTCAAACGCCATCTCGGGCACTCATAAAACTGTCTTTCAAGGCGCCCCTGAGGCGCAGGGCCTCACGGTGTGCTCTTCTACTTTTCCTGCTGTTTGGCTGCTCATAAGTAGCAGAAAGTAAATTTGCCTCTGCCTCCCAGCCCGCCATAAACGTTTCCCCCTTGCTCTCACAGATATTGTGGAGCAAGCAGCAATAACTTAGCCCACTGACCCACAAACTGCAAAGCAAAGGCCAAAAAATCTCTCCCTAAGGGCTAAGCTCAGTGGTTTGAGCATTGGCCTGCTAAACCCAGGGTTGTGAGTTCAATCCTTGAGGGGGCCATTTAGGGATCTGGGGCAAAAAATCTGTCAGGGAACAGTACTCAATCCTGCTAGTGTAGGCAGGGGACTGGACTCGATGACCTTCAAGATCTTTCCAGTTCTAGGAGATTGGTATATCTCCATTTATATTTATAATAACAATGGGGATATTTCTCTCACTGATGTCTGAGCGAATCAGTAACGAACGCCATCTCCCCTTCAGACGGCCAAATGCACACTCTACGGCCATTCTGCAAGTGTAGTTGAACAGCCTGTAGTTGAACAGCTCCTGACCCCTGTCCAGGGCTCCTGTGTACGGCTTCATAAGCCAGGGCATTAGGGGGTAGTCTGGGTCCCCAATGATAACGATCGGCATTTCCACACCCCCCCCCCCACGGAAATTTTCTGGTCCGGGAAGAAAGTGCCTTGCTGCAGCTGTCTAAAAACCCTAGAGTTCCTGAACACTTGAGCGTCATGAAGCTTTCCCGGCCACCCCACGTACAGGTCGGTGAAACGTCCCTTGTGGTCAACTACTGCTTGCATGACCATTGAGTAATATCCCTTCCGGTTTCTGTACTCGGCGGCCTCGTGGTCCGGTGCCAGGATAGGGATATGAGTCCCATCTATAGCCCCACCACAGTTAGGGAATCCCATGGCGGCAAAGCCATCTATTGTAGCCTGCAGGTTTCCAAGGTTTATAACCCGGTGTAGCAGCTGCTCGACGATTGCCCTGCTTACTTGCATCACAGCAAAGCCCACTGTAGATCTACCCACCCCAAACTGATTCGCGACTGACCGGTAGCTGTCTGGCGTTGCAAGCTTCCAAAGGGCTATCGCCACTCGCTTCTCCACTGTAAGGGCTGCTCTCATTTTGGTATTCCTGTGCCGGAGGGCCGGGGACAGCAAGTCACAAAGTTCCATGAAGGTGCCCTTTCGCATGCGGAAGTTTCTGAGCCACTGGGAGTCATCCCAGACCTGCAGCACTATGCGGTCCCACTAGTCCGTGCTTGTTTCCCTGGCCCAGAATCGGCGTTCGATGGCATGAGCCTGCCCCATTGCCACCAAATTTGACAGACTGTCAGTCGCCCTACTTCCAAAAACGGCAGTGTCCATGTCGTCCCCGCTGTGCACGTCCTGGTCCATCTCCTCCTCACTGTCGTCGGGTTCCAGAAAGTGCAGTTGTCCCCGGATCGCATTCCTCCTCTGCAGACGGTACAGCATGAACTCCGCAACCGTGATCGAGGTCCTCACAACGGCCATTACTGTTTCCGTGGTGTCAGCGGGCTCCATGCTTGCAATGCTATGGCGTTAGCACGGCGTGGAGAAAGGGCGCGAATTATGGGATGCCTACCCACAGTGCACCGCTCGTAATAGGGGTCGGCGGTGCGGAAAAAGGGCGCGAAATTTGGAAATGCCTACCCATAGTGCGGCACTCGAAATGGTGCCTGCTGGGGGATCAGGGAACTGTGGGATAGGTACCCAGAGTGCAACGCTCGTTATGTCGACGCTTGCAAAAGTTGTGCGGACAGACACTGTCGACTTGCTGTGCTTTGCTGTGCCTAGTGAAGACACACAAAATCGACTGTATACAGTCTGCTTTACAAAATCAAAATAAAGGAAATCTAACTACTGCTGTAGTGAAGACATACCCTAAGTTAAAGCACAAGACTGATTGTGCTGCTTTCAACATTACTGCTCTGGTGCTTGAAGTTAGGCATGTGCTTAAGTACCTTGATGGAGCGAGGCCTTTAATGTTAGCACTAATTCCTAGTTTTTGCATTTCATATTTTTTTAATCAAAACATTTGTACACGTGTTTACTGACTTATTTGTCTGCCTGTCTCTTGTCTTGTCTGTCTGTCTATCTGTCTCTCTCTCTCTCATATGTCAGGCCAAATTTTAAAAAGGATCAGAATCTAGATACCAATTTTGTGACTGTAGATCATTAAAATTGTGAACAGTTATGTTCAACATATACAAAGCTAAAGAAAGGCCACTTCATTCAAAAAAAGAGGGCCCACTCAAGGAGTTATAACTGCATAATTATAGCATTATAATTCTACCATTATAGCAATGCCGGTAAATTTCCCTGTGTAGACAAATTCCTAATTGTGGGCTCAAACCACAACATTTACTGCAGATGCCTAACTATGTGATAACCTCTGCAGATTTAGTCCAAATCCTGTCATTTGCATCCACTAAGTTTTGCCCACAATAGATTACAAAAGCAAAATCTGGAGTGCAAAATTAGAGACTGTTTAGATGTCCAATTAAAAATGCAAAGTCTTAACTTAATGGAAACATTAAGGGAGCAAAGGAAATGTAGGAAATGTAACTTCTAAATGTTTTAGGTGAATTGAATTTGGTTCACTTGATATAAGAAGTTATGCTCTCAACAGCAAAGTGAGTAGTCAAAACTTTAACCCGTCCACAGAGCATACTTCTAGTCATTGTGATTACTAATTACATCTCAGATTTAAACCATATTTTTTTAAACATAGCAAGTTGAGTATTTTTCATTGAGAACTATGGATGTACCATGCTGATAACTAAATACAATAAAACCATCTAACACTAAATAAACAAAATGTTCCCATTCAACTAAAAAAACCAAAACCGAGATAATGTTGATACTGGGAAATGTGCATGTTTCCCTCCTGGATAATTCAAAAACAGCTGTAGGGGTTTTGTTCAAACTTCCCCCCAAAAGTTCATATTTAGGCTGAGACAAAAGTTTTGCTCCAATGAAGACCTATTTATAAAAAGCTGTAAGTGGGAGAAGACGGGTTGATAATGAAAATTATATTTTGCTGCTACCTTTCCTAGCCATCTTGCAATTTACAGTAATTTTTCTAACATTTGTTTGTCTTTAAGGAGGGCAGTCCTGATTTAGTGCAATCTGTCTTCTGATGGGAGATAAACAAAATTGTTATTGACTACAGTACTCAGAATTTCCCAGTGTCCTGAAAGCTTTATGAGAGAACAGGCTGCGTATGTCTACACGGCTGCTGGCATGGTGTTTCCCAATGTGAATAGATGGATATGTGCTAGCTTTGTATGAGCTATCATGTAGCCAGGGGTTGCGTGGCTGGCAGTTTGAGCTAATTCCCAGAGTATGTAGCAAGAGACTAGCCTGAGCTGTGCCCCCCACACTACTCCTACTTCCACTGCTATTTTAGTGCAGACATAGCCCTAGAGTTAAACGTTGCCTAAAATTTTCCTCTTTAAAGAATTGCTTTTAGTTTCTGAATGCCTATGGGGAGACAAAAGTCCCCCACAATATAATTAACCTAGCTTTTTTCTCAATACTGGAGGAAGATGCTGCTTACAGTGGCTTATAACATTGTCAACTTTAATGGTTTGGGCTGAAATTCTTCATGCTAGATGTCTGCTTCTGGCCGAATAATTTGGGAAAATGTCAGTGAATAATGGTTAAGTCATTTCTGAATGCAGTAAGGAAAATAGGGATGATTAAAATCTCCCTTTCCCTCCTCCAGTCATGTCTTCAAAGAACTCTAATAGCTTCCGGGGTTAAAGCAGAGACTTGAAATGAAGCTGGGGGAGTAGTTGTGGCTCAGAGAGACACATTTTCTTGTCACCATAAAAAATCCACCGTCATTCTGAGCCTCTGAAAATGGCTGTTTGTGATTGGCCTGTTAGAGACATGAAGCTACATTGCCGGAACATTCCATCAGCGCTAACCATGCTCCTACTCCAGAGCTTCCTAAGTGCCATTGTAACCCACACACCTCCTGGGTGAGGTATTCTGTCCCCTCTAGTAGCACTAAGGCCACTTCGAGATTAATGAGTCTGCTACAGTCTTAGTGTACTGCTATGGGGATTTTAGCTCATGCAGTAGAGACTCATGCATTTAGCTCCAGAGCTCCTAGGTTCAGTTCTGCCTGCCAACAACTGGGGTCTGTTGCTGTTACACCATCAGCGCTGAGTTTGCTTCCAGCCCCATTAAAATGCCTACTTGGTAGGCACAAAGCTAGAGTGCTAAATAAAGTGAACTATGGTGAATGATTGCTGCCGTTCCCACCACTACTTTTCTCCTCTGGCAGAAGGAAATGGGTACTGGCTTTGGAGTCAGAGGCAATCATGAGTTCTAAATTCAGCACTTCCACCTATTGTTGTTTATAAGGAGGACATTTTATTAGATTACAAGAACATAAGAGTGGCCATACTGGGTCAGACCAAAGGTCCATCTCCCAATAGCCTCTCTTCTGACAATGGCCATCAAGAATATTAAGAATGCAAAGGTAAGCATTCAAAAGTTAGGAAATACCAAAATTAAGGTTGTTCATGCAATCTTAATTTGGCTAGTCTTTAACTAATCGATTATGTAGTATTTGTTCTCCTACGCTCCTTAAAGTCAGTGGCAAAGCTCCTAGTCACTTTAATGGTGTAGCTTCAGAGACTCAGTGGACAAGATGGACAGTGAATGAGGCAGAAGATTGCGCAAAGCAAAAGGCTGTTATGTTTTAAAGAC
This sequence comes from Sternotherus odoratus, assembly GCA_032164245.1. NCBI lineage: Eukaryota > Metazoa > Chordata > Testudines > Kinosternidae > Sternotherus > Sternotherus odoratus. The sequence continues at coordinate 171,116,773 of JAVMKO010000001.1, forward strand.
TCTGGACTGGAACCTAGGACAGCTGAGATCTTCTAGTTCTGGCCCTGCGACAGACCCCCATATGATGTTGGGCAAGACTTCCATAATGCATATGCATGCAAAGGGGGATCAAATTAAGTTGTTTTCATATGTAATTAGTGACATAACTATTCCAAGAGCATTAAGGAAAATAAGAACAGGAGAAACTTTTGCTTCCCTTGAGAAGGTTTGTGTGGTCTCTAACAAAAGTAGATCTTCACATTAGCACTAGCCCTATCGCTCTTGAAGGGTACTTAGAAGAGACCTAGGGCCTTTTGTACTTTGTCGGTCTGCAGCTTATAACTTGCTTTCATTGGCTTGACCTTTTTTATTATATAATACAACCTAGAAGAAAGAAAAGAAAGCCTGAATCCTATTATTTATAGCTGGATATTTAGTTATTCTATCCGGGAGCAAGACCTAGTCCAAGAAACAAAATGATATTGTGTGCCCAGAACAAAAGACACACACTTAAGCACTACATGTGTTTTTCCTGGAGCTCTCTCCCCACTGGCTTTAATTGGAAAACTGACCGTTTTCTCACCCCGTGGGTGTTTCCAAGCTCACGTGCTTTTACTTTTAAATTTCTCTCTTAGAAAGTTATTCCCACTTTTATTCAGTGGAGCTAAATCACTGTCCCTGCGGCTCCATGCCTAGTGAGAATCACACTGCTTTCATTTATGCTGAATAAAGAAACACCTCTTCAATAAATTAAGACAGAACTATGTGATGCAGGAGCATCTGGTGTTCCCTGTTCTGATTTATTTCTGCAGCAACACACACAACCCCAAGTGATAAATGATTCAAGGTAGATGGGCCCTTGGAGAGTAGGCCCATGATGAATAGTAAGCAGTTGGCATTCTATATAACACTGTCTCCCTGTGGGCTCCCTAGGGAAGCAGTAGGGGAAAAGAAGGGGTAAAGACTTTGAATGAAACAGCTGGTTGGAATGTCTTCTTTTGAGTGAAAGATTACTTTGATTTTTAATGCCTTATTTCAGTAATGTGAAATTGGTTGAGGAATCAGTTGGTGATAAATAGTGAATACTAAGCTCACTTTCACCTGCAGGCTACTCTGAGATGGGATAGCAACAAAGCAGAATATTGACACATTTTTCACTACAAAGTCTGGTAGGTTTCTCATGGGATATCTCTGTTATCTGTACTGTGGTTTCCAGGACATGGACATTTACAATATGTCCTTCCCCAGAACATAAAATATAGAATATTGTTTGTTATTTTCCTTAAGAAAGTCAAAAGTCCTGTTGACGTATTTTAAGAATTGATGGTTGATGACCTTGTAAGCGCAATTCAGAAAGGGCAAATGTGAACACAGCCCTTTAATTATTCTGGCTACTTAGGATTTTCACTGCTTGTATTTTTGATGCCCAATAAATGAATGGCAAAATATAGTGGTGACCAGCCACTCAAATGTAAGTTCTTTAATTGATTCTGAAGCTTGTAGTGATGGTGAAGATCTTGCACTTAGTGAAACTGATAGTCATATTCATTACTGTTGGCATCCCAATTCTGGGTGTGTAGCATAGGTCCATCAGTGGTTATTAGCCAGGACTGGCAGGGATGCAGCCCGATGTGCTGAGTGAACCTAGCCTCTGTTTGCAAGAAGCTGGGAGTGGATAATGGGCTGGATCACTTGCTGATTGCCTGTTCTGTTCATTCCTTCTGAAGCAGCTGGTGTTGGCCACTGTCGGAAGACAGGATAGTGGGTTGGCAGAACATTGGTCTGATCCTGGGTGGCCGTTCTTGTGTATTGAATTCTTAGTGCGATCATGACATATAATCTTGCATTGTACAGCTCCAAGTATGAAACAACTTGGGAGATGGAGGAGGGAAGTAAAAGATGCAAGATGTAGATTGTGTGATGGATGTATGCTTTGAAATAGTAGTTTCGCTGAGGGCTTAGAATGTCACAAAGTTTGCTGTAAATCAAATTGTTGTAGCAATTTTTTCTAAGTCTGCATCTGCAGTGAAATTTTCAACAGCAGCCTGTGAGGCGATGTATTCCTACATCCTGCATGCTGCAGTGTGGGAACTAAAAGGAGACCTGCATCTCCAGAAGTGACAAACTAGGGCCCACATGGATGCCCCAGGGTAGGCTCCTGAGTCTGTCCTTCTGCACCCAAATCTAAATAACCTGATTTTGAAAAGTCGACATGCAGATTTTAAAATTTTTATTATAAATGGCTCAAGAAGCCACTTTTGGCCACCTGAGTTTGTTTTGAAAATAATGGTGGCAATCGCAAAACTCCATGGGTGAAATGGGACTGGCTGACTGCAGGGACTGGGAATGGGAATGGTGCCTGTCACCTCTATGTCACTGCTTCAGATCAAGCCCAGATCAGTATGATTTAAAGTTGTCACAAGGTGAAGGCTGTTCCATTGTCTATATAAAATGGTCTCAACCTGGTTCCTGGGATATTCTCTGCAGGGAGGCCAACAACTGGATGACTCATCAAAACTGAACTATCTTCTTTGCCTTAGAGGTTCAAGAATAGCAGCTGTGTTAGTCTGTATCCATATCCGAAAATAAACAGGTTAGTCTCTAAGGTGCTACAAGTATTCCTCACTTTCTTTGCCTTAGAGGTAAGTCTGCCAGGACTGCTTTATGGTATATTCATCGATTGGAAGGTGTGTTATGGTCATCGAGTCTGACTGCCTTCATAACATGGGTCATAGAACCTCAGCCAGTCATAGGAGAACTTTTCCTGGTGGCTATTCTGTCAGGCAGTGGGGAGAAGATGGCACAGCAGTTGTACCTGCTCTGATAATGGAGGACTTCAGAGTTAAGGATGCCAAGCTAACATTTTCACTACTGCAGTACATTTTAGTCCCAGGCCACCCTCCCACATGTGATTTACAAACATCTAATTTCAGATAAATCTCATGCTGAGCCATATAAATATCAGCTTTATTGTATAGTGTGAATCAAACAATTGGTCTTTATAATTGCATTGTATTCCCCCTCTTGATAAGAACAGTGGCTTATTATTGTCATTTCCACTCCTGACGTGCTTCATATTCCCTCTGTGATTCCCAGTCAGACCTCTAGTTTATTTAATCTCCTGCCCTGCTGGGATCAGTTTAATGTATCAAAAATTGACTTGACTTGCATCTGTTTTGCAAATCATCAGTGGCATACTTTTAAAATGGTTATATGTCAATAACGACTTCTTCCTTGCCTTTTCCCCTCCCCCAATAACGGCAAGTTTTATTGAATCTGAAAATCCAACAATGATCTTGGCTCTCCCTCACTAAATCTGAACGTCTGGGGTCTACAGATCTTTAAATAAAATGAGGAAGACTTTGTAGCACCTTAGAGACTAACCAGTTTATTTCAGAATAAGCTTTCGTGGGCTATAGCTCACTTCATCAGATGCAACTATAGCCCACGAAAGCTTATGCTGAAATAAACTGGTTAGTCTCTAAGGTGCTACAAAGTCTTCTTCGTTTTATTTACGGATACAGACTAACACGGCTGCTAATCTTATACAAATCTTTGTGCATGGTTCAATTCATAGATGCAAACATCTGCTTATCACACAATAGTTAGATTGCAGGTGTATTCTAGTAAAATAAACACATGAATTCACAGCCATGTAGGCTGCAGAACATTAGACAGATGTTAACGAGAACACAATGGTATCAGTGGTGAGAAAACGCCTAAGATGTCTAGATGAACAAACACCATCGACAAACCTGATGTGCAGGGGTGGGAGCAGGGGTATTGTGGGAAGGACAGTACCAACAAAAGCAGCATCCCAAGCCCCCAGATTAATCAGCTCACTGTGTGGAGGTTGATTGCTTGTTGAGTGATACACAAACAATTGAAATGAAAAATGCCATGCCTGCCTCTTCATACATCCTGAATTTGGTTTGGAAAACTGTGGTGTGTGTGATGATTATTTACTACCTCCATATGAAGGTCAATAAGACGCGCAAACTTAAAACGACTCCAGTTATTTATTTACATGCTAAGAAATACAGCTTGTGAGATAACTCTAATTGCCCAGTCTCATAAAAGAGTTACTGCTCAGTGATATGTGTGAGAGACAACAAGGAAGAAATCAGCCAATGAAGGAACTCAAGAGGAAGGCATTTCTGGGTGACTGACAGATTCAACTACAGTGTCTCTACGGGGATTGGTGAATGACTGAAAATGAGAGCTGGCTGATGGGCCATGTGTTTCTAGGGCGATGTATTTCCTGTTTGGGTGATGAGAAAGCAGTCAGAGGCTCTAAATGAGGAAGTCAGAATGATATGGATTTTTTATATCAGTTATCATGTGCGATTTGAACTCCACATAGACAGGAATGGGTTTATGGAACAGAGTAGTAGAAAGATGAGACTTCAGGAGGACAGGTATCAGCAAATTAAGAAATATACTGTGATGAATGTGGTGCAGTGGGAAAGAGAGGGCATTCAGACACCTTGGTGATGGGCACAATATCAGAACCTAAATAGACAGTGAGAGACAGATGACAATTCTTGCATGAGGAAGGAGGCTGGAGAATCCTACCCCACAGCATAATTAACGTGCGACAGACTACAGTCTGACTGAAAAAGAAAAATGAAAGGAATGAAAAGCAGCCAATACCTTTAGTGGGAAGCAAAAAGGGGGACATGACGAAGAATAGCCAGAGTTAGTTAGGACTCATTGGGAAATATAAGGCAGCACAAAAGCAGCATGAGGTAATAAGGCAGAGGAGTTAACAGGAGCAAGGGAGCACTTACAATAAAACTAGGAAAGAAAAACCCAAGAGATGTAGGAATTTCTTGACTAAATGAGGCAGGAGATTAAATGAATGGCTGTAACATGGCAGAGATTTTGAACTACTTTTGAAAACCTACAGTTCAGAAGAAAAATAAAGGAAATATGTTTGGATAATTAGAAGAAAAATAAAGGAAAAATAAAAGAAATATGTTATCCAAATATGTTTGGATACTTAGGCCCCGAATTCAGCATGGTATTTAAGCACTTCACAGGTGTGAGTAGTCCCATTGAGGTCAAGTGCTGACTTGAGTTATTAGTAACAAAGACAAAAGAGTGGAAGGATGGTCTTGTGGACTGGGATTTGGGGAGCTGGTTTCAATTCCTGGCTCTGCTACATATATAGTTTATGACCTTGGGCAAATCCCTTAATTTCACTGTTTCTTGATTCTCCATCTCTAAAATGGTGATAATACTTCCTGTCTTCCACCCTTGCTCTGGTTTGTCTATTTAGATAGCCCATGCACTAAGGGTTTACAATCTCTTACTATGTGCAGTGCATAGCACAATGGGACATTGTTCTCAGCTGGGGCCTCTAACCACTACCAGAGTACATATAACAATAGTAAAAATAGCTGTTGATAAAAAGCAGGCGAAGGAATACTTGGAAAATGTGAACATATTCTGATAAGTGTAAGTAGGTACCTTGCATATTATGGTGTTGAGGGAACTAGATAGATGTAAGCAGTGTCGGGATGAGTGGCATCTGGTGGTGAATTGCAGGAATTGCAGTGACTTTTGGAAAATAACATCTTATTTGCATAGACACACCCACTGCACCTAGCCTGCACTCTAACAGCCCAAATGGTCACTTTGGCTACTGTGGGACCCCCAGTTTCTCTGGTATTGGGGCAAGAATGATAAAGTGTTGATTAACCTGTTTATGTGAATGAGGGATTGGGACATGTATTTGGCCTTTGGCATGCTGGAGGGACTCGCCGTCAGCTGGGTAGTGCTCACTAGACAAGGGACAGGGGTTCCAAAACCCACTGAATTGAGAGAGGCTATGGACAGGCTTCTATACCTTGTGGTGAGGGCCTTACAGGCTTATTGTGCCTGGCCTCTCTCCCGCTGTGGAATGTTAGAACTGACTTTTGCTTCCATTAGGAGTCTAACTTCAGCCCACTGAGCTGAAGTCATTTTGGGTGCGGTGGTGCATCTGCACTAAGCTCCCCCCCCCCCCCCCATGAGCTGAAATCACTTAAGAGCTGAGATCACTAAGCCCTGTAGGGGGGCTGAAATTGTATTGCTGAGCAGTGGATGGAGTAGAGCCAGTCGGATCACCACTAGCAGAGTAGCTGGTGATGAGCAGCAGTGGATGGAGCGGAGCTGTCCGGGTCACCCCTAGCAGAGTAGCTGGTGATGAGCAGCGGATGCCGCAGCAGACCGAGCGGGAGCAGTTTGGGTGACTGCTAGCAGAGTGGCTGGCAATGTGCAGCAGCCGCCGCCGCCCGTGGATAGAGCGGAGCCATTTGGGTCACCACTAGTGGAGTGGCTGGTGGCGTACAGCGGCTGACAGAGCAGAGCGACTGGAGAAAGCAGAGCAGTTCCTGAGCACCTGATGGAACGGCCCATGGTGAGGACTGAAGCACGACTGGAGAGGTGGGGCAGTCGGCCTCTGACCACGTAAGGTGCCCCATAACCTGCCCCTCCTTTCCACCCAGGTGGGGAGGTACAACTCTGCTAATGAACTTTTGAACTCTGCTGGGGCTGTTGGACTTTTGGGACCTTGGGTGACTTTGGGGCTTGTGGGACTCAAGAACCCAAGGGAAAGGACACAGCCCATTTGCTTGTGTTTGTGTGTGTGTGTGTGTGTGTGGGGGGGGGGATTCTGGTTCATGGTTTGGTTTGTGACTTTTGTTTGTGGTGTTTACCCAATAATATGCCACAGTGCTTCTCTCTGTCATTAAAAGGGTTTTGGTACACTCAGACTCTGTGCTTGTGAGAGGGGAAGTATTGCCTCTTAGAGGCGCCCAGAAGGGTGGTATATGGTTGTCCCAGGTCACTGGGTGCGGGCTCGAGCCGGTTTTCTATTGTGTCATTAGAATGGAACCCCTGGATACTGAACCCGGCCCTTGTTGCTGCCAACTCTGATGGGCAGAAGGGTTACATAATAATTGTTCAAAGCCACCAACAGTTATTTTTTAAGAAGCATAGAGAACTGGAGAGGTGCTAGAGGGGTAAGGAAGAACAGTGATGACACTGATGTTCCAAAAAAGGAAAGAAGTGTGATACTGACAAATTGCAAGCTCTAATGAAATACTGAAACAAATATTGAAAAACACCATACCGCTCCATCTCTATCCACAGAGGATCATGGAATCATGGACAGTAAACAGCCTAGTAGTAAATATCGCCAGAATTACCATGCATTTTACAATGAGAATTACAAAATTACAATGAGATTACAAAATTCGGCCCTAATCCTGCAATTATGCATGGGTGTTTACAGGGTTGAGTTATATTTGATGAAAAGAAAGAAGTCAATGTCTTATAGCTGTACCTCAGACAAGAATTTGTCACTGTTGGAACTGGGTGAAAATTTTTGCCTGAAACTTTTTTTTGTTGAAAAAATGCAGATTTAGTGATGCCAAAATGTTTTGTGATTTTGTTTCACTTTCATCCCCAAATCGTTCATGTTGAAAACAAAGACAAAACCAACAAAATTCTGAAAAAGTCCAAAAGTTTTTTCTGATATTTTCAAAACAAACGTATTTGATTCAAAATGACTTTTTGTTTCAAAATTGCCTTAATATTTTTAAGTAAACAACATTAAATGTTCTAAAATAAACAAAATATTTCGTTTTGGGTCAAATTAAATGAAACAATTCACCAAAAATTTTAAACATTTCATTTTCAGTTTAACCAAAAATAGTTTTTCTAAATTTTTCAGAATTGCCATTGAACAACAACAACAACAAAAAGAGCGAGAGAAAGGAAGAAAAAATCTTGTTATTACCAGTTCAATTGCATTCAATAATTTGCATTTCACATGTGTGGAAAATTGGTATCAGTCTATCTAACCACATCCTAAAAGACTGCCCCTCTGACAGAGCAGCTACATGAGAGGTGCAATCAGCAGGGGAATTTTTGCAACAGTCAGGGCCGGCTCTAGGCACCAGCCTAGGAAGTATCTGCTTGGGCCGTCACCCGTCACGGGGTGGCATTCGGTCCATTCTTAGGGCTGCACACTCCACTCTGGCTTTTTTTTTTTTGCTTCGGCGGTGGTGCTCCGGCTGCTTTTTTTTTTTTTTTTTGCTTGGGGTGGCAAAAAGGGTAGAGCCGGCCCTGGCAACAGTGTCCAGATTTTAATATCCACATTCAAAAGTACTACATTGTAATTGTCTACATTAGAAAGTTGTACCACTTTAACTAGTCTAGTCTAGTTAAAGCAGTATACCTCCCTCAGTGTGAACGTAGTTGTATCACTATGAAGGTGCTTTATACTGGTATAGCTATTTCTGTATAGGAAGAGTAAAAAATTATACTGGAATAAATCACCTTTATGCTAGTATAACTGTGTCTACACTAGGAGTTGAACCAGTATAACTCTATGGGTAAGCCCCACCCCCACCTAATTGAAATAGTTATACTGGTACAACTTTCAAATGGAGACTAGGCCTTAGTGATGGGGTTTGGGCACTGGAATTTGCTTCCTTTGTTAGTCTGACAGGTGCCTTGTTTGTTGACTTCTTTGTTGTGGCTTAATGTCCGTTGCCAGTGGATGTGATATGTGGTTTCCACTGCAGGTGGAAAAGGTCAGTGAGCTGTGCACCTTGGTTTTAAATGAATACCTATCTGTTTAGAGAATCTACAGTAGGATAATTTTCTAAATGTAAAATTAAATGCTGAGCCAATAAAAGAAAGTCTTTAAAAAATTGAATGGTGCAATGCCAGTGCCAGTGCACTGCTGGTGAGAGATGGACACAAAGGAACATCCTGGAGATTGCTCTCCTGGTGACCCAACTTGTCCAGTTAGACGTCAGTTGGAGCAGGGTCATTAGCAATAAGGGATGCTCCAGGCAGAGCTGTAGGAAGCAGAGCTTTATTAAATACGCTGAGAGGCCTGTGATACATGCTGAGGCTCTAGAGTTTCTGAGGTAGCAGCCTGGATCAGGCAAGCATTGCTGAGCCCTCTGGTGCCACACCAAGCTATGTCCCTCTGCAACTGACCCTCTTGCTCCAGTTCCACTCATCATACTAGCAGGTCCTTTAATTTGCCCTAGCTCTACCCTTGCTGATTAAGTAAATGAAAGTGCCTCTCAGCACTTCACAGTGCCTGAGATGCTGTCTTGTAAAGATCTACTACTGCTGTGAAGCCCCCTACAGGAATGTGCTTGTAAGAGTGTGCTACCCAGTCTCTGTACTCTTGAGTACAGAGAAAGGGACTCTCGTATGCCAGACCAACCAACGTTAGCTGCTTCCCAGCTTAAGTTAATTCTCTACACCCCCAGACCCCCACACTTTACCAGCTGGGAACTTGGGGACCCCCGGCTGCCACCATCTGAGTAAATCTCCAAAGCCCTGGAGTGGGGTACTCAGACTCCCCAAAACCCTAACTCTGTCTCCCTCCCTGAGAGCCAGACACTTGGAGGCTGTTTCCCCTCCCCCCTCCCCCTTCTCGGCTGAAGGTAGAGACAGACTCCGCTTCTCAGCTCCTACCCTGAGCTGGTCCTTTTACCTACTCCCCTCCCTCCTCTCTTCCCAGTCTGGAAGCAGAGAAAACCTTAAGGGAAATAAACCAAACGCTTTTTATAACTAAAATGATTTAATAAAGAAAAGAAATTAGAACATAGGCTACAGTACAACTTACAATTTAGAGTTCTCTAACTCCCCCTCTAAAAAGGATAGAGACACCCCAAATAGGTACAGAACTTAGAAAAATTAACATCACTTACAGTCAGCTAATTTGAAGTATAAGAAGAAAAGTAGAGTCATTCTCATTAGCCAGAGACACTCCGGGACCCTTGCCAAGCTACATGGCAAGCCAAACTCAAACTAAAAACTCCCTCCCTCCCTCTCTCATGGCAGGGAAGCTCGTATGTCACTTGTTCTCAGGTAACATTAACCCTCTCCAGCACTTTACACTTATGACAGTGCTCATTGCTTATGGATACCCCTCAGTGCTCTGCTGGAGCTGTTAGGACTGCCCAGGTAGACCCAATGGCTCTTGGTTTAACACTCCCCCCGCCTCGTACCTCACCGCCGGAGTGTGCACATGTTCACAGGGTATTTGTGACACCAGTATAGCTGCTCCCAACTCATTCATTTAGGAGGGCAATTCTGGTCAGTGTGGAACAGCTGTGTATGCTGTAAAGCTTCTGGATGTGTAACAGCACAGCTTCACGCCTGTCATCCTGCAGAGACTGCGCAGGCTCCGCTAGTTGTGTATTCACAGAGCCATTTATTCTGTGTCCCCTCCACCAATACCACAACTGTCTCCAGGCAACAGTCTATTTACGATGTCATCTCTGCTTTTGGTCCTCTCATCAGGAGCTGAGGACCAGCAGAGGTCTCCCTCCAAGACACCTTTGTGTGGGTGGGCTCAGCCAAACCTGTCTCTTTATTTCTTTTTTTTTCTTTTTCCCCCAACCAGTACTTTCTTGCTGTGACTCTTTACCCGACTTGGACTGTTGGGCTAATTGGCTCTTTATGCCACCAACCACTGGTGTGATTGTCTAGTTACCTCAGTCAGTTTTCTCTGGGGAACTAACTGGCCTCTAAGTGATCAGAGTGCATGTTATTTTACTTGAATTTTAGTTTCACATTTGTCTGCATGGGGCAGTGTCCATATGGTAAAGCTGTCTCGCTCTCCACAGTGAATTTGTCTCCAGTATTTTGGAGGAAAGGCTACTGCATTCTCAGGCCAGTTCACAGATTGGGAAAGAATGGGAGAACCTAATTTATATAACTGGATGCGCCTGAAAAAAGGAGCGTGAGAGTTTATGGCTTTACTTCTTTTGTAATATCCATTACCTTCCGTAGTCGCTTCTCCTTCTCCCTCCAGGTTAGCCACCCCCATCCATGATTTAGCATGGGCCTGAACATCCTCACTTATTTTATCCATAAAAGAAGAAAGTTGGGAATTCATTCAGATTGCCAGGAATCTGGAATTTGTTGATGAATGGACATTTGGCTGAACACAGTGAATTCCCAGCTAATTGAAAGCAGATAACAAAAGTAATGCATCCACCTCAAAAAACATTACTTTCCTAATAAATAATTGAAAATGGCCATTTTCTGACATATGAACTAGGGAAAAAAAACCTAAATAAATTCAGGACTAATTCCTGTCATATATATTATACTGTACTTAACAGTTGTAGTACATGAGAAGATTAAAAACCATAAATCTTTTTTGAAGCATAACCTAGACAGCACTGCAAATCCAGAAAGGGCAAAGGGCCGTAGTGGTGTCTGGCTTCAAAGATCTTCAGTCTGCTTTTATATCTTCACTTACTGTAGCTATGCAAAGTAATGTAGGCTTAAGGGGGAAATACTAGTTTAATAACACGAGTTGTAAATGAAGAATATAAATGGGGTCTGAAGAAAAACACTGATCCAAATAGCATGAATTTTTTGTGCTTGGAAATTGAGGACACACTAGATCCTGACCTTAGCACATGGTTCCTCCTGTCTTTATAACAGGCCAAAATAAAACTCCAGATCTGAGCCCCACTGAAGGTTAGAGTTTTCAGAACTGAGTTTTATGGCATGGGCCTATCTCTAATGAAACATTTTGGGCAAATTAATTCACTAATAGAGCCAAGCAAAATGTTCATAATGAAATTTGAAACATGACAATTTTTTACAATGTCTAAACCTCAAACTTGGCCATGAAAGGCTTGTCAATCCCGCTTAATTTCTGGTAGTTTTGAATGAATTTGGAGTTTCACAGTTTTAATGAGAAAACAGAAAATACTTGGCCATTTTGGATGAATTAGGATTTAGGCTTTGGGACTTGTTCAACCTCAAAGAGAAATTCATGGTTTGCAAAGTCATGTGAACTGCAATGGAACAGTCACTGCAAACTGAAACTCTGTAAATGAATGCTGCGAGATTGCATTCGGATATGTTCCCAATCAGTTTTGTATCCATTAACCAGAAGAAGTACAATCCACGTCTTCATAAAATCATCTTGCAAGAAATATTGCAGGGTCACCGAAGAGAACTGACCAGTGAGAAGAGCCTTCATGAAAGGCTTGTTATTTGTGGCCCCTTCACTGTTCAACTATTGTTGCAATAGTTAATTATCCTCCCTGTTCAAAAATTCTTCCTTATTTCTAGTCTGAATTTGTCTAGCTTCATCTTCAAGACACTGGATCTTGTTATACCTTTGTCTTCTAGATTGAAGAGCCCTCTATTACCAAAATTTTGTTTCCCATGTAGGTATTTATGGATTGTGATCAAGTTGCTCTTTGACATTCTCTTTGATACAGAGCTTCTTGAGTCTATCACTATAGGTCGTGTTTTCAAATCTTTTAATCATTCTTGTGGCTCTTCTCTGACTTCCCCCTCCAAATTCTCAACATCCTTCTTGAACTGTGGACACCAGAACTGGAGGCAGGATTCCAGCAGTGGTCACACCAGTGCCAAATACAATGCTACTATAACCTTCCTACTCTTACTCAATATTCCCACAGCTCATGTTCAGCTGATTATCCATCATGATCCCCAAATCTTTTTCAGAGTCACTGCTTCCCAAGAAAGTCTCCCACCCTGTAAGCATGTCCTGCATTTTTTGTCCCTAACATTTGGTCATATTCAGGGGTGGAAGTAAAACGGTATGGGCCAGTACGGCATACTGGTAAAAAGTAGTCACCTATACTGGCCCCTACTGCCTTACTTTACTTACTGTGGCAGCGTTTAAACATTGCTGCTCTTTTTGAATGCCCCCATTGGTGGCCTGACAGGTCTTTACTGACAGGGCTGCTGACGGGGGGAGAGGGGACACAAAAGGGGCAGGGACATTAAAGCGCTGCTGCGGCAGTGCTTTAAACAGGGTCCTTCAAAGTTGTGCCGTGGCAGGAGGACCCTGCTTAAAGCACTGCCGTGGCAGTGCTTTAACATCCCTGCCCCTTTTGCCACCCCTCCGGGCCACCGGCGGGGACTGTAGGGTACAAAAGGAGCAGCTACCCTGGGGTGGAGCCTCGGGAGGTGAGGGCAGGCTGTCAAGGGGACACTGATCCTCAGCCCTGCCCCTTCCATCTGAGGCCCCCACCCCTTCTGGGGAAGTGGGGGGGGGGGGGAAGGGAAGCAAAGCTGCTCCCCTGTATCAGTGAGAAACAAATTTTACTTTCCACCCTGGACATATTGAAATTGATATTGTTGATCTGAGCCCAGCTTACCAGTGATCCGGTTTGCTTTTTATCAGCGACCTGTCCTCTTCATAATTTATCACTCCCCCAATTTTTGTGTCATCTGCAAACATTATCAGTCGTGATTTTATGTTTTCTACCAGATCGTTAACAAAAATAGCTTAGGGCCAAGAAACAATCCCTGTGGGATCTCACTAGATGCAAACCATTCAATGTTGATTCCCCATTTACAGTTTGAGACCTAGAGACACAAAATGGATGAGGTAATATCTTTATTGGATCAACCTTTGGTGGTGAGAGGGACCAGCTCTGTTCCACCTTTTTACTCCACCTCACCCTCTTTTTTTTTTTTTACTTTAAACTTTCCTGACTAGTCTAGTCAGCCTGTCCCTAGAATATTGGTTTCCCCTACTTAGATGGAGGTCATGTTGTATATAGAACCCTCTCCCCATAGAAGGTGGCCAGTGTTTCACAGACTGTGGGTTATTACATTTGACATTTTAAATAGTAAGTGGTAATGCTGCCAATAAGACAAAACATCTTGTTGCTTTCCACATTATAAATCAATTCATTAGAAAATTACTATAATACAGTGATAATTGTTTTACCACTTATAAAAATCAGCCCATAATATAAACCAAACCAAATGATAAACAGACATTTACAAGTAAAACTAAGATACAACACCCTCTCCTCAAAAGGCATTAAAGTCATGAGTCTTAACAGAGCCATATGGAAATAGAGTGCTTTGAAAATGTATTGTAAAATAGCCAAACATAAAGTTATTCCTACTTCTTTGGATGTCTAATTCAATGCATTTGATTTATTGTGCTAGCCTGGCTGGTTTTCATGAGCATTTAATAGAAATACGGTAACTCCTCACTTAATATTGTAGCTAAGTTCCTGAAAAATGCAACTTTAAGTGAAATGATGTAAAACGAAGCCAATTTTCCCATAAGATTTAATGTAAATGCAGGGGGGGAGGGGTTTAGGTTCCAAGGATTTTTTGGGGGGGAGACAAAAGGCTGTACAGTAGTGTACTGTACTATGGCTGGGAAGTGCCTCGGCTTACCCCATGTAGGCACAGCCCCGTAGGAAGCACCTTTGCAACAGCAATGGCAGCTTCCTCAGAGAAGAACAGGCACTGACTTTGCCGGGGATGCTCCAGGCCCACCTCTTTCCACCCCCTGACCTCCTCCTCTCCAGAGCATGCCACATCCTTGCTCTTCCCCCTCTTCCCAGAAAGTCCTAAGTACTGCCAAACAGCTGTTTGGTGGTGGGGGCAGTGCTGGGAGAGATCAGGGAGGAGGCAGAGAAGAGGAACTTGTGCAATGCTCCCTTGTAAAGTCACTGCTCTTCCACAGACTCTTACAAGCAGTGGACAGAGCAGGCAGCCAAATGACGTTATAAGGGAGCATCGCACAACTTTAAACGAGCATGTTCTCTAATTGAGCAGAGATAGGGTGACCAGATCAGAAGAGTGAAATATCAGGACACATTGGGGGGGAATGAAGAGGGGTGCAAGGGGAGGGGCGTGAGTGGGGGGGCAGGGGGCGGGGACATGTGGGGGGCGGGGCATGAGTGGAGGGGCGGGGCACAACAGGCACAGGCGCACAGCCCTGACCAGAGCCATGAGGGGGCACACAGCCCTAGGAAGCTGAAAAAGGGGTTGTAGAAACCACGGGGCCAGGGGTTAAATCTACTATTATTAGTTTATATATTTAATGAAAATAAATGAATAATCGGATAGTGCTATATTGTTATTGTTTTTATTTTGCGCCCTCCCCTCCCCCAGACACGCAGGGGAGACCTGACAGCCCTGCATGACTTGGTCTATAAAGGGTGGTGAGTGGCACCCTATGAGTGACTTGAACTTTGGGGGGAGAGGGCGGCTTTTTCTCCTTGTGTGAGGGGAACAGCAGTGCCAAACTGCCTGTTCCTGCACCCGGCTTCGACCTTTGGTCCCGGCCACACCGCATGCTTACCATGTAACCATGCCCCCCTGTTTTCCAATTGCGCTTTTGTGCAGCTGTGCCCTGCATGGTTTTAAACTGCGGGAGGTTTTCTGTGGCACGGCGTGGAAGATAGGGGAGGTGCTGGCTTTGTTGGCGGGCAGTTTTAAGGGCTCTCCCTCACCAGCACCCCCCCAATGGGCCCCCACTGGCTAGCACCCAAAAACATATAAACCTTCCTCATTGCCCAGCCCCCCCCCCCGTCCCCACCTCCCAGACACTCATCCCATCACACCCTGCTCCCTTCTCTGGCCACATTCACCAGCCCTACTGGGAGGTCTTTGGCTCCTAGGGTGAGAGCAACAAGGGGTCTCCAGACTCTTCAGCCAAAAGGACTAGCTCTGTGGCTCTCAGTGGCTGGGAAAAGTGCCAGCCGGAGCCTGGAGCGGGGCTTGCAGCCAGGTAAGCATGCAAAGCCCCCTCCCCCAAGAGCCAGAGGGACCTGCCAGGGGCTGAGTTAGGGAGTCCCAGCGATGCTTACCTGGGGCAGCTCTGTTCTCCTGTCCCAGGAAGTATCCAGCAGGCAGGTCCCTCTGGCTCTTGGGGTCATCAAGATTGGGGCAGGAACCATGTTGCGGGGGATGGGGGGTGGGTGGGCTGCCCCTTCTGCAAGCAGCCCAGTCCCTGCAGCATGCAGCTGTGTGCTCCACGGCAGAGACCTCTCCGGAGGGGAGGGACCTGGCCGTTTAAAAGCTGCCTGGGACAGTGGGGCTGGAAGAGGTGAGAGAAGCCACAGCCAGGTATGGGGGGGGGGGGTGTGTTGCGCTGCTTGCATGCGCTGGCAGAGGGAGGGGGGGAGGCACAGAGCCCCTGGCCACCCCCTCTTCCCTAGCCCCTCATCAGTGATCATCAGCCCCACCTACAGCCACTGCCTCAGGCAGAGAGTCAGGACAGATCTCTCTCTGCTGGCATCTGGGCAAGCAGCCTCCCTTCCCCCTCCCCCCACCGGCAGAGAGGGACCTGTCCTGACTCTCTGCCTGGGGCAGTGGCTGTAGGTGGGGCTGATGATCGCTGATGAGGGGCTGTGGGAGGCCGGGAGCTCTCTGCCAGCGCTTGCAAGCAGAGCTCCCCTCCCCCGCAGAGTCAGCTGTGTGCTCCTGCCGGCAGGCGAGTGAATCAGCCGCCCTGCCGGCAGGAAGCAGTGGCTGCCGGCGCATGGTCCTGAATATCGGGACAATGGGCGTCCCGACCATACCTTCGTCGGGACTCGGGACAAGTCCCTTAAAATCGGGACTGTCCCTATAAAATCGGGATGTCTGGTCACCCTAAGCAGAGATGTTACTTTGAAACAACGTTAAGCAGGAGAATGTTAAGTGAGGAATTACTGTGTTTCCAGTTAAGTTCAGATTCTTACACCAAGATGGTGGTGCAATGCTTATATCCTTGTTGATATTTATTTCTGTACAAAAAAGTGAATGATATTACCCTCCGTATCGGCTGCTCCATTATTTTACCCAGCATCTGTGTCGGACCGCTTTCCCCGTTTCTTTATATTACCCAGTTTGAGAGAGATACTAAACCGCTGGCAGCTATTCCTCATAAGCTGTACAGATTGATTGGAATGATCTTCATCCCTACGCACTATACCCTAACAATGAGATCAGTGAGAGAACTGGCCTATGGTCGATGCAGACTATGCTGGATACTGTGACAGACCGCTCTCTCACCCCTCTCAGGAACACAGGCAGGAAACCCTTCTTTGCTCCAAACAGTGCTCTTTATTCACAGTGCAGGACCCCACCACCAATATATACAGCTTTGTACAGTGTAGTCTTTCCAGTTACAGCTCTACAGCTCCCAGCTCTACAGACTCTATATAGTCCAGCTTACAGTTTACAACTCTAAATAGTTCCTAACACACAGCTCTGAATAGCTCAAACCACACCACACTCCATGCCATCCCCACCACACTGGGCTCGCTTCCTGGCAGGCCTTTTATCCCCCTGAGGAGGCTGCCAGGTGCCACTCATCAAGGCTGAGCCCTCTGCAGCCCAGGTGGCTGATTAGCCTTCTCTGCAAGGGAGGTTTGCAGGCTTCTGCTCACTCTTAAAGGGCCAGCAGGGCTGGCTCAGGCACTCTTGGCCAGCACCCTGCCACAATACTTACAGACCTCACTGGCTGGGACAGGTGGAGCATTTGCCTGAAGGTTGCCTGCTCTGTGGCCAACTCAAAGACTGTCTGTTACGCAGAGGAAGGCCAAAGCTCAGAGACAGCAACAAGATCAAGCAAGGTCTCAAGAAATTCAGCATTCCCACTGACAACTGGGAGAATCTTGGCAACAACTGCTTAGTCTGGAGAAGCCAGGTCAAGGCTGGTGCAATCATCACGGAGTGCTATCAGAGAGGCCAGGCTGAGGCCCACAGGTGAGGTAGGAAGCAGAGTGTGCTGCAACCTCCATATGGTGAGTAAATCTGTGGCCACCGTGAGAAGGTTTGCCGCTCGCACCTCGGGCTCTTTCCCCAAACTACTGTTAAGCACCACTGACTGACTGACTTTGTCATGTTTCCTTTCATCTGTCAGGATGTTGGATGGCCATAGACAAAAAAGTGCAGAAGAAATAAGTTAACTGAAAACTACATATCGATCTAATGGGTGAAGAGGGTGCTCTGTCCACAGTCTGTTAACAGTGTTCATTCTGTCTGCCAGAAGCCCCAACTGATGTTTTTATAAGGAGATCATTACAAGACCATGTTGTGCCACTCATTTTGATATAGACATTTCCATTGGCGCTAATAGTGAGTTCTGATTGAGACTAGTGGAATGATCTAGCTTCTGTGTTGGAATCTTGTTCAGCCTATCAGATCACGGCTTTCATCCACACCATTTGTATACTACACATATACTTCTTCGTCCAATTACAGAGTGGAATTCATCTGTATTTTTATTATTCATAATGTGCCATCAAAACTCTGCTGATTGCCAGGATCCTGATTCAGTCACCTTGCAGAAGTGTATTCATACTGGGCCCAATCTTTAGTCCTTTGAAATCAGTGGTGAAACCCCCTTTCCATAACCAAAACCAGGACCAGGCTCATAATGTGCTTCTAGTTCCCATTTCCCCGGAGGCATACTCAGCTCACTCAATTTTTTGCATAACAAGAGGACATTGAGAATTAGATTGACAGTAGGCCAAGAGGAATTTATCAGACTCCAAGTCCCGGCTTGTGCAGCACGCTTGGTGTATTAACTCTTGTTGTTCCATTTTCTAGGTGGCACTGGTTGTGTGTGCAGTCTTCCAGGGGCTACCCATAAGACTAATGGCCTGATTCTGATCTCACTAATACCATTGTAAAACTGGTGTAAGTCTGTTAACTTCCATAGTCTTACTCCTAATTTACACCAGTGTCAGTGAGATTAGGATCAGGCTATGAGGACTAGGTGCTGCTCCCTCCACAGTCTGTTAACACTGCTCATGCTGTCTGCCAAAAGGCGATTCCAGAGAGTGAAAGGAAATGCTCCAACCCCTACTTGCCTAGGGAATGAAGGACTAAAGACACACAAACGTGAAACCTCAGGTGTAGCCATTAGGCTATTCTGGTTTCTCATAATCTTACTGTTTAGGGACCCATCCTTACTCATGTTGAGTAGCACCCTACTCTGTTAGTAGTGCCATCATTCTTATGAGACTGCTAATGGAATAAGGTCCTACTTGAGGTAGCAGAATAACTTGGCATATTTCAGAAAGAGGGCAAGGTTGCTTTACCTGTTTCTTTATATTACCAAGTTTGTGAGAGAATACTAAGACTCTGGCAGCTATTGCCCTCAGGCTGTCCTGACCGAATGGAATGTTCCTCAGCCATTTGGGAAACTGTTATTCAGAAATTAAAACATTTATTACTTTGACTTTGGCATTCTGGTTAAGGCTCTCACTGAAAATCTGCTCTATTATCACAGCTGGGTTTACCTTCCCTTAAATGTTGCTGATACGTGAAGTGTTAGATGGGTCTTCTGTAAAGCGCATTCTCTTATTAAAACACATTTAAAGGGCCTTGTAAACCCTGGAGATTAACCCCAACATTTATAGAGAATTTGAGGGTACTAATTCTTGCATACTTGTCATTCCAGAGCATGGTCTGGTGGTGAACAGGCCTTTTGTCTAAGAGAGCATGTGAATCAGTGGGATCTGTCCGTGCTCTGATGTCTGAGATGGTGGGAGGGTGAGGAACATCGGAATTGCCCTTCTGGTTTGAACCAGGGGTCCATTTAGTCCAATATCCTGTCTCTGTCAGGGGCTAGGACCAGATGCTTTAAAGGAAGGAGCAGGTAACCCCATAATGAACAATTATGGAATTATCTCCCATATGGTAAATTTCTGGTTAAAACCTGTCAGAGGTTGGCTTATGCCCAGAACCAAGAGGGGTTTTATTCTTCAAAAACAATTTGAAAGCAACGGGAGTCAGGAACACTCATGGTGCAGAGATGCTGAATGAGAGGGGATGGTAATAACACTTTGCTGACCTGAACTAGATAATTTTGGTTGTAAGCAGTGCTGTTGTGCCTGACACCGGAAACAGGTACAAAGAGTTGTGGTTTTCCAAGCTGCTGTGATCCCTGGTAGAAGGGGATGAAAAAGGCAGGAAAATTATGGGCTGTCTGGAATCTGCAAGGAGCCTTAGCCTGATCCCTGTTGTCTAGAGCAAGGAATCTTGATCTAGCCTAGAGAAATTCAGCCACAGAGACACACAAAAACCTTACAGATAGCTTCTGGCTTCTGTGGCTACAGAAGGTCCTATGCCTGCCTCACAATGCTGCTATTTCCTCTTCTAGGGAAAGGAGGATCAAGGGTACCAGCCCTCTGCATTTCCTATGACCAGCATGCCACTGTGGAGGCCAAGTAAGAGAGGTAATGGTGCCCCCAGAACCATAGCACCCTATAATGCCTGTCTGAAAATAAATTTTCCTGTGGGCAGTTGGACTTATTTCTGAAAATGGAAGGGTATCTTACTATCTGGCCTAATTCCACAAGGATGTTGGCAGTGCATCATGGTCTTCCCAGCTCTTTTAGGAGTGTAGAGGAGGAAAGTACAAACCAAAAACAGTTGATGCTGAATAATTTAATCATTTAATGTATAACAGCTATAGGATTGGACTATAATTTTGAGTATATGAGCTACAGGAAAAGAGAAAAGCAAGACTCATAGTACTTTTTTCTTATATGCTGGATAATTGGTCTGTAGATATTTTTTGGTCACATAGATACTTAATAGAACTGAGATATTAATTTGTAACAAAGAATTACTTTGATACATTTCACCTCTGTATCTGCTTTTAAATTGTCCTCAAATAGATCATGATGTTTTTGAATGTATTCATGAATCAAAATTATTTGCTGGATAACTTCTTTAAAATAATTTAATCTTGGATCATTATGGAGTTGCATATGAGGTTCCTCCTTAATGGGAGAACAAGAAAACCTGTCAGTTCATTGAATGGCTTTATGCCTGTCTTGGGATTGTTGTTAATGACACAACCATCCATTCTATTTGCTTATCACTAAGGCTGACCTTTTACTTGCTATTCCTACTGTACAGTGGTGGCCACCACAGTGGGAATCAGTGTGAGATTTGCCATTGATGCTAATGGAACCAGGATTTCACCCACCTTCTTTTATATATAAACCAAGCAAATTATGGGCCTGATCCAATTTCCAGTGATTTTATTGGGAATTGGATTTGGCTCTTGATCTGTGAGACTATAAACACAGAACCCTATTGTGCCACTTTCAGAGAGTCACTTTTCAGAATGGAATCACACTTACATCATTTCCATGGCAAAATTATCAAGGCACAAATTCTGGATTCTTACTTCCTGGTAGGATCAAATTGAAGGAGAAACTGGATTATGAAAGAACAAATTCTAGTGCTACTTATAGCATCTGAAACAACAGCAAAGGAAATGCAAATTATTTGTATGCTGCGCATATACATTTTAAAACTTTTACACAAAAAAAAAATCTTCCATGAAAACAAAAATTTGTGAGAAGATAAAAAAATTACGTATAACCATTGCACACCCATTTTAAATCAGTCCTTACGCTCCCTAAATTCGGTCTGTGTTTCATGAGCTGTGACTGGAATATCTGACACCCACAACTGTAAATATTTTTCATGTGATAATCACCATTTGTTTGATATGATAATATTTTTCAGCACCATTAGCTGTGAGTAACAGTGAATTAGTTGAATGAGAATCTATGCTGAATAGAGACAAGCTTTGAAGAATTAGAAATAAATATACAAGGAGCCCGACAAATCTCTCAGGGTGCATATGCCATAGATACCGCTCTCCTTTAGGGTGATGCTAGCCAGCAACACTTTACAATGGTCTATATTTAACCTTTCACCCCCAAGTTCTTTTTTACCACATACAAAATGTGCTGCTGCACAGGGTATATGACCCTGAGAGGTTAACAGGTTAATTGAGGAACTATCATAGTCCCTATCTCTTTTAACCATCCCTTTCCACAAAAACCTTTCTGCTGCCCTCTTTTCTAAAGCATAGTGCCTGACTTTGCTTGTAAGGTATGGTTTTTGATGTGGCATGTTTTACAGTTCTCAGGACTAAAAGGCCCAGTTGGTTTTCTCACCTTTCTTTGGGGGCAGTAAGCTAGGTGTGTGCAGGGGACAGTGGAAGGAGCCATGGACCGAGCATCTGTGTCCATGGCATTCTGCCTGGATGGGGCAGGAAGCCTCAGGAGACATTGGGGAATATACCCAGAAATTCATTCCTTTCAGCTGTATTTGAAAAGAACAGGCTTAGCTCCTATCAGTGCCTGCTGCTAGCAGGTGTGCAGGGAGTGGGCATCAAAACCTGGCCAGGCCTTCAGTTTGGAGTGATATCTTGTCAGGTATAAGTAACAGCTCCAGAGCCTAAGCAAATGCCTGCTTCCGGTGGAGTTCTACGGTGAGTGGGAAAGGTAGAGCTCCCTATACTATTCTTCTCTCCAACCCCTCATCTGTAAGGCGCTCTGATGAGATGATTTGAGATGTAGAGAAATGGTGACATCACACAATCAACAGAGTGACAGCTGAGGGACTGAAAAGGGAAGAATATTTAAAATTCTTTGGGCTGTATTTTCTGCTGGTATCAATGGGTGCTGCTCCATGAATATATACTTTTCACCCTTTGACCCCAGCAGAGAATTTAGCTTTTTGTTTTTAGTTAACATATATTAAACTTCAATGATTACTTAACGTTTTGGACAAAAGTAGCCACCATAAATAGCCAAACCTTACACCCTTTCCAATAAGGTGTTAGAGTTCACAAAAACATCCCTATTCCCTAAGACATCGAAGGTCTTCCAGAAAGCCGAGGAAGACCAGATCTAACATTTTGATATTTCTAAGGTAAGAAATAAGCAGAAAAAAATCTTCAAACTCTTTCTGACCTTCCTTATCCATCAGAAGTTAAAGGGGATAAAAGCCCAATTTAAAAAAATAATCCTTTGCTGTTCATCTTGAATTTAGTCATAGCTGTATTTCAGTCAGGTCCTAAAGAAGAAAAAAGAAGAAGAAAAAATTAAGGCCTCAGAAATCAAATGGATTTTCCCATCAGCTTGAGGCTGTGTGCCAGATTCTATTTTGCAGTTAAGTATATGTTCTGCTTGCACTACATCCAATGGCTAATCAACACTGAACATAGGCAGGCTTTGAAAAACTAGAAATAAAAACACAAGGACCCTTTTGAATCTTGCCAAGGTAGTTACCATGATATGTTAGTGACCTGCACCCATTGTGTTATGACTTGATTCATTCACAAGATCTTAGTATCAAGATAGGTTCAAGAATAGCAGCCGTGTTAGTCTGTATCCGTAAAGAAAGCCAGGAATCTTTGTAGCACCGTAGAGACTAAGGTGCTACAAGGATTCCTCGATTTCTTTAGTATCAAGATGACATTCCAGGGGTCAAGTGTACTAACAGGTTTGCATATCTTCAGAATTAAGGTGAAATTAATTAGAATAGAATAGGCTGGCCACCACCATTAGTTTGGGGAAATGGAAAAAAACCATGTTTTTCTACATTCCATTAGCTTTCGTGAATTACTGTATCTAGGGGACCTACAGGGCACAAACAAGTCTGGAGAGCCCAAGTTAACAAATGTTTGAATATTACTATTGAATACCATTAAGTATTTTCATTAAGTATTTTCAAACACTAAATAAACTTACACCTATGACCATGCCTTTATATGAAATGTGAGATGCAAAGGAATGTTACCATACAGTTCTGGGATTTGAATGAAAATTAATCAATTGGTTATTAAATATGTATATTGCATATTGTTTTACACAATACATATTTTATTATATAATGCATATTGTACTTTAACATTTTATATATATTGTTGGGGAAAGAGCTGTGGTAGAAGGTGAAGGAAAAGATGACCTAATAGGATTTTTTGTATCTGCAATTTAAATTATTTTTTGAATAAAAACTAATGGCTTGACTTAGTTTTCACAAAGATATCTGTGACACCATTTGATTTAAGCCTTTTCCACAGACATGTAACATGGAGACAGAAGGATACCCACACTGGAGGATTAATTTATCTGTCAGCTTCATATTTCCTTTTGGTACATCAGTACATTTTACAAGCCCAGAGAGACCCTCAGCTAGTGTCCAACAGTGCAGCTCCACTGACTTCAATGGCATGACTCCGGTATACACTGTGGATTTTCCCCAATGTGTTTTCTCTATGCAGCATTAAATGAAGCACAAAAGCTGTATAATACCACAACAAAACAAGAGCCCAAAAACAAGAACAAGGAACAGTTGTTACAGAATCCTGAATATGAAATCCACCACTTGAGTGCAGAGATGTTGCCAGGAATATAAAAGGCATTCTGCTGTACCCCAAAGGGAGTTTTATATAGCACCTTAATCAACTGGATGAAAGAACTTTATTAGAAACAGCGTCTGTGTTAATTGAGACTCCTGAGATGTTTGGCTAACCTTGCTGATCTATATCATCCATGTTTGCTTTTGCTCAGTCCAGGGTGTATCCATGGATTGTGAGGTCCACAATGCTTTCTGTCCTGTTGGTAGTAGTACCTACACACAGTGGAACGGGATTCTGAGAATGCTGATCAAATCTTTGGCTTGGTCTGAAATGGAGGACAGTTATAAGAAACAAACACATAAGATGAGAGGTAGGATAAACAGATATTGTGCAATATCGCATATCTCTTTTCTGTTTTGAAAAATCCTGGTTATATTTTTTGTTTGGGCCTCATCTTCAGGGAATGTCTTGTGCCTGAGGAAGAAAAAAGTGGAGGGTATTTCAATTAATTGAGATAATTTTGCTACTTAGGAGAAGAAACCTTTTAAAGGGATTCAAAGAGATACACAACCCCAGAATTGTGTCTTAGTGGTAATATATGATGCTTTGCATAGCTTAAAAGTGCAGATGATCTATGCAGCCAGTCATTTCGTTTGATGGGAATGACATGTTCATCCAGGGTAGGGTCACATCTTTGGCCATACAGATTTACAGAAGAACCCTGGTGGCTTTTAGGAAAAAACTGTGAGCTTGACTACATATGAAACACTACAGTGTAGACACTACCTATGTTAATGGGAGAGGTTTTTCTGTCCACATAGGTAATCCACCTCCCCAAGAGCTGGTAGCTAGTTTGATGGAAGAATTTTTCCATTGACCGAGCACTGTCTACACCTGTGGTTGGGTCAACATTTTTCACTCCTGTGAGTGATTTAGTTGGGTCGACCTAGTTTTTTTAGTGTAGATCAGTCCTGAGAAGTCTTATGTAAGATGTATCATGCACAGACCAGAAGGTCTGCACTTGCCTCAGGTTCAGTGGCAGATTAATGATTTTGCAGCCCCCTAGGCCTTGAAATAATTGTCACCTCCGACCCCATATGAACTTGTTTTATTTATTTTTTTACAAATTACTTTGAACTAAAATGAATCTAAATATCATTAAAATACTTGAACATTTACAAGTTTTATTATAATTAAAATTACAAGTACAGTGGATCCTTGCTTGAACACGTGTCTGTATAGCGCGATTTCGCTTATAGCACAGGACCATGCATAGATCCAAAACCCCACGTTCAAGTGGGTGTCCGGTGTATATAAAATATTTATTTTTTATTTTATGTAAATACAATAAAAGAAAAAAAAGTATGTGAGTAGTAAGTAGTTACATTTGTTTATGCTTACACCTTTGAGCGGCAAACTTATTAATTAATACTGGATAATCCAGAGAAGTTGTTAGATCCTTTTCAATTGACAGAAGAGAAAGGAAGTTTAATTTTTCTTCACTGAGATTAGCCCTCAAATAGTTTTTCACCCTTTTTAATGCTGAAAATGATCATTCCACTGAACAGTTTGTAGCAGGTTTTCAAACGAACATTCCAACGATAATATAGACACTCATTCATGAATGATTCTTCTAAATCTCCTTGGTAGCATAGCTGTAACTTTTTAGCGTGAACTGTTGTATCTGTTGTTGAAGTATTGGTAATGTTAGAGTGAAACTGAAATCTGCCATAAATTTCTTGATACGCATTACTTCTGCATTTTGATTCGGAGCATACAAGGTCTAGTATTGTTAAAAAGGTATCTACTTTAAATTTATCTCTACAACACATTTCCTCTTCCCTTCATGTGTCTCATCACATTGAAGCTTACGCTTTCTTTTTTGCCTTGTGTCAAATTCGTTGTCTTAAATTTCAGATTTTTCTTTGGCTTTCTTTTTGTACATATCAAACAAGTCCTATATAGAATTAATGTATCATATTAGTGAATTGTAGAGTTCTACAGCTGTCTGTATATCAATATTAACATTTTGCAGTTGTTGGCTAGTTATATGTGTAACCCTTATGCCCATCAGAGTTGGCAGCAATAAGTTCAGTATCCAGGGGTTCCGTTCCAATAACACAATACAAAACCGTCTCGAGCGCCACCCAGTGACCTGGGACAACCATATACCACCCTTCTGGGTGCCTCTAAGAGGCAATACTTCCCCTCTCACAAGCACAGAGTCTGAGTGTACCAAAACCCTTTTAATAACAGAGAGAAACAATGTGGCATTATATTAGGGAAACACCACAACCAGGATTCACAAACCAAACCATGAACCAGAATCCCCCCCACACACACACACACAAACACAAGCAAATGGGCCGTGTCCTTCATCTTTGGTTCTTGAGTCCCACAAGCCCCAAAGTCACCCAAGGTCCCAAAAGTCCAACAGCCCAAAAGTCTCTGTAGAGTTCAAAAGTTCATTAGCAGAGTTTTACCTCCCCACCTGAATGGAAATGGGGGGGGGAGGGCAGGTAAAGGGGCACCTTACGTAGTCAGAGGCCGACTGCCCCACCTCTCCATGGGGTTCTGCTGCAGTCCTCACCATAAGCCATTCCGTCAGCTACCCAGGAACTGCTCTGCTTCACCAGCCGCTCTGCTCTGTCAGCTGCTGCACATCGCCAGCCAGTGAGTGCTACCTAGATGATGGTGAGTCCCTCCATCATGACAAAGGCCAAGTACATGTCCCAGTCCCTCATTCACGTAATCAGGTTAACAACATTTTATCATTCCTGCCCCAATAACAGAGAACCTGGGGATCCCACAGTAGCCGAAGTGACCATTTGGGCTGCTGTGAGCTCAGATTAGGCACGGTGGGTGTGTCTATGCAAATAACATCAGCTGAAGTTATTTTCCACAGCTCACCACAATTCCCCACCAGATGTCAGGGTGGAGCTCATGAAATCAACCAAAGAGTGAGCTCCAAAATACAGCCATATAAGCTGCCTCAAGTTGATCGAGTTTTCGCTGCAGGCCTGTAGCTTCATTACGTGTAACAACGTTTCTTAGTAGCATCTTCCGTTATTGAATTTAAGGCTTTAATTTTAGGATTCCAGTTTTCATTCAAATTAAGACAAGCTTCCACTCGAGATGATCATTGAGTCTCGGAAAGTCTTTTTATTACTTTACTGCCTGGCTTCAAATTAGATAGTAAAATCTACCACTGGTAAGTAGAGGCAGAAAAAAATGAATAAAGAAGTTGGACAGTTGATAAAAATGAACATGCTTCTTGACAACTTTCTGCTGCACATACTCCAACCAGATTTAAAGAATGCCCAGAGCAAGGCACATACACAGCACGAGGATCTATATTCTTTATCCTTGCTTGCAACCCGCTATTTACACCAGACATGTTAATGGCTTTGTTGTACGACTGACCACGGCAGTTTGCTATATCTAACCCATAACAATTCAAAGCTGAAAGTACAGCATCAGCTAACTGTTCTGATTTGTGGCCAGTATTTGGTAAAAAACAAAGAAACCTCTCTCCTGTATGCCATCATCGTTTACATATCTCAGTCTAAAAGCCAATTGATCAAGATGAGCTATGTTGGTAGTTGAGTCAACACTTATCGAGAAAGTTTCTTTACCACTGCTACAATCCTCTTAGACACATTTCTCCAATAAATAATTTCTTCTTTCATTTAAAATTTTAAATTCATATCAATTCTTCCAGATATCTCGCCTCTCTTCACCATTGTCAGTATGCATGTTTTATGTTCAGTCGAATTTTCATGTTCACGTAGTCGAGTTGAAATATTTTTCCAGTCATGGTATCCACTTGTTGCCAGACTAGAGATCCCTCCAAATAATCGACAGCGGGCACAAAAGATGGCTCCTTTGCTCTCCGAATATATAAGATATTGCCGTGCCTTTCCTTCACGGTTTAAAAGATGTTGTTCAAACACATTTTTTGTTATAACACGCATTTTATCAGTATATTGTCTTTCTGAGTTAGTAAAATCACTATTGATATTTTGTTTAATCCCATGCGTTGATAAATACTCAATTGTAGTATCATTCAATATCCATTGGGCCGGGTCATCATTTATGGTAGATATTTCAATGTTAGACTGAATTCTCAAATCTCTACAATATTGTCAATGATATCCAGATCAGCATGATTCCTGGTAGTCTCTGATATGCTAGTATTTGGAACATTTTCTTCAACACTAACCGCAGCTGGAATTTCTTCATTAGTTTCAATATATACTTTAATCACATCAATATTTTTAATATCAACACCAATATTTTCACTTTTTGCTTCTCTACTACTTTCAACTATTTTTTTTGTCTCACTGTCGGCACTAACTGATACAACAAAGGAATCTATTTTGTGCATTTTTACTATCATTTCATTTTTCCCTTTTTTCTTTTGTATAGCATTTTTTTAAACTGAGAACCGCTTAATTTCTTCCTTCTTGTCATATTATTAATGTTTAGGATTCTATGTTTACTAAATGGTGTCACACCCATGCTGTCATTTCAATACTTGCTATAGTTGGTAGAATCGAAGTATTGCTGATGCCGTGATTACAAAAATTTGCCACCCCTGCAAATTTGCCACCCGAGGCCTAGGTCTTGTTGGCCAAGGCGATAATATGCCACTGCTCAGGCTATAGCAATATCTGAGTGAGATGACAGCCTGCAGTCTGACTCCATTCTAGAATAAAGAATAGAGCTGCTCAGAAAATAGCAATGAAAACAACATTTTGATGTAAATCAGAAACAAAACAACTGTCATTTCTTTTCCATTTTCAGACCAACTGTTCTGAGTGCCTTCTGAAGCTCAGTCCATCTACATTATTATTTCTATGACGGTAGCATCTAGACACCTAACTTTGGGATCAGAGGTCCGTTGTATGAGGCAATTATAATGAAAAGACAGTTCCTGCCCCCAAAATCCTACAGTCTAAACAAGAAAAGAGATAACTGAGGGAGACATTGAACAGATGCAGAGAGCACATGGTATCAGTAAGATGGTTATGATTACAGTAATCAGCTGCAGTCCCAGTTATACTAAGTTCCCACTATCCCATCCTAAAATAGAACTTTAGTTCATGGTATATAGCTGTAATGCTTGCCTCAAGTCTGGAGACTTTCTGAAATAGCAAATGATAAAGTGGGCAGGAAGGAAATAACTTTAATTTTTTGAACATTTATAATATGATCAGTGCAGATACTATACACCGGATGTGGCCTGTGGGCTGTAGTTTGCCCACCTCTGTTCTAGGGGCAGGCCTGTTCCAGCATGACAAAAGTTGTGGAAGTATGAGGGGTGAAAATGATGAAGGTGAGAGGTTAGGGCAGGCATGTAGAAGCAGGAAAAGGCAGAGGATGAGACAAGAGCCAAGTCTAACTTGATTTTTAATGCTGTGGTCATTTCCCTCAACACTACCCAGCTGAACGCTCAGTGAAGAACATTTTCATAACTTCTCATTTATGTTTCCTTTCTTAACCATTGTGCCTTGTTGTGCCACCTTCAGAGACGGAAGCATTCCTTTTCTGCGTGTATGTTTCCTGAAGGTATGTATAGATTCAGATTAAATCCTCATTGGGCCCTATCTTTCCTAGATTATAGACGTTTAGTTCCCTCGGGCTCTTATTGTTCATTTTATGTTCTACTCACCGTATCATTTTGAGCAACCCTTCTTTGTCATTTCTCAACATTTTCTGTATCCTTACTGTAGGGAGCAGAACTGCATATGGTATTACCTGTGCTGTTGCACAAGAGCTATAGAGGGTGGTACTATTATAATGTCTATCTATATTCAAATAGCATTGTTTGCAATGGCATTGTACTGCACATTGATACACTGATGGCTATTTTCTATCACACCCCCGCCTGCGTGGAACTCACTGCATGAGGGCATTTGCAGGGCAGAATTGAAAAAAAGTCCAGCATTGTCAACTCATTAGAGAGAAACTGTGTCTTTAGTGAATTTTAGTATTCACCTGGGGCATGCTCACCTTCTCTGTGGGTCTCTATCAGTGCCCCAAAGAGTTAAATCTCTCATTGTCTGGTTCTGGCCCATACTTCTTGGTCTAGTCTCTCTCAGAGAAGCAGACTTTAACCACTCTCTGTGTTTAGAGACTCGAAAGCTGGCTCACTGCCCACAGCTTTTTGTTAGAAACCGGAATCTTTCCTCCCTTCTGAAAGCATCAGTAGAAGAGCAGCAAGTGTGCCTTGCCTGACAATGTACCAGCTGGATGGTGGTGTATCTGCTGTTCAGAAATGTTTCTGGTCTGGTGACTTGCTGCTTATCTGGTGAAAGCACTCAAGATCCAAGATATGACATTTTTTATTGGAGTCCAAGCAGATACAAATCTCTTACTAGTGGCTCATTAAGTAAAATGTGTTCTTAACTAAGAAGTGATTCCCCACAGATCTACTTACATGGGATACAGAGTTTAAGAGCATGTAACCTATCTCCAAATGGTTTGTATATCTCAAAACAGCCCTTTTGATTGTGATTTATAAACCTGTACTCTTTCTGGGCCAAATTCTCTGCTGGCATATTTCTATTATCTACCATAGACCTAGTCAAGTTCAAAATGGCTGTAAGCTTGCAAGCGAGTGCAACACCTAGCAGGTTAGTCAGAGCACTTGTCCCCATGGAGATTAAGCACAAGAGTGGGGGAAGGACACACAGGGCCAACAGAGAATTTGGCCATCTCTGTCTACCTCTTTTCCCCCCTTCTCCACAGAGGAAAGTGAAAATGAGTCCTTCAAGCTTACAGATTTGCTTTGGAGTTGGCAGGGCTAGTATTGGCATACGGACAGGTTAGAGGCAGGCATGCCTAAGTAAATATTAATACAGATTCAAATTCAGATTCCTTATTCTTGTTTTGCTTCATCCGGAATAGAGGCTAATTCCTAAGGGTAATGGAGCACCCTGTTCTCCATATATTTTAATCAATCTACTGCAATCAAGACTGTGTGGATGCAAAAATATCATCTCCCTAAAGGGAACATGTCCCAAAATACTGATTATTATAAATTTATTATTGTGTTCCTTATATAATTTCAAGATGTGTCTGATGCTTTCAGTATAGATTATAGACCTTATTCACCAGTGCATTACTCCAGCTTACAGCCAGTGGAACTTTACTGAAATCAACACCGTGGGGAATGAGGCCCAATATCTGATGCAGCTCCAATACATTAACGATTCACATATCTAGGCTTGCCAACATTGGTTTTATTTTATGGCCAGGTCTGTGGACCCTTCTGTGAAAATTGCAGTGTTCTTGGCTAATCCACTTAGGAAACTGAGATCTGTTGACAAAAATTAGGCCATTGACTTGTTTTCTGATCCCTTACGTGCGAGGGAATTGTTGAGAGCTGGTGTTTCACCGACCACAGTACTAAATCATGGGGACACTGAGGATTTTTGCTCTTTGCCATTCCTTCAGTCTTCCACAGTTGGAATAATGGAAGATGCGAGAATTCGATCGCCCGCGGCTCCTGTAACTCCAGCTTGCCGCAAGGCGCAAGCTGGAGTCGACGGGGGAGTGCGCCGCCGCCCGCCGCCGCCATGAGGACTGCAAGTAAGTCGGTCGAAGGTACACCGACTTCAGCTACGTTATTCACATAGGTGAAGTTGCATATCTTCAATCGATTTTCCCCTTCCCCCCCGCTAGTGAAGACCAGCCTACAGATAGAGGATGCTTGAATTTGCTATTTAAAATCCCATTTAGTTAATAGTTGCTGTAAACAAGGAATGCAACGGTTAGTTAATGAGACCAAAGGGTAAGACAATAAAATACTGTATCAGCCCCCATCAGACACAACTAACCAATCTGCCCTGGCTCATTCACTCACTCCACCCACTCCTGCTGACTTGCTGTTTGTTTTCCTTTTGTCCAGCATTTGTATCTGCAGAGGGAGGGACTGCACTCATCTTTCCTGTAGCATCTGGACAAACTGCAGAAATGGTCTGAAGTAAATAGGATGAAATTCAGTAAGGACAAATGCAAAGTACTCCACTTAGGGAGGAACAATCAGTTGCACACAAATAAAATGGGAAATGACTGCCTAGGAAGGAGTACTGCGGAAAGGGATCTGAGGGTCACAGTGGATCACAAGCTAAATATGAGGCAACGGTGTAACACTGTTGTAAAAAAAGCGAACATCATGCTGGGATGTATTAGCAGGAGTGTTGTACGCAAAACATGAGAAGTAATTCTTCCATTCTACTCCACGCTGATTAGGCCTCAACTGGAGTATTGTGTCCAGTTCTGGGCGACACATTTCAGGAAAGAGGTGGGAAAATTGGAGAAACTCCAGAGAAGAGCAACAAAAAATGATCAAAGGTCTAAAAAATATGACCTATGAGGGAAGACTGAAAAAATTGGGTTTGCTTAGTCTGGAGAAGAGAAGACTGAGAGGGGACATGATAACAATTTTCAAGTACATAAAAGGCTGTTACAAGGAAGAGGGTGAAAAATTGCTCTTCTTAACCTCTGAGGATAGGACAAGAAGCAATGGACTAACATTTCAGTGAGGGTGGTTTAAGCTGTACATTAGGAAAAACTTCCTGTCAGGGTGGTTAAGCCCTGGAATAAATTGCCTAGGGAAGTTGTAGAATCTCCATAATCGGGGGTTTTAAAGATCAGGTTAGACAAAAACCTGTCATGGATGCCCTATGTAATACATAGGCCTGGGCTACACTGGGGTGGGTGTCGACCTAAGATACGCCGTAGTTGAAGTCAGTGTATCTTAGGGAGACTTATCTGGCCATCCACATGGTGGTGAGTTGACCGCTGCTGCTCCTCCATTGACTCCGCTTTTGCCTCATGCAGAGGTGGAGTTCCGGAGTCAACGGGGAGCGTGCTTTGGGATCAATTTATCATGTCTACAGTAGACATGATAAATCGATCCCTGATAGATCAATCACTGCCCGCCGATACGGCGAGTAATGATGACTTACCCTAAGTCCTGCCATGAGTGCAGGGGACCAGACTAGATGACCTCTCAAGGTCCCTTCCAGTTCTATGATTCTATGGTGAATGGAACTAGAGAAAGAGAGTCAGGTATCAGGACGAAACTACTGTGGTGTGGAACCAGAGGGCTCAAGTGTGCAGAGGCCTGACTGCCTGCTCTGAATCTCTATTACTTGAGCATATGATATTGGCCACTCAGCATGCCTAGTAAAGAGATTTTTCCAACAGCTTTACCTGTCACATCACTCGTTGCTTCTGAATAGTCTTGGAAAGACTGGATTTTTGTTAGCGTTTGATTGAAGGATATTTATCTTTTATATATTTGACATGTGATGTTGATGATTGGTGCCTTAATGGTTATAAAGCTTTAACTTTTTAAATCTCAGTGGGTGCTATCATTAAATAATTATTGTCTGACCGATCTCCCAGGATTCTGTACAACCGTGAAAATTGAAATGGATAAAAATAGAGAAAAATGCTTAAAAATAAACATAAATATCTGTCAAAATGATCAAAATAATATTTTTCCAATTTTATGAAACTCTTCTGCCCATGCACAGAAGATGCTTCTGTACATTGTAGACCTTGATTCTGAAAT
The DNA here is from genome assembly GCA_032164245.1 of Sternotherus odoratus. Lineage (NCBI taxonomy): Eukaryota > Metazoa > Chordata > Testudines > Kinosternidae > Sternotherus > Sternotherus odoratus. The sequence continues at coordinate 171,150,276 of JAVMKO010000001.1, forward strand.
GCCTGGCTTCTGGGATCTCTAGTTCAGCTGTTGACTAATGGGTTGCTTTCCTGTATCTTGTCCTTGGTACTTATAGAATTTGTTCCTCATCTCCACAGCTTTACTACTGATCTAGTTGTGCCAGGGTTTCTGGCAATCTGATGCATGAGAGAACATGATATAGGCTGTTCCTTGCAGCTCTTAGGTTTGCACCTTTCTGCTTTGAATGCCGATGCATTACCAGGTGGGCCAAAGTCTTTATGTTCAAACATCTTTGAACCCCTCTGCACCATTTTTGATCCTGGTGCAGAGGGCTCCTTCAATTTCCCATGAATACAACTGAAAAATACTATGAAAGACCAAAATATATTTTAAAATAGACCATAAGGGTATAAAGCAGGAACAGTGAACATTCCTAATTTTTACCAAGGGAGGGAAAATGCAATGGAGTGTTTCACAGTCTGCCTACACCTGATTTTTCCCTTGGCTACAGCTAAATTTTCTGAGTGCTGCAGTGAAGCTCTGTGCAATTACCATGCTGGTGACTCTTCAGTGTATATAGAAGATGCATAACAACACTTCCATGTAGTGTTCAGGCACCTTGCCTATCTTTACTTAAAACATGGTGCAGTGCGCACCTTGCTAGACACTTGTGCAGCACATATGGCCAAGGTGAATAAAGAGCCAACCTTTGGTAGTGCTACAAGTCAATACCCTGATTTCCCGTCAGATATGGTCACATATAGGGCTTGTCTTCACTACGGCGGGGAGGGATCGATGTTTTGGCAGTTGATTTATCGCGTCTCGTCAAGTGGCTCCCCCGTCGACTGCGGAATTCGAGCTCGCCAAAAGGCGCAAGCTGGAGTCAACGGGGGAGCGCGCCGCTGCCCGTCGACACAATGAGGACGGCAGGTAAGTTGGCTATAGAGACGCTGACTTCAGCTATATTATTAAAGTAGCTGAAATTGCGTATCTACAGCTGATCCACCCCCCTAGTGAAGACCAGCCCAGTAGATTGTAATAGTAAAAAGAACATCAGTACTATTACAATCTACTGGTTTTTCTTACTTGGTTACCATCATCTTACTTAGTGCATTTAGTATTGCACCACTCGCTTTCTTAGAAATGTCCGATATGCTATTTCTGTCTCATTTTTCTTGCATTTTAAAACACAAGATTTAAGAGAGAGGTAACAATAGTAAGGAATAATAATGAAACCGCCCTTTCCTCTCTCTTTGTTCCAGCTTTGGGAGTCCCCTCTAAAAAAGCCATCTGGTACTGGTTGGCTGGCTAGCAAGTCCAAAATCAAACACCTGTATGCCAGATGTAAACAGCTGTCAGTGTATCATTCATGATCTAGCCACAGTACACGCTACATGCTGGTGGTTCTACTTAGGATAGAAATGGTTAAGAACCTATTAAAGAGACATAGTCAACTGCACAATTAAGTGCATTTTCTACACCTCTTCGTTCCTGTTTATTGTAGGAAGGACGTGTGTATGTGACTGGGCAAATAGGAACTGGGTGTTGTTAACCTGGCCGCAGTTCATTAAAGCATTTAAGCATATGCTTAACTTAAACACGTTTAAATGGTTTCTTAAGGAGGAATGCTTTCCTGACTAAGGGCCCCTGTTACTAGTCTTTAATAATACTAGTGGGTAACCTGTCAAGTTGGATATTTCAATCATACCGCAGCACTTATGTTTATCCAGTCATGTATAATATTACATACTATGAGAGTTTTTGATAGGGAATTAGGTTAATAAGTTGTAGTTTCGTAAGGGCATTGCCATAACACAATATTAGCTGTGTAGGCTCTTCTGTCTGTAGATTGGTACCTTTTGCCGTTAACACATCTTAAACTATAACTTTATAAATTAGCTGACTTTTTGATGTTTGTTTCCCTTAACATTTTGCATATTCAGAATATTGTGGATTCATATAATAAGTTTTGATGGTGGTGTTTTGATTTTATTTTTAGCCTGCAACTTCTTGTCCTGTCCAAAGGGCACTGCACGGAATGCAGGTTCCAATAGTATGTGTTTACGTGCCTCTTCTTGATTTAATCAGCATCTCCCCACCCTTTGCTGGCAAATTCAACAAATATATTGAATTTCATTATGGATCATGTTTTTTTTTAAATATAATTCTCACATTCCACTAGACAGTTTCCAGTTTGACAATACTGCTGTCATTGCTTTCTATTTGTATTTTCAGCAAGCTACTAAATAGTTTAAGCTAGATTAGATCATCCTGGTCTCTCTGTAGTAGTTTTATTATAAGCCCCCAAGGCTTGGCTCAGGTTTGATGTTAAATCTAAGTTATAATAAAAACAAACCCATGCTTTTAAAAAAAAATTACTGTGTGACATATATTTGCTCTTATTTGTCATGTATGATTGGAATTTTGAGTTAAACGAAAGCGGCAAAGATGTTTTCATGCAGGTACTGTATAGTTCAATCAGTTCATTGCAATGCATTCGTAGCCCCGGGTGGCAGCATAAAAAATGTAAATGAATAAATAGAAGTAAATAGTAATCTGTTGCTTTTGCAAGCGAAACTTGGGAGAATCTCAGAAACAGTTGTAGAGTGAAATGTCTTTGGGTAGATTTTTTTGTTTTTTCCTCAGTAAGGTTGCAGCTGAGTATTATGGGTCAGAGTCCTCAAAAGGGTGGATCTAATCGTTGCCTTTTAATTTTTTAAACAAATAAATCTCATCTGTAATTGTGTCCCTGTTAAAATGGGAGAGTAAACAAAATCATAAATAGTTCCTGGAATAATGGCTAAATGTCTATTTTTTCCATCACATGCAACTACACGTGGGCCCCATTAAATCAGTTGCTCATTGAAGTAGTCTTCTTATATTGACTGTGAATATTTTGAGTCTGTTACTTAAAACAGGAGATTACCTAATAACTGTAGTTTCTTGTACACGTGTATATTCCATGCCATATTCCCAATATGTTGCTATGGTTTTGCTTATGGTGATAAGTCCTAAGAAGGGGTGGATTGGCTAGTGTCTCTTGGAGCTGTCTAATTTAAATATCACTAACTTAATCTTCAAATATCAAAAGAAAATATCAAGCTGGGCTGGTAATGACAATTTGACATTGGATGCTTGCAAATTAGGGAATCAATAAATAAAATTCTGTGTTTCCCCGCCTCCCACAAAACAGTTCGTTCTCAGAACCTCAGGAACAAGATGAACCATTCTGAGGTTGCCCGAAGGCATTCTCACAGCAAATTTCAAACTTGAACGGAATGAAATCGGAAATATGAGAAAAGTGGACAAATGAAATATATTAGCTTGGAATTTTGTCTTGTGAAGAAATCTGGATTTGGATAATGTAATTTACAAGAAAAGTCAGAGAAACAGAAGAAGACATTTAAGCATTTTTAATGCCTGGACAATTTCCTAACATGCAAAAATGACTCTGATTTCAGATGAAATCTGCTGCATCAACTTTGGAGCCTGGCACCAGAAAAAATAAACAATGATAGGTCGGTTGGGCTTCCCAGCAGAAAGGACTGAAAAAAGCAATATCTACTGGAAAAAGCAGTTGACTTGGCATGGTTGAGTAATCTCCATTAATGGTTACTGACACTGCTTTAGTCTAATTTAGTGTCTATTGTATTGTTATGTGTGCAAATACCACAGCATGCACTAAGGGAGGGAAGGAGAAGTTAGCCTCTCTTTTTATTTGATCTAGGGGGCAGCTTGAATGGAAAATGAAGTGATGTGGTTGAACATACTATGACAAAGTTCCTCCTCCGCCTTGGTGGGTCCTGTGCTTATTGGTGGATTTGCTTCACGGCAGCCCTCAGTTTGGCCACTTTTGACAGTGGCTCAAACCTGCGTTCACTCAGCTCACCTCATCACTGGCCAGCAGGGGAAAAAAGAGGAGAACAATCCCTGCAGTCTCCACTGGCCCACCTAGTGGGTCGGGGAACAGGCCAGAGACCTTCCCCTCTGTTGGAAACCACTGTCCAGGTCAACTGCTCCTGAGATTGGTGGGAACCTGGGCCCGCCCTCTACTCCAGGTTCCAGCCCAGAGTCTTATGGATTGCAGCTGTCTAGAGTGTCTCCTGAAACAGCTGTGTGACAGCTACAACTCCCTGGGTTTCTTCCTCATGGCCTCCTCCCATCACCTTTTTTATCCTCACCACAAGAGCTTCCTCCTGGTGTACTCCTCAGTCCTCCAGCAGGACGCCTTTCCACTCTTTGCTCCTAGTGCCTTTAGTTTGAGTCTGTGTGCTGGGGAAACAGAGCCAGCAGCTAAAGTAATAAAAGTATAGCAAGTTTCACAGAGGGCTTCTTACCAGTCCCCAAGGCAGCAGCAAAGGCAGAAGCAGCAACAACATCAGAAGAAGCAAGGAGGGCTCGGTACGGTCTTGATAATCAGGAGGTCTCTCAGGCAGTAATTCGTTCTTCGTGGGGGGGGGTTTTAAAAACGGGGGTACGCTCAAAAATAAAACGAGAGTGGAGAAAGGACCCCCCAGAACCCCTGGCTGATCAGACCAGGTAGCAATGCAGGAACCTTTCTGATGTTTGTTTCAAAAATGCCTGTTCTTAAAGGCAAACTCAGGCAGTTTCCCCACCAGTAATCCTGATAGGCTCCTTCTGTCATAGGGGAGGAGATACAGGGAAAAACTGCAGGTGAGCATAGAGACATGCCTGGGCAGAGTCCTGGACCATAGGCGTGAGTTCCCACCTCATGACTCAAAAGCACATGAGGCCTATGACTCATGCCCAGGATCTCAAAAACACATTAGGTCTTGCAGCTCTGGACATTGCCTACCCTACACCGAGCCCAGGTTTAACAAGGTGATAACAGGACCAACCCTTTGAACAGGGCAGTCGTCCCACTTAGCACGCAGCACAAGTGGCCATCCCTTTGTGAAGGGCAATGGCTCTTGGTAAACAACTTAAGGGGCCCTCCCTTTGAGAAGGGCAGTGGCCCTGGTAAACAATCTTAACAGCCAGGGAGGGGCGGCCACAGGAGGAGAATAAAAACAAAATGGAGTAAGGGGACAGCTGTAAGAAACAAAATGGAATAGGGGGAAAGCTGTAACAGACAAGGTCCTTTTTAAAACCAGGTGCCCCTGATTATCCTGCCTGTCCTAATTAATTCTAGTAGCTTCTTACTTGGCTCCAGGTGTCCTAATTAACCTGCCTGCCACAATTGGTTCCAGCAACTTCCTGATTGTTCTGGAACAGCCCATTATCTTACTCAGGAAAAAAGGACCGGCTTAATCTGGGGCTAATGTATCTACCATCTATCATTCTCCTGTAGCCATCTGGCCTGACCCTGTCACAATACAGACCAAGACCAAATAAAAAAATAAAACAATAGATGTCCAAAATTAGTCTCCTGAGTCCATATTTAGATAACTAAATAAGGGACCTAATTTTCAGAAGCACTGAGCAACTTACTAGCTTCACTGAAGTGACTGGGAGCTACTGAATGCTCAGCACCTCTTATCAATGGGGTGTTTGGACCACCATTGGAAGTGCTGGTCACTGAAATTATTCCGCTGCAAACGTTAAAACATGAAGTAATTCCATTTACTCACCCTTTCCTGGATGGCAGGAAGAGTAATCATCTCAACAGGCCATACAAGTGAGAGACTATCTGATTAATTTAAAAAATTGCATTCTTTTCAGTTAGTGGATCTGGAAGTTAGTCACATTCCCTATTTTGATGTGATAACAGTCCTGATGAACAGCCCGGGGGAGAGCAGTTGAAGCTGTTTTTTACTGGTATGTTCAATCATGGGGGAGAGAGCAGTTGGCTGACACACCTGGTTAACAGTGCCAGATTTTCATCAACTTGTACAGGTCTAATATTGTGGGGACCTAGCAAGATTTTTAAGCATGACGGCTGGATCAGTCCTGAGGAGAGGGTTTTTTTTGCTTGTACAAAGCAGAGGAGAGCAAATAACCGTGGTGAGGTTTTAAATTAGATTCACAAGCTTTTGCCATGTCTCATACTACTACTACTACAGCAGATCTGGAACCAAGCATAGTTCTATTATTAAGGATGGGACTTCATTTCATAAGCTCAGCTATAGAAGCACAGAACATGCAGCATAGAACAGAATGAAGAGAAGCCCAGAAAATACAGACTACTACTATCTCTGCAGTTCCTAAGATTGCCTTTGAGGTTCTTTACAGCAAAACTCTACCTTATAAAGAATAGCATGGTGCCTGCACCAATCTGAACCAAACAGGTACTGCTGGGCAGCACTACACACCAACACAGGAAAATATCTACATAAAGAAAACCTCAAATGATGTTTACAACATCAAAGCTGGTGGCACTTGTTCCCACCAGCCCTTGTTGATGGATTACTTTTTGATTCAGAAATTCATAGGTTTGAAGGCCAGAAGGGACTAGTCTGACCTTCTGTAGAACACAAGCCATAAAACTTCCCAAAATAATTCCTAGAGAACATTTTTTTAAAAACAGTCCATCTTCATTTAAAAATTGTCAGTGATGGAGAATCTACCATGACCCTTTGGTAAATTGTACAAATGGTTCATTACTCTCACCGTTAATTTACACCTTATTTACAGTCTGAATTTGTCTACTTCCAAGTTCCAACCATTTCTCTGATAGATTGAAGAGCCCATTATTAAATATTTGTTCCCTGTGTAGGTACTTATAGACTGTAAGGAAGTTAGCCCGTTACCTTCTCTTTAGTAAGATAAACCAATTGAGCTCTTCTGATCCATCACTATAAGGCATGTTTTCTAATCCTGTAATTATTCTTGTGGCTCTTTTCTGAACCCTCTCCAGGTTATCAACTATCTTCTTGATCAGTGTGCATCTCCTTTTGCAATGAATTATGCTTCAACAGATGTATAGTCTTTTACATTGGGTTGTCATAATGCTGGCATCACAAATGACATATATAGTTTAGCAAGCTGGTGCCTTTGCTGGAAATCAGAATTGGCAATTTTAATGAATGCAATTGTTTTTAGAGCTGTGTTAATGCTCATGCATGGTAAGGAGTTTGAGGCTGCTATGCTTACTGAAAACAAGGCAGCTTTTCTTTAATATGCAAACAATTGAAATGGAAATTTGAATTGGAGAAGCCTGTAAATATAGAGCCAGATTCACCGCTGCTGTAAACTGGCTCATTAAAGTAAATGGAATTGTGCTGATTCGCACCGGCTGAAGATGTGACTTGTAATTTTGTTATCACAAAATGTTAGAGCTGGTCAATACTTTTTGTATGAACACTTTTCCATCAGAAAATGCAGTTTTATTGACCTCAAAATGTTTTGCAGGAATGTGTCAATTTCAAAGATTTGGAATTTCTTATTTTGTTTCGGTAATGCTGAACATAATTTGTTTCAATAAGGTAAAATACTAGCTTTAGCTTTTTGTCATTGTAATTCATTATATTTTGACTTATATAGTATATTAAAACATCCTATTTAATGTTTTATATTATACTGTTTCAACATTATTTTGAAACAAAGCATTTTTCAGAAACTTTTTCAGAATATTAACCTCCCTGGAATTTTGAAACGTTGGCTTTTTGCTGATTTGGAAAGTACTTTTTTTCCCTTTCTTCTTCAAAATACTGGAATGGAACCATGGAACAAAATTCCATTTTCCAACTAGCTGTACAAAACATGTGAATGAGTTTCCATATCTATTATTAGGATGTCCATGGCTTCTGAACTTTTGAAAGAAACCTAAGTCTTGCTATGATTTCCTCTCAAATCTGCTGTGATAAACCCCATCTTACAAGGTAAATCTGTGTCTGCCTACCCAAAGAGTATAACTGCTCCTTTCCTTTCATTCTGATTTATTAGGTAAATTTATATTGAAAATATCATCATTCATTGGCTCTGTGTATAGACAAAGGGTCAGATTCTCAGCTGGTGTATTTGGCAAAGCTCCACTGACTTCTGTAGCCTCGCCCACAAAGTGTGGCTCATAACTGCTGCCTGGTCCTTGCTCTTTGGAGTGGCTTCTCCCCACTCCTCACAGGAGTTGGGTCCTGGGTTTGTTTTTTGCTCACCCTGATGGCTCCTCTCATGGTGCCTCCTCACTGTTCACGAGGGTGCATGAACAATGCTACCCCCTGCTGGCAAGGAGTATAAAATCCAGTACTCTGGAAACAACAAAGTACATCAACACAAACCCTAGCAAAGAAATGACACACCCAAAATAACAGTATAACAAAGCGGGGACTTTAGTGGGAGCAGGAAAATAGGGTGTGGGGAAAGAAAGGTTTAGGATTAACTGATAAATACTAAAATATCAACAAATCAATGAATTCTTCTTCTCCCACCCACCCAGCTTTCTCCCTGCTACCTTCCCAGGTTGATGCTACACTGAGGATGATTCTGGAGACAAATGCTGCAGTGCTGTCAATGTTGGCCAGCTTAAACAACAACAAAAAAAGGGGTCCTCTTACAGAGTCTTCACCCTGGGAGGGGCAGGGTCCTCTCCTGTCTCCTTGGTCTGGAGTCCTGTGGAGGTCTCAACTGGCTCTCAGTAGCTGGTGCCAGGCTGGATTTCTGCCACTGTGGACGCTGGTCTCCACGGGGCTGGAACTGCCTGACGCAGGCACTAGATCCCACAGCCCTTCAAAGTCACCCTTTGTGGGAAGGGGAGTTAATCAGCAACTCCCTGAGCTGTTCTGTTCCCCCCTCAGCTCCCAAACTCGAAGCTGAAACTGACATTAGTGGCTTTGTCTCTGAGTCAGGCTGTGTCCTGCCATTGTGGGGCTGAGCAGTCTTGGCTTATCACTGGTCCGGCAAACTACTTGTCCATATCACACCAGACAGAAACCTTCCCATTGGCCTCAGCAGGGGTTTCATAGACTCATAGACTTTAAGGCCAGAAGGGACTGTCAGGATCATCTAGTCTGACCTCCTGCACATTGCAGGCCACAGAACCTCACCCAACTAATCCTGTAATAGGCCCCTAATCTCTGGCTGAGTTACTGAAGTCCTCAAATCATGTTTAAAGACTTCAAGTTACAAAAAAATCCACTATTTACAGTAGTTTAAACCAGAGGAATGTGAAAAAAAAACCTTGGGTCTCTGACCTGGGGGGGAAATCCCTTCCCTACCTGAAATCTGGCGGTCAGTTAGACCCTGAGCATGCTAGCGAGGCCCACCAGCCAGACACCTGGGAAAGAATTTGCTGTAGAGAGCCCTCCCAATGTAGGGTCCCATCACTAGCAGCCGCAGATGGCCTCATGCCATTACAGGCAGTCTCATCATATCATCCCCATATAAACTTATCAAGCTCATTCTTGAAGCCAGTTAAGTTTTTGCCCCCACTGCTCCCCTAGGAAGGTTGTTTCACTTCACTGCTCTGATGGTTAGAAACCTTCATCTAATGTCAAGCCTAAACTTGTTGATGACCAGTTTATATTCATTTGTTCTTGTGCCAACATTGGCGCTTAACTTAAATAACTCCTCTCCCGCCCTGGTATTTATCTCTCTGATGTATTTATAGAGAGCGATCATATCTCCCCTCAGCCTTTGTTTTGTTAGGCTAAATAAGCCAAGCTTCTTAAGTCTCCTCTTGTAAGGTAGGTTCTCTATTCCTCTAATCATCCTTCTTTGCACCTGCTCCAGTTTGAATTCATCTTTCTTAAACATGGGAGACTGGAATTGCACATAGTATTTCACATGAGGTCTCACCAGTGCTTTGTACAATGGTGCTAACACTTCCCTGTCTCTACTAGAAATACCTTGTTTAATACATCCTAGGATTGCATTAGCCTTTTTTCACAGTTGCATCACATTAATAGCTTAGAGTTACCCTGTGATCAACCGATACACCCAGGTCTTTCTACTCCTTGGTTGCTTCCAACTGATATATCCCCAGCTTGTAGCAAAAATTCTTGTTGTTAGTCCCTACATGCATGACCTTGCCCTTTGCACAATTACATTTCATCCTTTTTCTACTACTCCTGTTTTCAAGGTCAGTCAGATATCTTGTATGATATTCCAGTCCTCCACTGTAATGCCAATACCTCCCATCTTTGTGTCATCCACAGATTTTATTAGTACACTCCAACTTTTTGTGCCATGGTCATTAATAAAAATGTTAAATAAGATTGGTCCCAAGACCCATCCCTAGTCCATGCTGCCTAACCCATCACTACAGGCCTGCTGGGAAATGGTGTCAGTAGTGTTGTAGTTAGTAGGGTAGGGATGCCACTCACTCCAACGTTCCAGGAGCTGGCAAAACCCAAGTGGGGATTACACTTCAATAGAGGCAAACTGATTTACACCAGATGTGTATCTAGTCCTAATTGTTTTCCAGCCTGAAGACCAAAACCAGCACACCTTATCCTCTTGAGTTCCCATTGAATAAGGAGAGCAAAATGTGGCACTTCAAAAACATTTTTTTTAACATTCATGAAACTATTTGTGTCAGGTGTGTAACACTTTATTCTAAGCTTTAGTCTGGTGCGAATTTTAAGATCAAGTTATAAACCCCTGAAACATGCTGCTGATCTAATCTCAGACAAGGGGGGTATTACTTATATTTTTAGATACACTGGACCAATTTCTCAGCTGAGCCTGAGAAACAATGGGAAAATTTGAGAAGGAGAGGAGGATAACGTGCTTTTTGCACTCCCTTTGATCTTTGGACAGGATCTGTACTAATCCAGTCCAGGGTACAGAACTGCTCAAAACGACATTTAAATTAAATGGCACCCACAAGGAACTGTTCCCGTATCTTGGGATCACCAAGCTGCAAGGATGCCCCTGTTCTGCCCTATTTTCCCTGCACGTGCCCTGTATACCAGATGCAGGAATGGGGGCTGGTGAAGGAGCTACTACTGTGGCTCCATGCCACCAGAGGAGTCCCCTGTCTGGGTGAATCATCCACTGAATAGCTACATTAGCTTTAGGGCAGCCTTTACCTAAGCATCTGCTCTCTGGGATACTGAAAGTTAATTGTCCTTAACTGAACACTTGAATCGGGTTGTTTTCTGATGAGATTTGTGGTGCACCTCATGGAGAGAGGGATTTACAGCTAGCTCCAGCACAGTGCTCAGCACCTTGTGGGAAATACCGAGGAGTCCTAATGTTAACTGTCAGGGGCTTGAGGACCTCTAGAATGTCTAAGGATGTGCGCGGCTCCTCACAGGATTGGCCCCTTAGGAAGCCAAAAAGGATGGAAACCATTATTTTCTTAAAGTCACAACCCGTTGGGGTTGTGTTTTTAAAGCAATCATGTGGCCTTGTTTTAAAGTGCTTTTTTTTTTAAGTTCAAAGATGCCTACATTTATAGCCATGTGGGTCTTTATCCTGGTTCTCTTCATGAAGCCTGTCTCTGATTTATGGCTGCAGTTTGAGAGGTACTCAGGGTGAGAAGGAAAGATATTCTTCCTTTTCTTTGAAAATTGAAAATTTCTCATAAAAATTGGACAAGCTGCCAGAAAAGGTCACTACTCAAAATGATACACAGAACAGCTTCTACTCAATTCATTGTTCTAGGCTTATATGATGATGTAGTAATTAAGTTCACATGTTTATTTTGACTAAATAAATTGAAATACTCCAAAAGAGTTCAATGATTTTCACCTCTACTGCTATGGATAGGCAAGAGTATCCAGCAGTCACAGCGAAAACAATGGCCTTGACTTTCAGTTGGTGTTAAGTTCCGTGATTCTTTTAAAATTAATGGAGCTTTGCCGATCCACATCATCTTATATAGTCTGAATCACAAAGGGACACATTTTCAAGCTTGCCATTATATACAAATATTTGAGCACTTCATGTGCAAAGGCGAGACATACACAAATTGAGACCCTGATCCTGCAAACAGTCATGCATGTGTTTAGTCCATTTGAGCTCAGTGTCCTTCTCCCTACATAAAGTTAATCATTTGTATCAGGTGCATGAATATCTGCAAGATCAGCACTTTGGGAATTTGCACACATACTTAGCCAATAAGGGGTGAGGGAAAGCCTGAGTCCATTAAAGTCCATTCAAGTCAATGTGAGAGTGCCACTGAAAATCAGCTCGTGTGCTGCCTTCGGCACCCGTGCCATACCTGCACCTGTTCTAAATAATATTCATAAATAAGTCGTAATATCAACTGGCTTAAAAGGTAGGCATTTCCTTTTCTCTAACTATTTTACATTAAGTACAAGTATGCACATCTGATATCAACTGAAAATAAAGATGTCCCCATGTAATGCTAATTAAGAATCATTGACTTCCTGCTCCAGTAGCACTTCATGTCAATGATTGTAGGCAGTGCAAATGGGCTTTCAATTTTAACCTAAATTGTTTAATTGAGGCTGATTTTAGTTTTCTGTTGACTTGTATGGGTTTGTACGTGCAGCAACCATATGAAACAAAGTCCTGGATGGATCGGAATGGTGATTTTGCTTTCTGATACTAATACCTCCACCATTTTGATTATTTCACGGTAACTTCAGGAAGGCCACATCAGTTGGATAATGGAAGGGAAAATGTGGCACAGTGAGGTTGTAGAAGTCTCAGTCCCCTATTCATAGTCATGCAGTATATTTTTCTCCCCCCCCCCATTAAATGAATAACACAACAATAATCAAAGTGCTAATTGTAATCATTATATAACAGAAATATTGGCCAACATTTGAAATCTGGGTGCCTAAGATTAGGTTTCTGAATATGGCTTTAGGAACTTAACTTTAGGACTCAAGTCTTGAATTTGCAGAGGACTGGGAGCCAGTCAAAGCTGCAGAGCACAGGGCTAGTCCCACTGAAGAGGCAGACTGCTGCATTGAGTTCAAGCTGAAGACACTTGCTTCATCTTTAGTCCCTGATAAAATGAATGACTGAAGTCCATTCTGGAGGTGATGAGGACATGGGTCATGTGACAAATTACTGCCACCATATTGATGGGTCCTGCGCTTTCTCTTCTTCCCTATTTCTTGCCCCTGAACAGGGTATTAACTGTCCCACTAGTATCCTAGAGGGGAGAAGTGGAGAGGGAGGGACCCGGGCCCGCCCTCTACTCCGGGTCCCAGCCCAGGGGCCCTGAGGATAGCAGTAAACCCCTTGGTTTAGCTATTCCTTACCCTGGGCTACTTCCCTCTCCTACCCTTCAGCTTGTTGGGGGCTTCCTATCTTCTCTCTGCATAAGCCAGATGTTCCTTTACTCAGGGTCTGGGTCTTTCTTAGCTCACCGCAGCACTTCTCCCAAACTCTCTCTGCTCCAACTCCTCCAAACTGCTCTCTGCTCCAACTCCTCCAAACTGCTCTCCACTCCAACACCTCCAAACTCCTTCCAAACTCCCACACCTGTCTGCCTGAAGCAGGGTTTTTTTTATTAAGGCCTTAATTGATAGCAGGTGCTCCTAATTAACCTGCTGCCTGCTTCCCTAGTCTACAGGGAGCCATGCCCTAATGAACCTTGAGTTAATATATCTCCCCTCAAGCACTCTGCCACAGCTCCGACCCTCCTCTATCACAGTCACTATGGCTGGACCCTTTCTGAGAGGAAGGAGCAAATGTCCTAGAAAATGAAGGCAGAAAATAACATCTTTATTCATGTATTTTTTGTTCGGATTGTTCAGGCTCAGTGATGAGTCCAGCAGAACATGACTTTGACAAATGGGGGGGCAGATACCTTTGATCGGAAGGGAGGTCAGCGACTTGTTTTCTAAGACATTTCCCACCTCTGATTCGCATGACCTCTGTCTGGCCTGAGTTCAGTTTGAGCCAGTAGTTCAACCGGGTGCTGTTCTCTTGTAGACATTATGACAGCCTAGTGAGGATTACCATCTCCATCTGTCTTTATACACCAACACCCAAATCTTCATTTCTATCCTTTCCCCAGCACAGCTCATGCAAGATTTGAATCACTGACTCCCTTGTTCCTGTCTGAAACAGCAAATGAAAAGCCTCTTTCTGGAAGTGATGGCGCCTCCTTTTCAACGGGAATCTCAGTTAGGAGATTCGTGAAAGTGGGAAAGTGAATGGTAAGTGAGAAATAGGTGGGCTTTCCAGGTATCTGGGAAGGGTAATAGGTATTCTTGACTTTTGTAGCAATACAGGGCTCTGTGCTAAGAAAGTAGTAAGAACAGACCCAACTTCCACACCAGGGTAGTCTTATTCCTTGAATAATAGGAGATGTATAGATAGCTAAATAAATTCTTCAAAACACTTCCTTCTACCAAAGTTTTGGAAAGTAGACCTCTCTCCAAGGAAACTCATAGAAGTTCAATGCATACCTGTGGGCCTGTACAAGTAACTGAGGCCTACTTGGGTACACAAAAGTGCATGTGCAGTTGGGGATCTAAATATATATGCAAATGTGCAAAAATATATCTAAATATATATACAATTCAAATGAGAGCGCAAACTGAATGACTTTTACGTGATTATCTAGGTTCCTAACTAGGTATTTGCACCTGCCAACATCTGACTTGTATACATAATACATCGTAGTTGGTCATAGTAGTTGCATGTACAAGTGCAGATGTGGAATGTTATTGTATTTATTTATTTGGATCTATAACAATGATAGAAAAATGCCCATCCAAGAGCACTGAGTGTCCTGCCATTATTTAGATATACAAATTAAACAAACCTCAGACCCATAACCCAATCCACCCTTTATCAATTCAACAACAAACCAGTATTTCACGCCACCACATGTCTTACCAGTCTATATCCTGCCATCTACAAACTCTTACACCAATTGTACATTGTTTTCTGGGCATGCATTTTTTTCTTGGCATGGGTGAATTTCTGCATTTTAAAAAATGACTCTGTATATCTATCCAATTCTTGGCCTTTCCACTGATGCAACCAATAAGTATGTCAATTAACACCAGTGAAGATCTACTGTCTTCTAATGAAATAAAACACCTGTAAGAGTCTGTTACCCCAGCCCTGTGCTCTCGAGTACAAAAGCTGAGACTCTTTACTAGCCAAACCACTCAACCAAGCTGTTTCCCAGCCAAATTAAGTCCTACACCGCTGGACTTCCCCCCTTTTTACCAGTGGGGTTCTGGGGGGTTCCACGGCTGCCACCATCCGGGTGTACTTCCAAAACCTTGGAGGGGCCCCCGGACTTCCCCTTTACCCTAAATTTGTCCCCCTCCCTGGGAGCCAAAGTCAGACACCTGAAGGCTGCTTCCCCTAACCCTGTCTCCCTCCCCGAGAACCAGAGCCAGACACCTGGGGGCTATTCACCTCCCCCCCCCCTCTTCCCGTTGAAGAGTCAGGCACCATTCCTCAGCTGATAACCTGACCTGATTTGTTTACCTCCTCCCTTCCCTTCTCCCTTCCCAGACTGGAAGCAGAGAAAACCTTAAGGGAAGTAAACCACATGTTTTATAACTAACAAGATTTAATAAAGAAAAAGATTAAAACAGAGATACAGTACACTTCACAATCTGGGGTTCTCTACCTCCCTTCTAAAATGGAAAGAGACACCCAAATGGCACAGGCTTATAAAGAATCAAAAGGTTATACTTACAGTACAGCTAATCAGGAATATAAAAAGGAAGCAGAGCCATCTTCATAGCTAAAGAGGCTCTAGAAAAGTTACCAAGCTACATTGGCAAGCCCAAGCTGAAACTGAACTCTAAACCCCTCCCTCCCTCATGGTCTTGAGGCTCTGACGACACTGCTGTCTCAGATAACATAGCCCCACCCAGGCCTTTACACTTATGACAACACCAACTATATACTGATTCCATACATTCCACCTTGGCAAAAACTTTGAGTCAGTATTAACCTAGGATGGATTTGAATGAGTCATTTAGAGGTGAAAGGTTCCTCAACTGATCACCGGTTATGTGAATCCTTCCATTCTCTGGGCTCTAAAACCTTTGGCTGTAGACTGTTCATCAGTTGCTACAGAGAATTGTCTGCCCCTCCATCCTCCACAGTCTGATTTTGATCCTTCCACAATGGCATGAAGGTTACAGTCTAATATGATGCTGATCAATCTGACAGCTTTGAAATCCACAATGGTGTCAAACAGGCATATCTATCAACACTCTTCAGTATATTCTCTTTTCCGCTGCTTCACCCAGAATTGAATGTGTACATTTCCATACAACAGCAGAAGGAAAACTGTTCAAAATTGTACTCACCAGAGAAAAAAGCAGAGTCAAACACCTGCATAAGAAAGTTGCTTTTTGGTGACAAAGAAGTGCCCATTGCATGCAGTGAAGAAGAGTTTCAGCAACTTTGCAATAGCTTTGTGCTAGTTTCTGATGAATTTGGATTTAACCAGCAGCCTAAGAAGACAATGATTATGGCACAAGGTGTGTTGACTGCTCCAGTGATTTCAACAGCTAACTCCGTGATAGAAGTTATGCACAAGTTCTGCTATCTATGATCAACTGTATCGGATCCCTTATCTCTAGATCAGTGGTCCCCAACCTTTTCATCGCCGCGGACCGGGCCACGCATCCGAGTGAGGCTTGCGGCCCGGCGGCCCGCCCCGCCCCTTCCGGCTTCCGGCCGCCGTCCCTTCCGGTTCCGGCCGCCTTCCGCATTTTGCTCCTTTCCCGCCTTTTTCGGCGCGGCGGGATCATGTGTGTACGCCGAAAAGCCGCAGGGAAACGGCGGGAAAGCAGCAAAAATGCGGAAGGCGGCCGGAACCGGAAGGGACGTCGGCCGGAACCGGAAGGGACGTCGGCCAGGAAGCCGGAAGGGGCGGGGCGGAGGGGAACGCGGCCGCGGACCGGTGCCAAATGCTCCACGGACCGGTACCGGTCCGCGGACCGGGGGTTGGGGACCACTGCTCTAGATGACTAGCTTAATTCTCACATCAGAAAGGCAGATACCAGAAATTCTCACATCAGAAAGGCAGCTAAAGTTCGGCTAACTGACCAAGTGTGTATGTGGGATAACATTGAAAATCAAGATACAGGTCTACCAGATGTGCATTTTGAGCATTCTCTTGTATGGTGGCAAGACCTGGACTACCTGCAGCAGGCAGGAGAGAAGGCTAAACACTTTCCACATTCCTATCTTGGCTGTATTCTAAATATTAAGTGGGAAATAAAAGTTCCTGACTCCAAAGTCCATGAGAAAGTAAAATTGCCAAGTCTAGTCACTACTCTCAAAGACAGATAGCTCTGTTGGCTGTCATTGGGCGCACATTGGACACATTCAGAAGGATCTCCTGTCTGGAGAACTTGCAGATGTTCCAAGGCCACTGGGTTGCCCTAGACTTAGGTTCAGGGGCATTTTCAAGAGGAACATGAAACTTTCAATGTTAGCACCTAAACCTGAGAAGATGCAGCTTTGCTAGCTGGAGGGCTGCTGCACTGTACCAGGGAGTCAAAGAGAGGAGAGTACAGTAGGCCTCAAGCTAGTAGCACACAGGTTTCATCCTCTGGCCCAGCGCCTTATGCCTGCACTATCTGTGGCAAGGGCAGTTGCTTGAGAACTGGACTTTTTAGCCACTCGTGATACTGCAGCATGACAGAGTAACTGAATTGCTCTGGTGCTTACATCAGCGTCTTTCGAGATGAATGGTTGCCATCTGAGCACACCTGGTATTAGTTCTGAAAAATAATTCCATAACTAAAAAGAGATGTTACAGTTGAAAGTGGAAAACTGCCAGAGGAAAGGGTTTTATATGGCAACGTAGGAGACTACTTGACATTAAAAACAAATTGATTTGTCTGTAGAAGTCTGAATGCATACCATAGTAAATCTGGGACACAGAAGGTGAAATCCTGACCCTGTTGATATCAGTGGGGACCAGGATTTCACCCCTATTGTACTACCGGCAATTCTGAAATAATGACTTTCTGTAGGTTAATATGAGTTGTTTATTACAAGTACAAGAATATGCTACAGAAGAATGTACTTGAACAAAAAATAAGACTCTGATCCCGCAAGAAACTCCATGTGGACAGAATCCTTTCAGTCAGTGTGCGTCTGTGCGGATGCAGGGTCCACCACCAGAATATTTATTGCAGGATCAGGACTTAAACTACCATTTTTTTTCAGATTGATTTCAATGGGCATTAGGCATTTAACCTGCTTAGGTGCTTTTGAAAATCTTACTAGCCATCCATCTGCATCTTTAGGTGCCTAAATACCCTTACAAAGATGTCCCTAAGTCCTTGAGCAGGGCCGACTCCAGGCACCAGAAACGAAAGCATGTGTCTGGGGTGGTGCATCTTAAGAGGCAGCATTCTGGCCAATCTTGGGGGGGGAGGGGGCACATTCTACCCCTCCTCCCCCGCTTTTTTTTTGTTGTTGTTCCACTTCAGCCATCCCCTTTTTCTTTTCATTTTTTTGCTCTGGGTGGCAAAAAACATAGAGCCGGCTCTGTCCTTGAGGCTTCCTTTTTAATTTGTTTCCTCATTTTCTTTTTTATGTGGTGGGACTAGCCCTAGTGATTGATGGTCATGAAGAGCTAGGAGTTGTAAACAAATATGGACCATATTTTAAAGGGGACTCTAATTTGGTATTCTTACTTTTGTCCCTGCAATCACCTAGAAGTGCAATTCTGGGATGGCAAATTATCATATATTGAGTCTTAGCTACATAATTTTCAAGGTCAAGTAGGTAAGTAGATGTCAATATGTTATCACTTGCACCCAGAAATGGATGCTAAATTGGAGGTGAAAAATTAGAGGTTGCTTTTAACTATTTGTTCCAATATTTAATTTTTGAATATTGCATTACTAGGAATTCATAGCTGTACTAGGAAACAAACAATCATTAATTTTCAGCAATACCGACACCCCTATTATTATTTACTTAACACCATCAATGTGCAGGGCACTTAATAGACAACTATGAGTCAATGTTGATAGGCTCTGCTATAGAATACAGGAAGGTCCCATATCAAGATAACATCAATAAAGAATCTGGGAAAAGTTATTTCTAGTAATGATTGTGGACATGACATCTGATGTCTCATGAAAGATTTCATTCTTATAATATTTAAATAGTTTTTCATCTTCCATATTGCAGTTCCTTTGTGCAGGGAACCAGAGCATGGGAACTTGTACCGCTCTTTCCACTGGAAAACTGAAGAGACCTGTATTCGTATTATAGATCTGACAGCAATAACAAGAATTTTTTTTGGATACATTTAGTTTTACAAGTTTATAAGAACTATATTGAATAGACAAAGGACAGGTTTATAAAATGACGTAGTCTATTCTAGTCAGATTAATTGAGATACCTGGGCATCGCTGTAGTACCAGCCAGGGCCGGCGACAGGGGGGTACTACGGGTACAGCTGTACCAGGCCCCCTGACTTTAGGGGGGCCCTGGTACACAGCTGTACCCGTTGTCGTCCCCCTTGTCGCCGGACCTGGAGAGCGGGGAAGGGGCGGGGAGGCGGCGCGGCTCTCCCCCGGACAAGCGAGCCTGGCCCCGGCAGGAGCTGTGAGCCCGGCCGGCGGCAGCAGTGCAGTCCGGGGGAGGGGGGGGGGAGAAAGGGCGGCTCACGCAGCTCTCCCTGCCCGGGGGAGGAGGGGGGGAGCGCCGGCTGGGCTGGGCTGGGAGGGGCCCCATCCGCTGTCGGCTGGGCTGGGGGGAGGGGAGCGCCGGCTGGGCTGGGCTGGGGGGGGGGCATCCGCTGTCGGCTGGGCTGGGGGGGCCCCCGGCTGGACTGGGGGGGGGGCAAACTATCAAAGTAGGGGGCCCCCAAATTTCTGTCGCCAGCCCTGGTACCAGCACTCAAATAAAATGGAAGGTGCTCTAAGATAGAGATTCTAGAGTATGTTTTCCATCTTCCCATACTGAGGTAATCAATGCAACTATATTGGTGACAGCTGGGAGGGAGTCACAGAGTTTGTTCACACATGTTAAATGTCAAGAAGCCATCTGAGAGAAATGATGGGTTGATGTAGAGAAAGGAACAAATAAGAAACAAAAAGCTGGCTGAAAATCAAATTCTGAGGATATAAAGCTAACGTCGTTTGTTGTTTAACCTCCAGCCAAATCTGACTCCAAGGAAAATCAAGCCAAATACTGTTTATTGTTGCCATGATGTTTACTCATATATCAACCATTCCCCTTTTAGATTATTCTATTTTTAAGGCATAATTTCCATCTTTTGTTTGATCTTTTACCACATAAGACATTTAGCTAATCCCAACATCCAGCAAATCCCAACTTTCCTTGAACGTTTAAATACTATTAACTCAGGACTCCATCCATCTTATCATCATTGATTCTGATCAGGTACATCTTGTGAATGGCTAGGTGTGCTCTGGAACCACAGCCAAGGTTACCAATTTATTTTTAATTAGCACGAGAGTTTTGTTGTTTCTTGTGCATTGTTGTACTTCTGTAATGTCATAGGACTAATAATGGGGAACCTAATATTCTGTGGCAATGGAATGAATATATATTGTACCTTAGGGGAAGGCAGGACAATGATTTCACAACTACTGAAATGAGTGCAACTAGACACATTTATGATGCACTTGTTTTTTGTGTCATTTTTCCAGTAGGTTGGATCTGTCTTCAGTCTCACAGGGAATGAATGGTTATGTTTGCCTTTCTCAGACAGAATCCCTAATTAAAATGGGTTGAAGAATCACCATTTAACAAAGGTTACACTCTTCAGAAGAGGGTAAATAATGGAAAATAAAAACAATATGAAAATATTTGTTTACAATTTTAAATAAATTCACTTTGGCGATGCTTATGTCCTTTATGCAAGCATTTGAGGGCAAATTTCAGAATTGCGGGAAAGATTATTTGCAGAAACTGAATTTTAGATTGGTACACACCTGTATTTATGTTGGAAATATTTGTCTGTTCATTCAGTCAGAGAACTGAAAAAAACAGTATGTACTTATTTGGCCAATTGCAGTAAAAACACGCAGCTTGAATTTAGAATATCTGGAGTCAGTCCACACAGTAAAAAAATTCCATTTTTTTTTTACTCCCTATCCCCCCCCCCCCCAAAGAATAATAAATAACTCCAAGGACATTCAGTTGTCTTGTGGATGTTTTCCAAACACAAAGAGAAGCTTAAATTGTCAAATTATTTATTGCAAATTATTTCCTCAGCTCTAATGATCTTACATCCCATGTTTATTGTATTATCTTAGATACTGTACATTTATTTAGAAGGGAAGTAAATTCAGGATGTTTACTTCACTCCCTTTTATGCCACAACAAGATAGCTCTTGAATTTAAATGAAAAAAGTGCATTTACTTCTCTTTCCTAGCTCTCCAATAAGAAGTCCCCGAAGAGGCGAGCTTGGCTGGTGGTGTTTAGTGATTTCTCAGATAACAAGAGCTTCACATTTCTGTGGAATTCCCATTTGCCAGTGAGCTGCTGCTGCCGCTCGCCTGATTGATATATGACTGCAATGGCACTTTTCCATTTGACATTCTCTCTCCCTCTCTCGCTCCCTCTCTCTCGCTCAAACAACAGCCCTAACTTTTGTGTGTTGCAAATATAAAAGGCAAGCCATGTGACAGAGGGACAGAAGAACAAAAGCATTTGGAAGTAACAGGACCTCTCTTTCGCTCTCAGAAGAGTGTGAGGGAAGGAAGGAGCGGCACATTTTCCAAAGGTAAGCACACAAATAAGCGCTTACTCATATTTTGGGTATTGCATGTACTTAAACTGAGCATTTAATTAATTTATCTGACAAATACATGTTCCCCGAATAGCATGTTTAAAATAAAGTGTATTCATTTAAAAATAACTTCAGTCCTACTACCTACATCATCTTATTATTTCCTTAATTACACGTCTGTCTAAGGATGCCTGCGTGAAATATCTGGGAAGAAAAACAAGCAGTGCACTGTGATTTTGGACAAAGTGATCACATCCATTTCTTTCTGTAATTTTGCATTGATTCTCATTTGTATGAATTTGGGAGGCACTCTGAATTCTGCCCTGAATTCGTAGAAAGAACTATAGTATCTCCAGGACTGCCTTTGTCCCATTCCAATAGAGCTCCATGGACACAGGCAAGCCTGCTAGTTTAACACTGAACTGTTTACTTTTATTACTACTTATATATGCAGCTCTCTTGCCAGTCATCTGCTGGAGTGCTTAGAATAATTGGAAACAATAGGCAGTATTTATTTCTAGCTTTGTGTGTCATGCTTTGCAGGGGCACTTTTAATTTGCACATTATTATTTAACCAAACTTCTGGGAAGCTTCGCCATGGATTGCATAGAACTGCCTATGGATTAGGATGGATCTAATGTACGTATTTGATTGGCTAAAAGCAACGAGGAAATCCACTGTGTTTGTCTTTGCTTTAGCACTGAGGGGTATATTTAGTAGTCAGTTTACCCCTTCAGCACAACAAATAATGCAGTGGGGATGTGTGTTCAGTAGCTCCAACTGGAGGATGCTCAGGCAGGGCACTGCTTTCAGCGACAGTCTACAAGACCACAAAACACCTGCCAGGAGATAGAAAGGATCTTTCAGTACCCTGAAGTCATTGTTTTGCAGGGTAAAATTTCTCTTTAAGAAGAGTGTCATTGTAAGAGGCACGAACATAACTGTCTTCTGTGTGCTTGGGACAAAGGAAGACTGTGGCTGTAAACCGAATAATATATCACAGTACAGTATAACTGGCATCCACTGTAATGGATAAAGTCCAGTTAAAACTTGATTAAAGAAAAAAGTCCCATGTAGCTGCTGAGATTCAGGTGGGTGCAAGAATCCCAGGAAGGTTGAAATCAGCGGATTAAATAGCAATAATCACACTAACAGAGCTGGACAGTTGAAAATGTGGAATCCCATGTTCACTTTAATGATATTAATGACATTACCTGGAGTTCACGAAGCAGCTCTGGAAAGAAAGCTTGTGTGGGAAAAGTGTTTTACATGGGGTGAATATTCATTTTTGAGAGAGAGAGATGTGCTCTGGCAATTAGGGCCTGGGACATGGGGCCAGAATTCTAATCTCAGTTCTGAAGCTGATTAAACGCTCTACCTCAATTTCCTGGTCTGTAAGAAAAGACATAATAGTACATCCCTACCTCATCAGGGCGTTGAGAAGGTTAATTTGTTAATATCTGTACTGCTTTTTTTAAAGATGAAGAGTGTCAGATGACTGTCAAGTATTATTAACAATTTGTAGTAACTTCCAGAGCAACCTGTCTTAATTGGTGCATGCAAGAGACAGTGTGTACTGGTACTAAAGAGCACATTTAAAGCAATAAATTAAAACAACAGTAAGTACAAATTCGCTTCATACCAGTGCTGCATCATGTAATGATTTCCTAAGGGAAGCAACCCAGATGTCTGTTAGGGTCACTACATGTGGGTATAACAAAGGCTGTTCTGTTATTTGTCCTTATTTCGAAGAACAACTTGTTTTTGTGGGATCTACTTTTTTCATTGCTAGTAATACTTGCTTGTGCCCAGATTGGGAGACCCTGACTCGTTAATGAGCAGCTATGCACATGAATAGCTCCATGGACTTCAATGAAACTACTTTTGTGAGTAACTGCTTACCAGTTTGAATCAGAGATTCACCATCTGGCCCATATGACATATAAATTGGCCTTCTCTTGTTGTAATAAGGAAATCTTCCTTCCAGGGTAAATATTTTATTGAGTATCTTTCAGATAAAACATAAAGGGGATTAAATAGATTTTGTTGCTACAAGTTTACATAATGAAAATGGAATTTTATTATTATGAAGCCAATTAACTATGGATGTCAGCCAGCTACTGTGCCACTCTTTTATGAGATCATTAGTCAGATCATTGCCTGCCAGTGCTGCTGCTTAGAATTCAGTTTTTCTCATTTTTAACTCATTTTTAAACAGATGCGTGTATGTAAATTACCCTTGCTTGGATAGCATAGCAATATCACCATTCACTATATCCAGTACTGTTTATAGTAGTAGTGTTCCATTCAGCCATCTAAGCATGGGTAGTCTGTACAGTAGCAGTCGGTCTAACCCAGATAGTTTCAGATGTGCCATAGGGGTCAATGAAATCGCCAGTTTATCCTTGCCTTCTACTTTAATTGGTGGGATTGCAACACCATTCCTTTAGGTGGGTGGGATGTGAGGCACACTCAATGACTCATTCAACAACAAGTGCTCATGTAGTCAACTCCATTCATTGTATCCCCTGAGGTCTGACCACACCACCTCTCTGACTTATCTGCCCTGAAAAGGATGAGGAAGTGAGACGCTCGAGGTTGTTCCTGAACCTGGAGGTCTCTGACATAAGCTTGCAGTGCAGTGCTATTGTTAAGTCATCAGGCCATTTATTTTTACAGATTTTTTTAAAAAATAACATTTTTCAAATTGAGTTGAACTGAAAGTCCCGTGTCTCTAATACCTTGCACTTTGGCCATTTTCTGGAGATAATTGGCACTCTTGGGTTTAGTAACATAGGAAAGACCATGCTGGATTGGACCATTGGCCCAGTTTATTGGGTATTCTGTCTCTGACAGTGGCTAGAGCCGTCTACTTCAAAGGAAGGTATCAAAAACTCCCTAGTGGGCAGTTTATGTAATAACCTGCCCACAGGAAAAGTTTCTTCCTAACTTCATCAGTTAAAGGTTAGTTTATGTCCTGAAGCATGAGGGTTTGTAATCCTTCCAAAAAATCTTTAAAAATCTTTATTATTGTAATGCTGGATGCTCACATTAGCTGTATACATGTCCAGTACTTTCTTAAACCCTCCTTAGTTCATGGCCTCAGTGATACCTCGGGGACTTGAGTTCTACAGACTGATTGTATGTTGTAAGTGTGTTTCTTTTTCATCAGTTTTAAATTTGCTGCCTTTCAATTTCGTAGCATGTCCTCAAGTTCTTGGCTCATGTAAGAGTGAATAGTAGCGCCCAATTCAACTTCTCTCTACCTTTTGTTATTTTGTTTACCGTTGTCTGATTTTTCTCCTGGATGCTTATTGCACTGTAACTCACGTTAATTCCTGGATAAAAGTCTGGATGCAATCAGATTAGCTCATTCACATGTCTCTCTGCGGATGACCGGATTGTTCTAATTTCCCACAATTCTATACACGCATGTTGAGAGGTGCTGTCGCCTGCTCTGACTATGATCAGCTGTTATTTCCTTTTTATATGTGTCAGTGTGGAACATATTAAAGTTTCTCAGTAATGGTATGTTTGGAATCCCTCTGATGCCCCATCTCTAACTTAGCAGAACAATGAAAGCAAGGTTGTAGTAAGCCTTTGAGCAGCTGGTAGTCTATATATTCCTTCTTTTTTTCACATAATCTAATTCAAATAGAATTCGGGTAGCACGGGCACTACCACTTCTAAACACCATCAGCTCTCATCCTATTTACTGGATTTATACTGCGTGGTATATCTGACTAGAGTCCCCTTATATTGCAGGCAACATAGTCTTTCTTTTGGTATCACACCATTTGTCTGCAGAGTACTTAGACCAGCTGATACAAAGGAAACACAGCTATGAGAAATTCTACAAGATCAATATTATTCTAGTAACTTTTCTTTACATCAATCATTGCTAAGGTTTCTGCTGCTGAGAGCTGCATGCATATTATAACTGAGCTTTAAACCACGCTGGAGTGGCGATGTAGAGGCGGTGTGGGTTATGCTGCCCTTTAAGACATGTGAATTTAGGATTGGAGTTAATGCTCCAGCTTTGATTTGGCAAAGGTTAAACATACCAGGACAGTGATACTTGCATCACTTTCATAGCAGTGGGGCTCAAATTGAGTGGGAACTAGACAGTCCTCTTATTACAATGCATGAATTGCTATCATGAGCCGAATCCTGTAGTTCTTAATCAGTTTTTTATTCATTTGGTGAAATTCTTATGAACATCAATGGGAATTTTTCCTGAAGAAGGACTGAGAGTACAAAGGAGTACTGGATTTGGACCGGAACATGTTAGGGAGAGGAAAGAAGAAAAGGTGTTTTCTGATGGCTGCTAATAACTGAAGCTCTCTTGAAACCTAAAAATAAATAAATAAAATCAAATCTTACTTAACAGGCATCTAGCCTAATAAATATCATAGAATCAGAAATTCCCATCTCTTTGTAATGCTCAAAAATATACCATACACATGTTCTAATGCCCGCAAGTGGTGCTAGGCCTCAGAGCAATTTTTAACTCCGTCAACAGGATGTTTTCATGACATTATTATTACTATATACTAATTGTATTACCATCACACTAGGATACCTGGTTATGTACCAGGACCCCACTGTGAGAGGCTTTGACAAACATTATGTTGAACTGTTAGACTAAAGTAGAGGCAATTATAGAAACCAAAGCCACAGTAAAAGTTTGGATGTGAATATTTTCACTAGGGGAGGACAGACACTTGTCTGAGTTATTGTGCAGGAGTGTATTCAGGGCAGGGCTACAACTCCCTATTTTTAAAAAAAATCAATCCTGTGCATTGATCTTCACCCATAAATGATGCTGCTCATTTCCTCTGTACTAAAAGGTGTGAAAATGTATTCTTCACGTTTCTTTTCCTCATTGTGGGAGCTGGATTACCCTTTATTAAACTGCCCCAAATTCATTCAAAATTAGAATAATGCAAGAACACAAATCTCTGTCAAAATTAGCACTTGCCTGAGGCTCTGCCACAAAGCTCAACCAGCTCCTGGGCTCTAATGGGAGTTATTGTACACAAGTCACTCGGGGAATCTATTTAAAGACTCCTGGCAGCAGGAAGGGAAAGGGTAAAAATACAACCCCTCTTTTGTCCACCGATGGTTTTCTTTGGGAGTATATTAAAAACCTTTCTACATTTCTGTCTGGCTCTGTCCACTGGCAGTGTGCCAACCCATAGTACCCACTTCTGGTCGCCATTTCAAGATTGTAGTCACGAAAGACGGTATCTGTTTCCTACAGCAACTAAAGGATGGGCAATACCCCTGCAAACTTAAGAAGAATGCTACTCGGCTGATCCCAGAGCTATTCACCTTAGTTTGGCCCACTCCATGCACTAGGCCCCAATCCTCTAAACACTTATACTTTGTCTTTGGTCAGTAGTTGTGTTAAACTTATGGCACAATTCACGTTCAGACAGTTACTTGTATGTGTATTTGCAGCACGGGGAATCTTGTGCTATATTTGCTGCAAATACTGTTCCCTTTTCCCTCACACCTCTCAGTGTAATACGACAGTGCCACTAATATTTCTAGTCCACTTGTAGGCACTGGTATTTTGTACTGCAATATTAGCATGGCAGATACGCCTTGAATCAGAAAATGAAATTTGTGAGGTTTCCTTCAACTATTGTCATAACATTCAAAGTTTCTGAATCGTCAGCATTAGAGTCCATCATCTCTTCCCATTTTTAAAGCCGAGCATTCTACATTTGCTGTTTGGTAGGATGAAAATTATGGTACTGTCTCAATACTGCTAGAAGATGTATTTCCTTTGCTAGAGGAGACGTTCCAGAGATTTAAGTACCTTCCTTTAGCCTGTTTACTTTTCTCCTGTGCTTATTTGTTCTTTCGAGCTCTTATTTTCTCTGCTCTGGCTTTTCAATGAGTGGTCTTTTCCTTATTGAGCCTCTGTGCCTTTTTCACTATTCCATTACACTGGTTTTCTGCTGGTGGCACTAAACTCAAACTGGTATAGGAGGATGGAGACCGAGGCTCTCGGTGTCCCTCACTAGAGTTATACAGATTCTGAGATGGCCTTTCAAAAATCACAGTGCTCAAAAGGCTTTAATGTGTCTAACATTTTCATCATTCCAAAGCAGGGGGCTTTAAATAGTATTTAAAAATGAGTAGCCTCTTTTTCTACAGTTGCTGATCCTTAACATACTGGACCCGATTCTCAGTTATGCTAAGGCCATTTCATACTACAGGGCGTTAAAATGGAAGAAAATTATTTATACCCAACATACAGCCCGTTCACATGGCTAGGGCACTGTCAGTTGTTAAGTGGCCTTATGCAAATGAGAATCAGGCCCATCAACTTCAATATATTAAAAACAAAATCATGATAGGAATGTTGAAAAGCAGACTACAGAGGAAAATGAAATCTGTTTACTAAAACCGGAGCAGGGTAGTCATAGGGAGCAGAGTGGGCAGAAATCAGCCAATATGACCTTCACATTTGGACAGTCAAAAACATATGTGCATTATTTAAAGCAGTGATACTCAGACTGAGTCTTGCAGGCTGAAAGTGACTCTTTAATGTGTCTCCTGCAGCTCTTTGCAGCACATAATCTTAAAGTAATGTGATTTAATTATTAATCAGTCAGGATGCTTTTATTATGCTATTAACCAATTGTAGTTGATAGATACTTGGTCAATTATTTTGCTGCAATAATTATATATATATATATATATATATAGTAAATGAAACAATGAATTCACACTAATGTGATTCTTTTGGGTTATGTTGATCACTAATTTGGCTTCTGAACAACTGGGGTCTGAGTATTGCTGATTGAAATGTTGTATACAATAGGTAAAATCCTTGCTCCATGCAATAAATGGCAAAACTTCCACTGACTTCAATGAGGCCAGAATTTCAACCAAAATTTATCCTAGATTATCCTGTGTCAGTGAGGGGCCAGTTTCTCAGCTGATGTCAATGAGTATAGGCCTCATGACATCATTGAAGAGATGCTGGTTTATACCAGCAAGGACCTGGCCCCAAATGCTTAATTTGGTATTTGAACCATTTCAGGTAGGGGAAAAAAGCTATTTCAGTTGTGAATGGAAATCTTTTTTATACCACGTCAGTTCTATATATTCACCTGTTTCACGCTGGGTGTAGCACAGCTGATTCTTGCACGCAGACATATGCAATGACTCCCATCTTAAGTGGATAACTACTGAAAGAATAAACATGGTAAAGGGAAAATTCTGCTGCTTCTGTGCCCTCATGGTGATGGAAGGGCCAAGCAGCAGTACGGGGGTGGGAATAAGGCTATATAGATGCTGCACTCGGGGGCTTTGCAGCCCATCACAAAGCTAAGTCCCCAGTAGCTGATTACAGGAGCATACAGGACAGGCTGGAGTGCAGAGTTGTGGAGGGCTATCTATAAGGGTACCTGGATTGGCGGGTAATGATCAATCTGTCGAGGATCGATTTATCGTATCTCGTGTAGACGTGATAAATCAATCCCCGAGCACACTCCCTGTCAACTCCAGAACTCCACTGCTGCGAGAGGTGGAAGCAGAGTCGATGGGGGAGCGGCAGCAGTTGACTCGCAGCCACGGAGACACCCAGATAAGTCAACCTGAGATGCGTTGACTTCAGCTACACTAGTTGCGTAGCTGAAGTTGTGTGTCTTAGGTCGACCCCCCCCCCCCCCCCCGCCAGTGTAGACCTGCCCTAAGTCTATCAGCTGCATAGATCCACTAGCCACAAATTCAGTTTATGGGGACTCAATGGGCCATTCCACTACTGGGGGCTAATTGACTGTAACAACAACTCTGGAAAGGGGTATGGTTGTCCTATACCTTGCTTCTGGACAGGAGGGGAATTTATTCTCCCAACTTCTGTATAATTTCACTTTCCCTCCAACTCCAAGCCCATTGAATTGCTCTTTGCATGGGAGCTGAGAATTGCATCCTAAAGGAATTAATTATGATTCAACTTGATAATGTCTATTTAACTGGCCTCTCTCTCTGAAATAATTATAGCTATATAAACTGTAGAATTATATAATTTAGACAGCCTTAATAGTTCCATTCTCCCTCAGATTTGGGGAGTTTATATCTTTTCAAAACTTGAATCTTTTTGATGTAAGCTTTTCCAGGCTTAATAACGTTGCCTGAAAGTCATTAAAAAAAACCCCAAAAAACAGTCTGACCAAAATCGCTGCAGCATTTCTGAGTATAAGAACAGTGAAAAGTATATTCTTTATATACTAATGAAAATATGGTGACATTTTTTTATCCTGTATAGTTGCGGTGTCTTGTCTTTTGCTGTGTACAGAACAAACTCAAAATAAAAGAACCACATGGCATGATGGGATCCAAATAACTGTGTTTACTAAATATACCTAATATGCAAGGCCTCAATATGTATACAAACTGCTGCTCTGGCTATGTTCTGCCAGCTTCTACAACCTAGATCACACTGACTGTCACTAGAGAATCTTAAAAGGAATACTACCATATTACTGTAATATTACAACCAGGGAATTTAAATTTGGCAGGGAACTAGCCTTTATTGAGAAGGGGTTTTGACTGCTCCACTGAAAACTGGTTTTAATCAGATATTTTTCAGGCAGGAGTTCACAGCTTTAGGGGTTTTTCTTAAAAAACAAACAAACGTACTTCTACATACATCCAAATGAAAATGTAACCTCCTCATTAAATTAAATGAATTAAAATTCCTATCTGACTATGATGTTATTTCTCATAGCTTGTTTCATATGTGCATATAAGATGACATTTTGTGCTACGCCTCTAAAAGACACAGCACAAAACTTATAGTTCAGGGTGATTAAGCCACCCTTTCACCCGCCCACTTTTTCACCCTTTTGATTTTGGGCTGCTGCAGGGGTCAGTGGGGACTTGGGAGTGACTTAGAGCTGGTTGAAATTCTTTGTGTGAAAAAAAATTTCAATTGAAAACTGTGGGTTCAGTGAAACAGAAATTTTCCATGTGAGAGTGTTGATTTTTGCCAAAAAACAAAACAAACAAACAAACAAAAACCCTGAACAACAACCCTGATTTTTTTGATTAGGAGAATTGACACATAGGATTCTGTTTTGAGTTGACATTTCAAAAGACAAAAACCTGTGGATTTGAAATTAAAAATGTCATTTTCATATTTTTGAAATCTTTTTGTGTCCATGTTTCCAAACTGCTTTTGTGTCCATGTTTCCAAACTGCAACTGCTCAGAATATTTTTTCTTCTGAATTTTTTGATATTTTGATTTTCTCATTTCCAAACATTGAAATGTCCCATGGGCCACAAATTCCATTAGTTTAGTGTTAGAAAAATGTATTATGTAATTACATATTTGTATTAGAACTTATTTACACATGCAGTTATTATGATTCTATGTATAATCGTGGTAACTATCAGTACAAAATTAGCTTTATACTATGTATATATGCAATAGAACACAATTTTCCAAAAATATAGGCTATGTTTATATCTAAAATCTCTCTTCTGGCTAATTTTTTTAAAAAAATTCTTCCCTCGTATTCCAGTGGAGCTGTCTCCAGGATTTCCTAAGATAGTTGCTCCCCTTTTATTACCTTTTTAGAGCTATATTAATACAAACTGAGAGCTATATTACTGTTTTGAATGGATACTGTGATATGTTGGTATAAAAGATGTGTAGACCTCATCTTCCTGTCCCCTACCTATCCAGTCCCAGGACAGAAAGGTATATAGGGGACCCAAAAAGGTGGGGGAAGGGAACCATTACATGCAGGCTGCTAAATATGGACACAGGAAGGCCTAGATCTGTGTATAGTGATGATTATAGGAGACTTCAGTTACAGGTAAGTAATGTCTGTGTGGACAACGTGGAGAGAGATTCTAAAATATCCTTTTATTTTACAGATTTTCTCCTTTCCTGTCTTTCCCCTTTCATTCCAATCTATTACTTTCTATGACACTGATTTATATGAGTCACATTTTCCTAGTTAGTCTCTGTGTCCTCCAGGCATCTCTTAAAAAATGGAGATGGGCCTTCACAAATCAAGTCGGGTCTTTGGGTCTTAGTCATATCTACTAACTTCAACAGTCATACCACTCTACATGCAAAGCAATGTGAAGACATGAAAGGCAGCTTGTAGGTAGGAAATGTGTTGGGACACATATAGTGGAAATTGAGGCTGTCTGGGCATATATTTACTGGGGGTGCAAATGGGGGTGTGGGGTTACAGGTAAATGTATTTGGGTGGAGAGGGAATTTCTGGGTGAGTAATACTCGTTAATTATGTTGGAGAGAGACCTTTTGAAGAACAATATTTTGGCCAGCTTGTTTATATTAGGTAAGCAGAGAGAGCTAAGAGAAGAGTAAAAGACTGGGTGCCCTATTCTTTGTGATACATAATGGTCAGGGATCATCTTAATTATAAACAATGGCACATGCAGGGATCAGCTCAATG
The DNA here is from genome assembly GCA_032164245.1 of Sternotherus odoratus. Lineage (NCBI taxonomy): Eukaryota > Metazoa > Chordata > Testudines > Kinosternidae > Sternotherus > Sternotherus odoratus. Next base: position 171,182,228 of record JAVMKO010000001.1, read on the forward strand.
TCTTGGATTTCTGTCATATCTTGCTACATTCTTGGCGCATGTTTCATTGACATCAGTAGGACAGTTTACAAACAAATCTGAGTTTCTAAAGATTTTAGGTTTTTCAAGGTTTTGCTTTGCTTGTACAATATCTCTTCAATGTCAGTTCTCTTCGGCTGAAAAACATTTGCTTGGGAAATATCTCAAGGCAACGGAAGGAGTTGGTATCTGTAACATATACAAGTTTACATTAAAGTTATTCTTCCTTTTCTTTATCAGTAAGTGAACTGATTCTTCCTTTTCTTTATCAGTAAGCGAACATTGCCGCAATAGCAAAAAAGCATGTTTTCCTTACATCTAATACAAGAATAGCCTGTCTAATATTTTTCACATTTTAGAATTACATTTCTTTGTAGATAGAGACTTCATGTGTCCAGGTTTAGCCTTAAGAACATTGGCTCCAAATTTGTATAAACTCTGGAACAGCTTACCAAGTTATGCATTCGCCTTTCTTTACAAAAGTGTAAGAGCAGGCTCTAAGGGAATGTCTATACTACCCACCGGATCGGCGGGTAGTGTTCGATGTATCAAGTATTGATTTATCATGTCTCGTCAAACCATGATAAATCGATCCCCGAATCGATGCCTGTACTCCACCTCGGCAGGAGGAGTAAGCGGAGTCGATGGGGGAGCCGCCATCATCGACTCGCTGCCATGAAGACAGCCAGGTAAGTCGAACTAAGATACTTTGACTTCAGCTACGTGACTAGCATAGCTGAAGTTGTATATCTTAGGTGGAAACAACCCCCCACCCCCAGTGTAACCCAGCCCTCAGACTACACACAAACACTGAGTTGTGATGCCTGTCAATTTCATTTCACATTGAAATCATTTTAACAACATCATTTAGACAAAATAGTCAGCAAAGCAGACGGGTGATAAAAAATACACATTATATTATCAAATGGACAACCAGCTCTTTGAGAATTTTTTTTTTTATCATGTCAACTGTATCTGTTCATAAAGCCCATCTATTTTAATGCTGCTTACCAGCTCCCTTTGCTATCTAAAGGGATCCAATAATTGACAGTTCCATCAGGTTATATATGTAGTAAATACAAAATGAAATGGCCAGCTCAAAACTATTGGCTCCATTACAGATCTTTCAAGGGATTGTGATGAAGAAATTTAGGGAAGTGACATACTTACCTTGTAAGGATATTGTTCCAGGCAGTTCTGATGAGGGTTCTGTGTTCTGTTGTCCAGGGGATTTCTCACATTTTTCAACATGGACCAGAAATCCAGATGACCATGTGACTATCTGTGTGACTTCATCTGCAGATACGTATTCCCACAGCATCTCTGGGATGTCCTTGGAGGTTATGCCATTCAATGTATTTTTCAGATCTTCTTCCTTAATTAATGGTGGGGAGAGAGTGAAGCTCAGGAAATGCACCCGAAGAGCAAGCATGGCAAAACTGTGGGTGAATTTGGTGCTCATGAAAGTGAAGGGCTAAGACCACTAACCAGAACCAGATATGTGGGTAGGTGCTCTGCCACCTTCCCTATTGAGTATGTCTACATTGCAATTAAAAACCAGTGCCTGGCCCATGCCAACTGACTCGGGCTAATTTTGGGGTAGATGTTTCGGCTCAGTCTGAAGTGTAGGTTCTGGGACCCTCCCCTCCTAGAGCCCATAGCAAGGGAGGGTCCCAGGGCCTGGGATCCAGCTTGAGCCTGAACATCTACCCTGCAATTAAACAGCTCCTTAGCCGGAGCCCTGTGAGCCCGAGTCAGCTGGCATGGGCTTGTCAGGGGTTTTTAACTGCAACGTAGACATACCCTTAGACTCTAGACCACATCGCTAATGCACCTCAGCTTTGACCTGCTATATCCCTTCCATTCCAGTCACTGGCCTCTCTTGAACAGAGACTGATAGCTATTCCAGATTGTGTGATGGCTTGTTGATATGGATGGCTGACCACTAGAGACTGGGATGAGACCACCAAATACATTTTCATATGCTACCTGAGCCACAATTTCCATCTTTTAATGCAGAAGATAGTCCCTTGAAATATGCCTTTCAGCATTTTAAGTGAAGGCAGGCTCTTTCATTTGCAGAAATCCTAAATTGTGTTACAAATCATCAGTATTGAAGTGAACCCACTGGAGACATTATAAAGTAAAAAGCGCTGGCATTACAGCACTTGTGATAATGAAAGTTAATATCATCATTATTAAAATGATAGAACAGTGCTTAAAGTAACAAGGACTTGACCTTCTCCTTCATAATCTTGCATACTGTATCTACAGTGAAAATTATGTTCACCCAGTGTAAGATATTTTGGCTAACAGAAATCCTTTGAGCCTTATTTATGTCTGTTTTTATCTTGCAGGCTTTTTGGGGGGGTCAAACTGTAATTTATGTTGTTTTTGTTCCAGCAACGTAGAAGACTGTTTGATGGATTACCACCGCAACAAAACTCCAACTTAAAAAGAACAATGACAACCAAGAGACTTAAACCAGGCTTTTCATCTTCCTTGGAAGGAACTGAGTCCCAATATTTAGAGTTTTTTTAATACTCTATCTCCCTCTGCTGTTATTACTGAGAAGTTCTTCAGCAATGGGAAATCATGTACTAGCAGCTTCGATTTCCATGCTCTCCCTTCTTGCAATAATGGGAGACACAGTCAGTAAAACGGACAGCTCGTTCATGATTGACTCAGACCCAGGTCGCTGTATGAGGCATCATTATGTTGATTCCATCAGTCATCCCTTGTACAAGTGTAACTCAAAGGTAAGTACCTATTTAAAAAATGATACCAGGCCTTCGTTATGAAGAATATTCCTAAAACCAACTAATAATAATAATTATTCTGATGTGAAATATTAGTACCAAAAACAAAACAAAAAAACGTGGAGCAGAAAGCTGAATTCTTAGATCAGAAGTTTTGTGCTTTCTCACCAGCACAGTATGTGGATGTGTGAACAATAGTTATCAGATTCATTTTTAAAAGAAGCAAGATTGAAGCTGAATTGCTTGTGCATGCTCCTAAGGTTGGAATCTAAGATCACCTTTCAACTTTCTCCCTCAATGTTTAGGCTATATCAGAGTGAATATTTGATTCTGAAGAAATGAGAAGAAATGGTGCTTTGTAGACAGATACCTGAGCCACAAAATTCACATCCAGATCTGAACTGTTCCATGGTGTTCCTTGGGAACTTCCTTGGGAAATTTCAAAGTGCTGTATCATGGAGGGCAGCATCATTATCCCCATTTTACAGATGGGGAAACTGAGGCACAGAGCAGTGAAGTGACTTGCCCAAGGTCACCCAGCAGGCTGCTGGCAGACCCTGGAATAGAATCCAGGTTTCCTGAGTCCAATTACAGTGCTCTGACCACGAGCTAACACTGCTTAGGATTTTGATACAGCCCATTATAGGGAGTGGGCTAGCTGTGAACATCAAATCGTCACAATCCAAACTTCCTATAAACTTGGATCCAGTTTTGGTTTGGACCAAGCTCAGTTAATATGGATTGCATAAAGACATGCACTTTGACTGGCTATATAAAAGTAATGAAAAAGATTCTGAACAACTTTACTCAATTTTTTTTTTTTTTTACTGTTTAGTTTCTAGTAATTTTTCACCTCTCAGTTTTGCTTTTCCACCAAATTTCAGAGGGATCACTATTTTTGGATTAGGCTGTTTTGCATTTGCTCCTGTTTCTATCTTTCATTTGAAATTTCAAGCTTGGAAAACTTTGAGCCAAAGTGTTATAGAGTCTCTGTATATAGTCTACAGTAGCTTCCACCCCTCTCTCTGTTGGCTGCTGGAGTGGCCTCCTCCGCTCCCCCAAATCAACAAAAGAGACAAGCCCTTCACCGCTCGTTGCAGAAATGAGCTGGAGACCACATAGTTGCCAACACCAGTGCTCTTTTATTTCCTTGTGCAAGCCGCCCCACCACCACCTATATACAGTTATTTACACTCTACACTATATGCAAGTACACTTGCTTAGCTGCTTGGGGGACAGCTAGCTCCTGCAGCTAGTCAGGAACACCAGCTACTTGCTCTTTCCTATTCCCCCCTGTGCACTTCCTTCCTGACAGCTTTATCCTTCTGGCCTGGAAGGCTCACAGGTGTTTTCCCTTAAGCCCTTCCTTCTAAGAGCCACACCCTGCCTGCTCCAATTAACTCCCCTAGCTGGGAGCTGAGCTAGCAGGAGCTGAGCTAACAGGGGCTGTCTCAGAGCTTCTTGGCCAGCACCCTGTTACAGGGCCATTCAGACTCTCCCCTCAGTGAGTTTCCATAAACGCCCACAGTTGCTAATGAATAACAAAGGGTTGCTTTATTAGGGCTGCCGGAAATACAGAGGTGCAGTTCAAGTTACAAACAAAAGATGATGGACACAATAGGCCCCAACTCAGCCTGTAGGGCAATTCAGCACAGGCGTATAAAGGTGGGGCTCCCCAGGCCTAGTGCTGGGGCTATTCAGATCAGGCTATCCCTCTCCTGGAGGCAATCACATGCTGGCCTGCAGATACCCTGGACAGAGTCTAGTCCTTTCATTCAGGCCAGTCCCCATACCCCCTATCCATCATCCACAGCCTATACTGGTCCCTCCCAGCCAGGCTGTCAGCCCTTCAGCACCTAAAATGCCCAGCCTTAACCATCACTCCAAGGCTGCTGCTCCTGCCTACTGGTCCTGCTCACTCACAGCCTTTAGTTCCATCCTGAGCCATGCCCCCTCTGGCAGTACTTCCCTTTCCAGTGCAGCAGGGATTTTGGAGCCCACCGGGGATTAACACAATTGCCAGTAAGGAGCCAGCAGTTTTCATTATATTATTGCATGGTTGTCTCTCTCTGCTATGCCCTCCCTTACTCTGTAGGCATATTGGATTGGAATGCATGAGTTTCATAATGTTGCCAACTTCTGCAATTTTGTCCCGAGTCTTGCAATATTTGATGTTTTTCTTAATCCCCAACAGGAGAGACTGCATGAAAATCTCCGCTTTCACTTAAAAATCATGATTGTTTAAAAAATTGCCTTTTGATTTCTGAGGCTTTACAGTATACTCACTTCACACTGGATTTTCTCTTCCACCTGGAGGACTAAAATTTTTTGATTTTAAGCCAATGGCATGATTTTTTTGGGGGAGACGGGGCTGGGACTCATGATTTTTCAGTTTTCGAGGTTGGCAATACTGGCAAAGTTTATCTGATTTCTCTGTGAATGAAATGTGTTCACTCTAAATCCTTAGGGATCCCAGCCTGTTTAACTGGGTTATGCATTTGTGGTCATGGGGATGACGTAGGGCTGCTTTCTTCTGGCCTCATTAATAGATTTATTATTTAGCTAGTAATGGAGTTGGGGGAAATATTTTGGCACAAAAAGGTTTTCTGATGAAAAATTAGTCTTCAAAAACAGAACTTCTTGTGGAACAATTGGTGACATCTTGGACAATTTTCATTTAGCAAAAGCTTCCATGACATCTTAATCTATTTTTTAATCAAAATTTTGTTTGAAATCGTTAGGTTCCATAATAATTTTTAAACTGGGTTTGTTAAACATTTGAATTTAAAAGTTTCTATAAAATTCTTGTGGGAACTTTCACATAAACTGGAAAATGGGTCCATTTCAAGCCCTGCAAAATGAGTCCATTTCGAACCCTGACAATTTCCTATGAAACTGTGTTTCAACCCGCTCATATTGTTAAGATCTTGTAGATCCAGGATATTGCAACCATGAGGAAGACTTCAAATTCTATTCTGAAGCTACCATACACTACTAGCACAATATTAGCTTCCCTTATGCAGATTGGCCTCAGAATCTGTCTTAAAGTATGGTCTGATAAAATATTAGTTTGAAATATGTAGGTATGGTATGTTCTTTATATACAGTGTAGAAATACTGAGTTTCTGTTGGATTAGCTGTGTGTTTTTTGTGTATTTTGTTACCCCTTGTACTGTTTCTTTGTAGAACACAGACGGATAATGTATTTCAACCATAGATTTATGTCATTTTTTCTGTGATGGGTTTGTACCCACTGCACACCCAATTTTCTACACAGTTCTGCTAACGGGCTTCTTTCCTGCTGTGTTATACTTGCTACTGCGTCATACAATCATCAGAATTAGAGATGGAAAATCCATATTAGGTTTTCTTGTCCATTGTGGGCTAATGAAGGATTATGTTCTAAAATATATCAAATACTTTGTTTTCACCTTCGAGGCTGCCAATTGCATACACTTCTGTGACATTTAATATGTCCATTGAATGCAATTTGGTTGATGACATCCCATTCACTTCTGATCAATGTTCCCTCTAATTTTTGACAGGCCGTATGCACAAAAAATTTCTTCTGTGCAAATTTTTGTGCTTCTGTGCAAATTTTTGGGAGTGTGGTGTGGGTGCACGGGATTTAGGATTTGTGTGCGCATGCACACATGCACAGCTTAGAGGGAACAGTGCTTGTGACCTCAACTGGATGTTGAACACAGGCTTCAGGACTGAGAAGCTAACATAGTAATAGACTATGTAGAAAAGACACCAAGAAGAGACACTAGAACAGGGGTAGGCAACCTATGGCATGAGTGCCGAAGGTGGCACACTAGCTGATTTTCAGTGGCACTCACACAGCCCCTGTCCTGGCCACCGGTTCAGGGGGCTCTGCGTTTTAATTTAATTTTAAATGAAGCTTCTTAAATATTTTAAAAACCTTATTAACTTTACATACAACAATAGTTTAGTTCTATATTATAGACTTATAGAAAGAGACCTTCTAAAAACATTAAAATGTATTACTGGCACGCAAAATCTTAAATGAGAGTCAGTAAATGAAGTCTCGGCACACCACTTCTGAAAGGTTGTCGACCCCTGCACTAGAAGGTAATTCAATCTAAAAGGCAATGTTCTTCTACTTTGACCTAAAGCAAAGCATTTTTGTCAGCTCACAATGAATTTAATTCCCTGACCAGTCTTAGATTCCAGCTTACCTCTGCCACCAATACGCATTGGAGCCTAAGGCACTGAATCCCCAATGCCTCTTGAATCAGTACCTCCTGAATTACATTACCGTCATAAGGTACTCTTCTGCCAAAAGAGTGCTGCAAGTGACATCTGAGAATAATGAGTCCAGGCTGGACAGAGAACATACTGTAAGAAGAGTTTTTATGATATGGTTAAGATAATAGTGGTAGTGGAAAAAGATCACATGAGATTTGCAGTAGTTCCAGCTCAATGCCAGGCCAGAAGTACTACAGCTATAACATCGGGACACGTATTTCAGCATGTCCACTTTCAGGCTCAGCCAGTCACGGGAAATGGAAATGTGCAAATGAGAAATACTACCACTAATAAAAGCTTGAATTCCCAAAAAGATATGGTTTGAGTTGGGAAAAGCTCTAGGCCTCTTTGTAATTATCTCTGAACCTGTCATAAGAACTACTCCCGCTCTTTGCAACCTTCAAAATAGTTGAGTCCTGCTGACTGTAAATTAGGGTGGGGCTTTGGCAGTACAGAGGGACAGTCATGATCCTCCCCATCATTCCTGTATTGCATTAGGAAAGCAGTACTGTACTACCTAGGGAGACTAGGCATCCTGTTTTTAAAGGGACAGTCCTGTATTTAAGCCCTCCTGCAGGTGTCCTGACTTTTCCTTAAAACCGGGTAAATTGTCCTGTATATTTATGTCTCTCCCCTCCCCCCAATATCAGTACTGCTGGCCAGATCCCGGCTCACCAGCTGCCCACCCACCAGCAGAGAGTGGAGGGAGGTCCAGTGGGCAATGATGGAGGTGGTTATGCAAGGTTGATGGTAGGGCAAAGATGCAGCGCAAGGGGATGGCCCCGAACCTGCAGGTTCCACAGCAGCCCCTGGGGCAGGGGTTTAGCACCTTATCCCCCCCCCCCCCAGGTCCTGCCTTCAGGGAACGTGGGGCTGCACCATCCCCAAGGCACCCTCCTCTGCTGAGCCACGTCTCTGGCTGGGTTCGCTGAAGCCCCTGCAGTCAGGTTTCTGGGCCCTGGTGCACCTTAGGACTGGTCTTCACTACCCGCCGGATGGGCAGATACGGCTCGATCTATCATGGATCTATTTAGCATGTCTCGTCTAGACATGATAAATCGAACCCCAAAGGCACTCCCCGTACATTCCGGTGCTCCAGCTCGCTGAGAGGTGCAAGTGGAGTCGACGGGGGAGCACGCTACCACAGTGAGGATGGCAGGTAAGTCGACCTAAGATGCGCCGACTTCAGCTACGCTATTCACATAGTTGAAGTTGCGTATCTTAGGTCGACCCCTCCCCCTCGTTAATGTAGACCTGGCCTTAGGGCTTAACCCCTTCCTGCCCACACTGTAGCTGGAGGCAGGTAGGATATATCCGTGTCCAGCAGCAGCTTGGAGGTGTTAGCTGCCTTTCAACACTGTGAGGGCAGGAAGGGGCAAGTTGCTTCCAGCCACACACTGGGTGTGGGGAGGGAAGAGGGAAGAGATGAGCTCTGCAAAGATACATGCTAGGTCATCCCTTCCCCCGCCCTTCTCCTCTTCTGCAGCTGGAAGCAGCTCCTTTCCTTTCCCTCCTGCACAGTGCTGCAAGGCTGCTGCTGGCTACATTCTGTATGAACCCTGGCAGAAATCAGGGGAGGGGGGCATGTGACCCTGCGTGCCCACCACATGTCGCCTCAGGAAGACACGACACCAGGTACCAGCATAGGCGGGTCCGTCCAGGGGGCCCAGCCAGGCGTGGACGGTGGAGAGCGCTGGGTAGGGAGGGTCGGGTTGGTCAATCACTGCCCCCCCCCCCCCGGGTGAGAGAGGTGTACTAGAGTGTGTGTGTGTGTCTCCTTTCCCCATGTGTGTGTGTCACCCTTTCCCGTGTGAACCCTAATGCCTTAATGATAAGAAGGTAAATAAAAAGAATCCAACTATGCAGTATTTCTTTTTAACAGGGGCTCAGTCAACTTGATGTTAATTTGAATGTTTGTACTGCATAATTCTGATGGATTGCTGTTGAAATCACTTGAATACGAGTAATTTTACTTGGTGTCCCATATTCAGCATAGGGAAATATGGTCACTCTAGTACTTCCAGAATAGCATTACAATATGACATGTACATGGTTGTGTAGGGGAGGAGGAGAACTCAGACATGGATATTGGGTTATAAAATACCCATCCATTTCTATTATATATACACTTACTCTGTTAGTACACCATGCCATCATATCATTACTAATTATTGAAAGGAGTAATATTCTCTATTTCACTATGGTATGCAATGCAATAAACATCTGCTGCAAATGATTAAATGGCAAAGCAAAGCTTTTAAAGTACATGCTATTTCCAGCTTATTTGCACACCTACCAAAATATACTGGTGCTGTTTGGGATTTAAGAGGAGGTGATTAAATTACAGGTTAGTCCAAGAGTTTAAAAGGCCATCTTAATGTGAATTCTGACTGCTTTTTTTCCTACAAAGTTTATGATTCCCATGATGCAGTGGCACTCTTAAAATTTACACTGTAATCTATAAATTGGTGTTTTAAGGAAAAAGTATAGGTTTCCTGTGCACAGTAATTTTTAAAACTATCTTTCCGTTGGTACATGAGCAAAATTCTGCAATGATATGATCTGTAAAGAATGTGATGCTTTGTTTTAAAATCACTATGTTACATTTATTAGGCTAACTAAACAATTACAATGAAGTTTTATTGCAAAAAAAGATGACTTTTTGTGGAAGACTAGTATTAGTGTCAGCTCTGAATAGATTTCTTGCTGGCACATAAAAAATTCTGCTTTGCAGTTATGTTGTGCAATCTTTATCTTGTCCCCAGTTGTGTTCCCCAGTTCCATTGTTTTCTGCTGCTTCTGGTGACACCGGCAGGTTTAGGCAGAGCGAGGTGAGATTAAAGATTTATATTTTTTTAGGACAGTGGAGCCAAAAAAGTATAAACATTCCCATGCTAAGAACACTATCATTTGCAGGTATTCTTCACCACACAGTGATGGATCATGTAACATTTCAGTTGAAATGTTTTTCTATTAATCTTTGAAAAAGAATTCTTGCAATCAGATAAAATACACAGTGGTACCATTAGACATTCTCAGGATTCGGGGGGCGGGGGGGGGGATAAAAGTAAAATGTAAATTGGAGAGGGTTCAGAAAAAGAGCAACAAGGATGAATAAAGAATTGGAAAACCCCATGCCTAAGGGAGCTCAAACTATTTAGTATCAAAGAGAATGTTAGGGAATGATTTTATCACAATCTAGTAACACCTACCTGGGAAACAGACATTTGATAACGGAAGGCTCTTTGAGCTAGTGGAGAAAGGTATAACACCGTCAGCTGGCTGGAAGTTGAAGCTAGACAAAGTTAGGAATTTGGGGGAGTTCTGTGGCCTGTTACACAGGTGGTCAGACTAGATGATCACAATGGTCCCTTCTGGCTTTGAAATCTATAAATTTTGGCTAACCAAAGTTTGCCGATCTAATTTGAAACACTTCATGTAGGCATAGCAAATACCAGCTGTAAAAACATGCTGGTTGGCCATGGTGTAGGTTTAAAGTCATTAAATACTGACTGTGTCTACATAAACTGTTAACTACAGTGGTTTGAAATAACCCTGAACTTGAGTTAGCTATCATGGTTTTAGAAAGCACTTTTTATTTTTGTACTTTAGACAGGCCCTAACAGTTTCTACTCTTCTCCACAGCCAGACAGCAGATTGTTTGGAAGGGAAATAAATGGTTAATCACCATGAAAGCTCTTTAGTTCTTTCCAGGTCCGTAACACATCTTCGTCTATTGACAGTTCATTCAGTGGAAGAAGAGAAAGACCAGTGGGCCTTTAATATTGTTAGGAAAAGTCAATGATAAGCTTTCAAACCCAGCAAAGAGTTTATATTGGTTTATATTTTCATTACATTATATCTTCATTACATGATATTGATTTACCTCTTTAAGGTGATCTTTGCAAAGAAAAGGTCTAGAAACATGCTTTAAAAAATAAGAAAGTTGAGATTCTCCTTTATATTTCTAAGGGATTCACTTCTAGGATTCACAGACCATAAACGCCAGCTCTGGTGACCACCTGTTTTATTAACTAGAAATGCTAAATATTAGCCAACTAAGCGTCTCAACCTAATTGGTCAGTTATGATTTCAGGGCTTGATTTTCAGAGAGGTCAGGCCAAGGCACAATTGTGGTAATTGCACATACAACTGTATTTGAAATGCAGGCCTTGGCTTTCTGAAAACTAGGCCCCAAATCCCCAGTGCATAATGATGTACAGAACTCAAGGATGCTGATGGTACTTTTTTCTAAATGACTGTACATAAAATACAGCTTAACATTGAACAATGTGGAGTGGACGCTGTCCATTATTACTGTTATGCATCATACGAGATAGTCAAGAACTATTGTAAACATCTTTACCCTATGTTGTAATAAGCAAATGTATGTAAGACATACACAGGCTTAGTCAGCTAACTGCAGTCAAGCACTCTGGGTAATCTCAAACTGCTAACTGAAAATAGCTAATAAGCCTCAAATGTGAGAAATGCAACTCATGAGAAAAATAAGGGAGTATTATACTTGAGCCCTCCTATACTAACTGAGATAAGACACCTGGTGGTGTTATGTGCAAATTAAATTGACTTCCAAAAGTAAGACCTTGATAATGTTACTAATATAGGCTAAAAGTGAAAAATCTCCTGCGCAAGCTCAGCACTGCGGCAAATTAGAATCAATGAATATGTTTCTGATGTAACCTTCCGGTTTCCACATAGTTTTCACCATGTACGGGAATAAATGAATAATCAATGAGCCACATGAATATGTATATCTGTATGTTATAAAAGCTTCCAATTTCTGATATTGGGGGTTGTTCTATTTTCTAATGAGCAACCTTCGGCGCGCTGAATAAAAGCTTAAGTTTAGATAACCTTACCCCTGTCCAGTGCAATAAATCAGAGCACGCGGCTGGACAGAATCTTTTTTTTCTTCTGAGGGAGGGCCCCGTTAAGTCCTCTTACCACAGAACCACTACCACGTGTTTCCCAGTTACTCCTGAGACACTTAAATTCAATTACATTTGAATGAACTCCATGTCTGTATTCCTTGGCCACACACTTACACAGATGGGGTGTGTGTACGTTTCCTAACTCTTCTCTGGTCTATCTTGCAGATGGTGCTGCTGGCTCGCTGCGAGGGACGCTGCAGTCAGACATCACGCTCTGAGCCGATGGTCTCCTTCAGCACAGTCCTAAAACAACCATTCCGTTCTACCTGCCACTGTTGCCGGCCTCAGACCTCCAAGCTGAAAGCAATGAGGTTGCGTTGCTCAGGTGGCATGAGGCTCACTGCTACGTACCGCTACATCCTGTCCTGCCATTGTGAAGAGTGCAACTCCTAGGGGGACACTAGTGCAATGAGGAGAGGAGGGACACTGCTCCCAGAAAGCAACCCAGCCACTGAGAACTCACCAGCACGCTATTAAAGTATTCCTACCACCAGGGCTCAACAAACTGGGTTGGACTTGAGAGGTAGAAAATGAAAGACACGGGGGCCCTGGGTTGGGCTGATCGTGAAAACAAAGACATCCATCTGCTGGTCTGTGCTGAGGACAAAACCCTGGAGACATGAACCCTTTTCCCCCTTTGAAAGGATATTTTGAGGGGGTCTTTTTTCAGGCTCAGCCTTTCTTCAGCTCTGAATAAGGACTGATGGGAGGTCTATTTTTTTTTGCCAGTGAACAATAAAGACGCAGAGAGAGAACAACGGGGCTCCATCAGCTGGAGAAACTATATTCTACAAGAGTTGACATTTGGAAGCAGGATGGCTCCATTCCTGCACATGACTGCTTATTGTGTCATTTTATTCTCGGTCTCCTCGTTATATTGCCCTTCAAAATGAACTGCCTTGATGCTAAGGGATATGTGTTACTTGATAGGGCAGACAAGTTCTGGACAGTTTTAACTGTGGTTTAGCTGAAATTACAAATAAATAATTGAAAAGTGAACTGGATAGTGAATGAGGCATGGGAATAGTCCATCTCTAGACGGTTCAAATGATTATTTGTAGTGGATTGCATCACAACGTGGTATCTGAGTGACGTTTAGAAAGAAAAAGGGTCAGGCAGTTCAGTCTTTCTCCTCTAATATCCCAGGGGTGATCACTATAGCCAGACCATAACTGTCATAAAATGCACTAATTAAAAACTAGATTAAGCACCGGTTTACAATTTAAAAATGGAGCCTGTTCAACAGAATCTCTTCTTAAACTGGGCTGGCCTCAGGAGGAACAGATCTCAGAGCTGCCAGAATAATAACAATATGCAGGAATCATTCTTATCTGTAGATCTCAAAGTACTTCATCCCAAGTGAGTAAGTTTCACTATCCCTGTTTTAAAGATAAAGAATCTGAGGCACAGGGGAGTTAACTGATCTGCCTACAACAAGGCCATGGCAGAGCCTGAATCCCAGTTGTGTACTAATTACTGGATCATGCTGCTTCTCTGCAAGGGAGGATCCAACCACCAGTTGCCTTCCCCTCTAAGACCACTGTTGTACAAGGAAATAGACCTAGCCCATGAGTTACAAAGGTTGGCTGGCATGCTAACAGAGGTGATGGGGGTGGGGAGGGCGTGGTCACATACCCCCTCACTTTGCAGCTTGGCGTGTACTGAGCATGCTTACATGGACTGAGCATGCTTAGTAACATCTGCTGAAATCACTGCCCTCACTGTACCCTCCCGTCCCTCGCTATCAGAAGGCACTGGTCATCTCTGCAAAAAATTTTAAAAAACCAGTTCCCCTAAGATACAGATTACATTTTGTAGTTAAAACTGGCCCTACTCTTAAACATTTAGCTTCCAGGAGGGTCAGTTGAACAATAACTACTCTAGCCTTCCAGAACATGGAAACTATGTAAATGTATTTGGATCTTGGCTCCTTTCAATGGAGGTATTCTGAGTAAGAGAGTCAACCTGCTACAGAATCTCTTCCTTGCACCCAGATCAACCTACATAGGTGTTCCATGTCAGATGGAATTCATGGAATTCATCCATTCATCCATTCAGATGGAATTCATGGATTCCATGGATTCATCCATTCATCCATTCAGATGGAATTCATGGAATTCCAGAATTCATGGAAGTTTCTTCCCTGGCTCATAATGCCAGATTCAGTCCAGCTTCACATCCCCACTGACACCCACATGGAATATGGCTAAAGTCCAGTAGTTACTCCAGCAGTAATCCGAACGCCATTGCACAATGATGAATAGGAGGGGCGGAGGTTGGGGTTGGGAGTGGATAGACAAGTCCAGAATGCAGCCCATCTGTTGTATGCTATCTAATCTGTCTTGAACAATTGCCATATATAGCAACCAGGCTTTTCACAGTTACATCACAGGGATTCCATTGAGCATGCTCAAGGAATCCCCAAGGTCTTTCTCTAATGTAAAGAAACAGATTAAGTGGCCTGAAATTGGGGAGTGAGCATTTCCCTGGCTTACATATGCATTTCTGTGGCCGACCAGGCAAAGCCAATGTCCTTGACCATTACTGCCCCAGGAGTACTATGGGAAGTAGAGACGAGTGTCAGGCATATACTCAGCTGAATTCTGGAGCAGGTTATAATTCAGTAAACACAGAAAATGATTGGGGCCAAATGTACACAGACACTTATAGATATTAGTGCTAGATAGGTGATATAGGCTGAAAAGGGTAGCCCCTGTCTGCTGGAGAGTATCTTGTCATTGATGGCCAGTTTTAGATAAGAACTCTTAGAGCTGCGGATGAAGAGTGAATCAAATTGTTATGAGCGATGTAGCTCATAGTTAAATGCCAGGATCATGACCAAAGGACCACAATGAGATCATTGGACATGATTGCTTATTTCATTCTGATGGTGATTCTTTTCAAATCCGATGAATGGTTTGAACATGACAGTTCGGAGTGTGTACTGAGCACTATCACTTAACTAGTTTGTACAAGAGCCCCTCTCCCAGGAACATTGTTGTGTGCTTTTTTGTGTGTCCAAGCTTCATTATCTAAAACTCTTCATTATCCAAAACAGGATCACGTCTCCATATCTATATATATAAAAGTCAAATGGTGTATGTATGTATGTTCCCTTACTCCTTCCACACCATTTCAGCTAGATACTTGAAATTTGGTACAGTTATAGGCTTTAGGGTTCTAATCAGGGTAAGAATAGAAAATTTTTAAAATCTCACCTCTTACACCCCCTAGGGGTGAAATTCTTTAAAGCTCATTAACATAAACTACACAGCTCACATAACATCATCTGGGCAGCAGGTTAACACATGCTGTTGTCTGTGACATAGTTATGATGTAATAATACAGATACCCAGAGAGCTTAGTGTTGTGTTAAAGCTCAGTAACATCAACTACACAGCTCACATAACATCATCTGGGCAGCAGGTTAACACATGCTGTTGTCTGTTACAAATTACAAATAGTCCAAGCAACGCCGGGTATTTCAGCTAGTTAATTATATAGAAAATTCCCCTGATTATCTGAACCATTAATAATCTAAAATGATAGTGGTTGCCCTAATACATTTTCAGTTTTGTCTTTGATAACTACATTACCTCAAAATATACAAAGTATCCTTGCACTTAGGACAGAGAATTCTGCATGAGCTGAAGTCATGTTATTTAGTTATCGAAGGCACTGGAAACGTTTTAAGAACAACTGCTGGTATTCAGTGTCTCTCCCCTTCTCCTCCCCCCCATGACATCAAGCAGCAGATCCTCAGCTCCACAGAAGTCACTAGAGCACTGACAATTTACACAGGCTGAGGCCCTGCGGCTTAGAGCTTTTACTGTACAGTAGCCAATGTCTCAAGCTAGACATGACTGGATTGATGAATAATACCGATTTTGAAAAACTCATTGGTTGTGCTGTTGCTCTCTCTCTTTTTGGTAAGGGGGGAGGGGTAAAGAAAGACCTTCACACCAGAGCCAATTTAGAAAAAAGAGAATATTTATAGTGAGAGAAAAATTTGGGATATACATATTCCTGTGTCTTCTTTCTATCACAATGCAAGAGCTATTCTTGTGACAATAGGTCTCATAGAAAATATTTGTGTTTTAACAAAAGCTTTCTCTCACACCCGAGATTCCTTCCCCTTCTCTTGATCCTCTAGTGAAGTCGTCTCCTTGTAATCTCAAAATCTGTTGCCGGGCAAATAAATTGTGATGTCAATTCAAGTTTTTTTTACTTAATTATTGAATCAAATAAATATAATATAGTTGGGACATGAAGATGCCAACCCTATTTGCAAACAAGTTGAATTGGTAAATAGCAAACTCTGAGCCAAATCTGTAAGTTCTTACTCAGTTTTCGCTTAGCCCTTCCTCAGATAAAACTCATGTTGACTTCAGAAGATAAGGACTGCAGGCCCAGTTTTCATTCCCAGTGTTTAGCATGGGAATTGTCCAGCCTTAGACAATTAAAATGAAGTGGACTTCATGACAACTCCGTGATTGAATGATATTTAGAAAGCAAAAGGTCATGAAGTTCATTCTTCTTCCTCTAACATCCCCAGGAGGTTATCATTACAGCCGGACTGTAGCTGTCACTAAATAAGTGCCTAAAATTTAGCACCTAAATCTGTATTTTGACACCTATATATCCATTTTAGGCAACTAAAAAAAATACACAAATCATCCGTAATGTGCAACAATATGGATTCAAGTGCCCCATGTAGAGCAACCATCTTTGAAAACAAAGGACCACAGGATTTCACTCATTGTGTGAGAAAATATGAAAATTAAATGACTTTGTTTCCTTAGCATGAGATTGTATGTGATACATATCTAATATGTTCTCAAGGTCTGACTACATTGTAAGTACCTCTATAATAATATTGTTCCTTGAGAACAGAAAGGGAAAGGGACAATTGTCTAGATAATGCTGAGGGGCGGGAGGAGGGGCAGGTTCTTTGCAATAGTGTCCTCTCCTCAGCATTGAATGTGTGTGTCTGGGTGGATTTTCTTTTTCCACTGAGGTTGACCCTTACTGAAGAAGGTTGGTCAGCTTCCTCCAAGAATATTCTGTGGTTTGGCCAGCAGGTGATGCTCCTACAACCAAAGGTCATCATCACCTCTCCCTGCTTTCCTGTCACATCCTCCCCTTTCTTCCTTTCTCTTCATCCTACTCCTAATGTATGGGCCTCAAAATCGGACCCCCAACAATCTCTTCTGTATCCACATTTCCCATAGCAGTACATAGCATCATGCTACTGAATTGGTTTACTTTGTAAAACCATATCCTACTGCATAAGCTGTGCTATAGTTCAATCTGAATTGGGTTAATTGCATTAAAATGATTTACTAATGGAGCCGAGACAGACAAAGACACAAACTCAGTGCATGGAAAAGAACTATAGTGAAGAGCTTCATCATGATGGTTTATGTGTAAGAAATGCATGATAAGCCAATGTTGTATATCAGAGACCCTGTTAGGAAGAAGTTGTGATGCGTCAGAATAAAAAGACCATAATCTAACATACCTTGAGTACTATGGCCCCAGTTCAATGGGCCCACACGTGTGCTTAAAGTCACAGGCATGTTTAAGTGCTTTGGCTGGGTCAGTCCCTAAATAAATAATAACAATTAACTTAAGAGCTCACTGTTTTCTTGAAGATATCCACAGGGACATTAATTACATTTTCCCTTGGCTTGTGAGCATGGACAACTTTTACAGATAAGAGACCCTGAGCCTGTCTGTCTTGCTTGGCATAATCAAGTGCATTTGTCAACTGTCTGTACAATGCTAAGTACAATAAAGGGGCCTGATAGGAAGTTCATTGACATTAAGGGGAGTCCCTCGTCTTTGATGGGCTTCAGATCAGGTCCTAAATGAGAGCTTCTTACTATCCACCAAATAACAAATTAAAACATTTTATAATCTCAGAGACAGGTGTGTGACAGGGCAGCTCTAGCAGATTTGCCCTGACACACAGACCGAAATGTTTAATTTTCAGTTAAATGTGTTTTTTCTGAACAGGCAAGAAGAATAAAAAGTAGAAGTTACTGCAGCAATGGAATATTCCAATCTCCTGCTCTTCTGTGCGTCTTTCTTCAGTGCTGCTTCTGCTTTTTAGCATCTGATTTGGGAAGAAGAGCTATTTAGAATGCTGGTGGGTCCTTTTCTGAGAGGGGAGGTGTATTTCCTATGCTACTAAAATCAATGGCAGGTTTGCAAAGGAGTTTGAAAGGAATGGTATTAGGCCCTAAAGAAAAGAGAGCTCTATGTAGCAGGGAATTTGCCCTCCAGCTCTGTGCAGAGGCATTTTTCAGAAAATCCAAACATCTTAAAAAAGTTCAGAGTACTTGCAGGAGACTGAAAGTGCTCACTCCTGTATTTATAAGGGTGTTTTTCTTACCTTCTTTGACTCAATAGATGTTTGAAACACAA
Organism: Sternotherus odoratus; assembly: GCA_032164245.1. Lineage (NCBI taxonomy): Eukaryota > Metazoa > Chordata > Testudines > Kinosternidae > Sternotherus > Sternotherus odoratus. The sequence goes on from JAVMKO010000001.1 coordinate 171,200,658, forward strand.
AGGTTGAAACAAAATCATGAATGCAGCACAACTGGTTGACGAGTTTACTAGAGAGATTACACTACTACAGGCACGGAAACAGGTGCCCTTACAAATATGCTGCACAGGGTGTTTTAAACTAGCTGCAGGTCAGCTTCTGTGCAAGTGCAAAAAGGGGTGGTAGGAAATGCGAATGAGTCTATCCCTGATATTCTGTGAGAAATGGGTCAAAATCTTTACATGTGGCTCAGAGAAATGCTGGATAGGTGCGCAACAGCCTCCAAATTACTTAGCCAGGCAGGGTGTTGTACAGATATGGGCCCTTCCGTGATTCGGGCTAGGAGAAAGGTGCTTGACATGGATCAGAAGACAGTACTCCAGAGTTCAAGGGTCTTGTTGGTAGGAATAAGATTCCTGTTGGGGCTTCACAGAGAAATGCATCTTCCAGAAATACCAGTATTGATAATTTTGGACCATTTTGGAACATTGTGAAGAATCTAAAAGGGATTTCAAAGAAAGACCATAAATCTTTTGCCTGTGACAAAAATCAACCCTTCCTTTAGCCAGCTGACCAAAATGACCCAATAACAACATGGCTCATTTAGAAAACAAAACTTAAAAAAAATATAAAACTCCCTGAGTCATTTACTAACCAGGACATCGTTTGCTGGGGACTCAGGGGCAGTTGCCCCCTCAACTTTCATAGGTCTATTTGCTTCATTATGGCTTCCATTTCCCCCCAGCCCCAGCTTTGCAGGGTATAACATAATCACATAGAATGTTCTATAGGCTGACACAACTTTGCCTCCCACCAGAATTTTTCTGAAATGATTTCCCTGTTTACAAACATTCTTCTTCTAGGAAGAGTCAAAGAAAACAGGGTTACTGACCTGTAACTGTTGTTCTTCGAGATGTGTTGCTCACATCCATTCCACTATAGGTTAGGCACGCGCTGCGGGCCTGGTTGCCGGGTAGATTTTCCCCTAGCTGCAGACTGGGTGAGCAGGGAGCCCCCTGGAGTGGCGCCACTGAGGCACTCTATAAGTACCCCTGCGACACAGTCTGGCCCTCAGTTCCTTCTTTGCCGGCTAACCTGACAGTGGGGAAGGAGGGCGGGTTTGGAATGGATGTGAGCAACACATCTCGAAGAACAACAGTTACAGGTAAGTAACCCTGTTTTCTTCTTCGAGTGATTGCTCACATGCATTCCACTATAGGTGACTACAAGCAATACCTAGGAGGTGGGGTCGGGTGGACCCATTGCTGATCGTAAGACCGCTGACCCAAACGCCACATCGTCCCTGGTTTGCTGGACTATGGCGTAGTGGGCGGCGAAGGTGTGGACGGAGGACGAGGTAGCCGCCCTGCAGATGTCCGTAATAGGGACTCCCTCCTGGAAGGCCGCAGAGGATGCCTGCGCTCTCGTGGAGTGTGCTGTTACTCTCTCAAGCGGCTTGCCCGCGAGTTCATAGCAGGTGTGAATGCACGAAGTGATCCAAGAGGAGAGCCTTTGGGCTGAAACTGGCTGGCCCTTCATCCTCTCCGCAACTGCCACGAAAAGTTGGGTTGTTTTCCTGAATTGCTTTGTTCTGTCTAAATAAAAAGCAAGAGCCCTCCTAACGTCCAACGTGTGTAACTGTTGTTCCCTTCCAGAGGTGTGTGGCCTAGGATAAAAGACTGGGAGGCAAATGTCTTGATTAACATGGAAGGGAGAGACCACCTTAGGCAGGAAGGCCGGGTGGGGACGTAGCTGCACCTTGTCTTTATGGAAGATAGTGTAGGGCGGCTCGGAGGTCAGTGCACGGATCTCTGATACTCTACGAGCCGAGGTGATAGCTACTAGGAATGCCACCTTCCAGGAAAGGTGTAGTAATGAACACGTGGCGAGGGGCTCGAACGGGGGCATCGTGAGGCGTGAGAGCACAAGGTTGAGGTCCCAAGGTGGGATGGGACGCTTGACGTTCGGGTACAGCTTATCTAGACCCCTGAGGAAACGGTATACCACAGGGTCGGAAAAGACTGAGTGGTTCGACTGGCCCGGATGGAAAGCTGATATGGCAGCGAGGTGGACCCGGATGGTGGAGGTAGAAAGGCCCTGATTTCTGAGGCCTAAGAGGTAGTCCAATATGCGTGGGATAGTAGCCTCACTTGGGACGATATCATGTTGTCTGCACCAGGCAGAGAAACGGGTCCACTTAGCTGTATAGGTACTTCTGGTGGATGGTTTCCTACTTCCCAGAAGGACATTCTGTACCTCGGTTGAGCATAAGAGCTCAGGACCTCTCAGCCATGGAGTAGCCACGCTGTGAGGTGAAGGGACTGCAAGTCCGGGTGCAGGAGGTGACCGTGATCTTGGGAGATCAGGTCTGGCCACAGCGGGAGGCTGATGGGAGGGGCCCTGGACAGCCGGAGGAGGGACGCATACCAGCATTGCCTGGGCCAGGCCGGGGCTATGAGGATGACGTGAGCCCTGTCCCGTCTGATCTTCAGGATCACCTTGTGGAGAAGCGGGATTGGAGGGAACGCGTAGAACAGGTGCCCCGTCCAGGGTAGGAGAAAGGCATCTGTCAGAGATCCCCGGGAGCTGCCTTGGAAGGAGCAGAACCGGAGGCACTTCCTGTTCTGCCTGGAGGCGAAGAGGTCGATGTGGGGAAACCCCCACCTCAGGAAGATCGGCCGGATGACATCTGGCCGAAGGGACCACTCGTGAGTCATAAAGGATCTGCTGAGGTGGTCCGCTAGGGTGTTCTGGGTTCCGGGAAGGAAGGAGGCCACCGGGTGAATAGCGTGGGCTATACAGAACTCCCACAGGAGAATCGCCTCTTGACACAGGGGGCTGGAGCGGGCCCCGCCTTGCTTGTTTATGTAGTACTGGGCCGTGGTGTTGTCTGTCAGCACCGCTACACAGTGACCCTGTAATGTGTCCCGGAACGCCTGGCACGCGAGCCGGACGGCCCTCAGCTCCCGGACATTGATGTGGAGGCAGAGGTCTGACTCCGACCAGCGGCCCTGGGTCCTGAGTTCCCCTAGGTGAGCTCCCCACCCTAGTGACGAAGCGTCCGTCACCAGGGACATGGACGGGCTGGGGGGAAGGAAGGGGACCCCTCAGCACACATTGTTGTGGTCTTCCCACCAAGCCAGAGCGGAAAGGGTGGCTCTGGGGATGGAGAGGAGGGCGTCCATACTGTCCCTTCTCGGTCTGTAGGCCACTGCGAGCCACGACTGCAGTGGGCGTAGCCGTAGTCTGGCGTGCTGTATGACATGAGTGCACGATGCCATGTGACCTAGCAGGCTGAGGAAGACCTTGACCGTAGTCATCGGACAGTTGCGTAGCTGTCTGATGGCTGACTGGATAGTGAGGAACCGAGGCTGGGGCAGGGATGCCCTTGCTACCGTGGAGTCTAGTAGGGCTCCTATGAACTCTATGTTCTGGGTAGGCTCCAGGGTGGACTTCTCCTTGTTGAGGAGGATCCCCAAGCGGTCGAACGTGCTGATAACGAGCCGCACGTGAGCTGACACTTGGTCCCTGGAGGTGCCTCGGATCAACCAATCGTCGAGGTAGGGGTATAATTGTACCCCGAGGCGCCGAAGGGACGCCGCTACTACCGCCATACACTTCGTGAACACCCTGGGTGCGGTGGACAGGCCGAAGGGTAGGACGGCAAACTGATAGTGTTCCCCCGCTACCAGGAAGCGGAGGTAACGCCTGTGTGAGGGTTTGATGCTCACGTGAAAGTAAGCGTCCTTCATGTCGAGGGCAGCGAACCAGTCTCCCGGATCCAGAGAGGGAATGATAGTGCCCAAGGTGACCATGCGGAACTTGAACCTGATCATGTAGGTGTTGAGTTCGCGCAGGTCCAGGATGGACCGGAGGCCCCCTTTCGCCTTGGGGATCAGGAAGTAGTGGGAGTAGAACCCCTTCCCTCTGAACTCCTGTGGTACGGGTTCGATGGCTCCCAGTGCAAGGATTGACCTCACCTCCTGTACGAGCAGTTGCTCGTGAGAGGGGGTCCCTGAAGAGGGACGAGGAGGGTGGGTGGGTGGGAGGAGTGGAGGAGAGCTGGAGAGAGTATCCCACCTCCACCGTGCGGAGGACCCACTGGTCTGATGTAATGTCCGACCATGCACGGCGGAAGTAGGACAGACGGTCTCCGAAGGGAGGATCCAGGTTTATGGTTAGTGAACTGCCCCCGGGCGCACCATCAAAAGTTGGGTTTGGGCCCCTGGGAAGGCTTAGAGCCTTGCTGTTTCCCGCCTTGCCTAGGCCCTTGCCGCCTGCGGTAAGGGCGGCTTCTCCTGTTGGAGGAGTCCTGGGGCGGGCGCGCAGGTGGGAAGAACTTCCTGCGTGGCGGGATGAAGGGGCGCCTCTGTGGACCTGGGGTGTGCATACCCAGGCCTTTGAGGGTTACCCCTCTGTCCTTGAGGGCCTGGAGACGGGCATCCGTATCCTCCGAGAAGAGGGACTGTCCCTCAAAGGGGAGGTCCTGGATTTTATATTGCATGGCCGGGGCTAGGTTGGACGAGGAGAGCCACGCTGCCCGGCGGAGGGCTATGCCCGAGGCCATTGTTCGGGCCGCTGAGTCGGCCGAGTCCAGGGCCGCTTGCAGGGCATGACGAGATATGTCCCTGCTTTGGAGCAATAGGGCCCTGAACTCCTGTTTGCCCTCCTGCGGGAGAGCAGTCTCAAATTTAGTAAGGGCGTCCACCATGTCGAAGTGGTGCCTACTTAAGAGTGCCTGCTGGTTGGCGTCTCTGAGTTGTAGGCCCCCGGAGGAATAAACTTTCCTGCCGAAGTGGTCCAGCCTTTTGGCCTCTTTGGCCTTGGGAACCTGCGCCTCCTGCCCGTGGCGCTCCTTGTTATTAACAGAGTCCACCACCAGGGAGGAGGGCGTGGGGTGAACATACAAGTATTCATAGCCCTTGGCTGGAACAAAGTAACGCTTCTCCACCCCACGAGAAGTGGGGGAGATAGAGGCGGGGGTCTTCCAAACCGACGCCGTGTGGACTTTGATGGTGTTAATGAATGGCACTGCCACCCGTGCCGGGGTGCCCTTCGTTAACATGGTGGTAACCGGGTCGTCCACCATCGGAACCTCTTCCAAAGGCAGATTCATGTTCTTAGCGACTGCCTGGAGAAGGTGTTGATAATTGGAGAGGTCCAAGGCGGGTGGGCTAGTTGAAGAAGTGCCCGCCACTGCCTCTACCCCTACGGGGGAGGCGTAGGGACCTGGTTCCCTAGGGCTCTGTGCCATGGAGGGCTGGACAGCCGATGGTGGTCCTGCCAGTACGTCCAGTGCACCCTCTGAGCTCACCGGGAACCCGGGTTCAGACTGGGTTTCCCGGGGCTGGTTGTACCCCCACGCCGCCCATTCCGGCCAAGCAGGGTTCTGGGTGGCTGGGGCTGGTCCCGCCAGGCGAGGGGACACTGAGGCAGAGGAGTGCCATGGGGCAGCTGCAGTGGCCGACTGCAGAGCTTTAAGCGGAGAGTCATGCCGGGTTCGCGTGCCGGCAGACTCTCTACGCTCATGGTGCCGTGGGCTTCTCGACCGGTGCCGGGAGAAGCGGCGCCCATCCGAAGAGCGGCTGCTGTATGAGCGGCGCCGCCTCAGGGAGTCTCGGTGTCGAGACGACGACCGGTACCGGGAGGACCGTCGGTGCCGAGACGGGGTCCGGTGCCGAGGCGAGTGTTGGCGCCGTCGTGGAGTGGAGCGTCGACCTCTGCGGTGTCGCGACGCCGATCGGTGCAGAGGTGACCGGTGACGGGTCGAGTAGGACCGGTGCCGGGATGCCAAATGGTGCCGGGATGACGAGCGGCTTGGCGAGCGGCGTCTGGAGCGGTCTCTGCGCCAGCTGACGGACCGGTGCCGGGAGTGCGACCGGTGCCGAGAGTACGACCGGCACCTGGCTGTACATGGGTGCCGGGATTCCGATCGGCGCCAGGATTCAGACCGGCGGCCAGAGCGCAAGCGGCGCGAACGGCCGTGAGGAGACCTGGAGCAGGGTCTCAACTCCGTGCGGCGCCGAGACTGCAACTGGTGCCGGGAAGCTGACCTTTACCGGGAGTCTGATCGGCGCCGCGAGATCGATCGGTGTCCATGCCCTGCCAGGCTCCAAGCCGCGATCTCAGTCTCGGTCATGGGCGGCTTGCCCCTAGACCGGACTTGTTGCTGAGGGGTATCCCCTGCAAGCAACCTCCTCGCAGCAGCAAACGCCTCCGGCGTGGAGGGAAGCTGCTGCGGAATCGGCACCCTAAGTGGCGAGACCACTGGCACCGGACTCGACGGGGCCTCCTGCGGCGCCGGAGTCATCGGTGCGGGTGCTGGCGGCTGGGCCTCGGGTCGGCTCCCCGGCGGTGACGGCGGTTGCGGGGGTGGTACCGGCGGCTGCACACGGTCCGGCGCCGGAGCAGGGTGAGGTTGAGGATCCCTCCTTCGCTTGGCGCTGGGGGAGCGCGACCGGTGCCGAGGCTTCGTCTTGGTCGGCTTGGGTGCGGGGCCCGATGCCGCACTCGAGTCCGGAGTAAGAGCCGCCTCCATCAGGATCTGCCGCAAGTGGGATTCCCTGTCTTTGCGAGTCCTGGGTTTAAAAGCCTTGCAGATCTTGCAAGAATCTGCCAAGTGCGCTTCGCCTAGGCACTTGAGGCACTTGGAGTGTGGGTCGCCCACGGGCATGGGCTTCCCACACTCCGCACAGTGCTTGAATCCCGGAGCCTTGGATGACATGGGCTCCGGTAGCAGGGAAACCCCTGCACTTAACTTATTTACACTATATACTATGCAAACTAACTACAAACAACTACTAACAGGAACGATTAAGAGAACAATAGAACAAATAGCTAGGAGATAAGGAGAACGCTTAAGAGCAGGACTCCTGTTCCAACTACCAGCTCAAGCGGTAAAGAAGGAACTGAGGGCCAGACTGTGTCGCAGGGGTACTTATAGAGTGCCTCAGTGGCGCCACTCCAGGGGGCTCCCTGCTCACCCAGTCTGCAGCTAGGGGAAAATCTACCCGGCAACCAGGCCCGCAGCGCGTGCCTAACCTATAGTGGAATGCATGTGAGCAATCACTCGAAGAAGAACTAGTCTATCGATAGATCAGTTTGCCTTTAACTGTAACCACGAGCGCTACATGGATTTTATGATTTTCTAATTTCCATCAGGACCAGGCTCTTTTGACTGCACTCTACGTTCAAATAGAAAAAGCATCTGACAACATCAAAGCATCCATTCCTTTCAGATGAAATCCATATGTGGGTTTCCAATATTGTAATTTTGCAGCAGTAGTAAGATCCTTAAGAACTATCAGCCTCAGTTCACTGCTTTATTTAGAAGCAATTTGGTAACATTAAAAATGAGACTTGATATATATAATACTGAATTTTTTAGATGGTTGAGTCTCTTTTTTTTGAGGCATCTCCCTGCGGCCTCACAACTGTCAGTCCAAGCTCAAGCAATGTTTCACTGGTCACTGTTGAGCAACATGCAGCTCAGATTCTCATGCTCTGGGAGAAATACAGGCGCAGGCAGCTCAAACCCTTTTGGTTTAGGGATCACGAGGTTAATATTGATGCTCATTTGCAAATATGCTCACATCCAAATAAACACAGTGTTCTAAATGCTATGGAAAGAGGGATGTTTACATACACCAATAACGTTATTGAATCTATGTGCATAACACATTTACAATACATGCATATACTGTATTGCTATCTGCTAGATATGTTGCACAGCTATAACAATTATGTGACAATTAAGGAGCTTTTTCCAAAAGAATAACTACACGTTTGTGACTTATAAATGCTGCATGAGCAGAATGACTTGCCAGATTTGGCTCACTTGCAGTTGGCTTTGTGCATAACACTATCCTGTCAGGAGCTTCACTGTTTGGCACTGAGGTTTCAAATATGGGAAAGCTCACAGGCTATAAAGTTTGCCATAGCAAGATGGCTGCAGCATAATGTACGTGTAACAGGGTGCAGGAGGGCAGACATGAGCACGCAGTGACTGAGCCGATAGTATTTATTTAAATAAACCAGTAAACATTTTGTGTGCTCTGTTGACAATTTGCAAAAGTAGAAAACTTGTTTTGTGATTTTTTTTGGTGCCAGAAGATGTTTGTATGTTAAACTATTATAGATAAAAGAAGGCTTCCAACTATTTTTCAGACATGTTGTTATTTTAGTTTCTCACCTTCTCCTGTGGCTACACAAGAGCAGCAGCTGCAGTTTTTATTGGGTGGCTCATTGGGTCTGGAGTCTGGTCTCACTCACTAATTTTACACTATATAACGTCATTGAATTGAATCCAGTTACTTCTGATGTTTGAGAGGAGTCACAGGCTCTTTGTGTGCCCATCAGTTTAGAAGCCATTCTTCTGATCAATCTAATTTCAGTATGGACCAGATCTGGGCATCCTTGTTCATGTTCACTAGTACTTAACTTATTGAACAGTCTCACTGAAAGCAGGTGCGTTATTCAAGAAGTAAGGCAACACTTATTGTGAGAAAAGGAGTTAGACTTTTATCCTGTAGGAAGTCTCATGTCCCTGAAGGGTAGTTTTCCTTAGCAGTCACCCCTTACAGACTGTGTTGCTGGCTGGCTACCTGAGCTCCGCCCAGGCTAAAGCCAGGTCTTCAGACTGTGTTATTTGCTGGCTACCTGAGCCCTGCAAGCTCAGGCCCCAGCCTACTTATAGATTCTATTGTTTGTGGGTTGCTTGAGCCCGAACAGGCTAAAGACAGCCCTGAGGTGGCCTCAGTCCACTACATGGATACACTTGCAATCTATATTTTCTCTAGTCCTCTTCCTTATAGTCAATCCACAGATATTTTTGTTTTAATAACTTCAGGATGTTTGCATGGTTTATTGCTTCTGTAATAAAATTATTGATCTGGGCATTTGGAAACTGTGCCTCATCTAAACTCTTGTATGATATTAAAGTGTGCAGCTCTTTCCCCATTGACTATAACTATGGGATGGCATTGAGCTCTATTCCTTTAGTTTATTATTCATTGTTGTGTATTTGGGAACAATGAGAGTGTGTTCTGTGTTCTATTGAACATGGAGTATGGCACTTGTCCCAAGAAGATTCCTTAATTAACACTAAGGGCTTATCTAGAGGAATAGTTCATGTGTGGCAGACTGGGGTGTAAATCTACCTTACATTAGTGTGCTGCATACCAACTGCCCATGTGGATGTTTGCTGCCCCACACAGTACCCTAGTGTGCTTTGGTCTACTCCCATTTCAAAGCAGGGTAGATCAAAGTGTACTAGGAAACTTCAGTGAGGGCAGGGCAGTAGAGTTCAAAATGATTACCAGAAAGGCAAGAACAGGCATTGTGGGACGTTTCCTGGAGGCCAATCGCAGCACTGTAATCGATCAGGTGTTTACATTGGCACAGCAGCGCTGTACCCCCAGAGCAGAAACTTCTACACCTCTCATTGGGGTGCTTTTTTTTACAGTGCTGCAATTGTGCAATTTCTGCGCACTAAGTGACTTGGCAGTCTGTACACCTCGGGAGTTACACCGCAGAAACCTGCTTTACTGCACACAAACTTGTCAGTGTAGACAATGTCTTAATTTACTTTGGAAGTGTATTGAAATAAACTGAGTTAAAGCCACTTCAATTTTCAATGAGTGTTCACACACGGGTTTAATGTGGTTTACTAATCCACTTCAAATCCATACTTTTACTTAATTTGGTTTAATGTTCCTAAGTGTTCTTGTCTAAACACTAAGTAAATTCTGTAAACACCTGTGGTGAGATTTCCAAAGGCTCTCAGGGCTAGATCTTCAAAGGCATTAATTTTAATGGGAGTTCGGCACCTAATTATCTTTGAGGATCTGGGCTTCAGTGCTATCCCAACTTGCTTCCAGTGAAGTCAAAGAAAAATTCCCACTAATATTGAAAACCCCTCTCTTGGGGTCCAGTCCTGAGATGGGTCTACTTCAGGGATGGGCAAATGGCTGCATCCGGCCCTCAAACTCCCACTGGGAGCCCCCACCAAGCCCTGCACCCTAACCCCTCATCCCCAGCCCAAACCCAGAGTCTGCATCCCCAGCCGGAATCTCACCCTCCCCCCACATCTGCCCCAATACCTTGCCCCAGCCGAAAGCCCCCCCCTGCCCTCCAAACCCCTCCATTCCAGCTCAGAGCACCCTCCTGAACACCAAACCCCTCAACCCCAGCCTCACCCCAAAGTTTGCACCTCCAGCTGGAGCCCTCATCCCCCCATGTTCCCCACTCCCCTTCCCCATCCAGCTCTCCATGCAATTTCCATAACAAGATGTGGCCCTCAGGCCAAAAGGTTTTCCCACCTCTGGTCTAGGCATATTAATAATGGCTGTTCAAAGGGATAGATGTTTGTAGTCCTCAGCATTTTAAGTTCAAAATTCATTTAGCATTCATTTAGGTAAGTTCAGGCTTTAGTTCATTCAGCTTTTCTTCCTCTCTGTTTTTCTGCCCCTCCATTCCTACCACATCAGCCCTATTCAGGTTTTGAGAGAGATTTGCTAATACTGCACACATCTGTGGGCCTTCACATATAAAACTGTGGCTGAAAATGCAGTTTGGCAAATGCGGGGGATCATGTAAAATGTTGCCTCAAATATATGAGGACTGAAACTTGACTCTAATTTTGCATTAAATCTTTAAGCTCAAATATTAAATATCCATGAATAATGCCAATTCTGGCTTCACACATTTAGGGCTGGTCTACACTAAAGCTGTAAATTGAACTAAGTTACTCTACTTCAGTTACATAAGTGAAGTCGACGTAACGTGGGTTGACTTACATTCTGGTCTGCACCACATTACGTCAATGGGAGATGCTCTCCCGCCAACTTACTTTATGCTTCTTGGAGAGCTAGAGTACAGACATCGAGGGGAAAGCACTCTGCCATCGACTTAGTGGGTCTTCACTAGACCCACTAAATCGATCGCAGCAGTACTGATTTAGCAGTAAATGTAGACAAGCTGCTAATTCCATTTGAAGAAATACATGAGATTCTCCACAGTGGGTGGGGGATATTAAATCCCAGTGAACTGCCATCTCTGCATATCATTATTGAAACCATGCTGTTCTTTGTTTGAGTTTCCCTTGTTTCTTGCCCTCCTGTCTTGTGCTGGGTAATTGCTGCCCAGACTTCTGCTTATAAAATGTGCAGATGACACCAAGCTGGGAAGAGTCGCCAGCACTTCAGAGAATTAAAATTCAAAATGATTTTGACTAATTTTGGAGAATTAGTCTGAGATTGACGAGATGAAATTCAATAAAGACAAGTGCAAAATAGTCACTTAAGAAGGGGGGGGGAATCAAATGCACAGCTACAAAATGGGGAATAACTGGCTAGGTAGTAATTCTGCAGAAAAGGATATGGGGGTTGTAGTGGATCATAAATTGAATATGAGGCCAACAATTTAATGCAGTTGCAAAAAAGCTAATCTAATTTTGGGATGTATTAACAGGACTGTCATTTGTAAGACAAGGGAGGTAATTGTCCCACTCTACTTGGTACTGGTGAGACCTCAGCTGGAGTACTTGGTTAAGTTTTGGGTGCCACCCTTTAAGAAAAATGTGAACAAATTGAACAGTGTCCAAGGGAGAGAAACAAAAATGACAAAAAATGTAGAAAAAAGTGGGTATATTTTGGCTTGAGAAAAGATGAAGCAGGGAGGTCCTAATAATAGTGTCCAAATACATTAAGGGCTGTTAAAAAGAGGACAGTGATAAATTGTTCTCCCTGACCACTGAAGTTAGGACAAGAAGTTATTGGGGATTAGGTTAGATATCAGGACCAACTTTCTAGCTCTACGGATAGGTAAATATTGGAATAGGTCACCAAGGGACTTTATAAAATTCCCATCACTGGAGATTTTTAAGACCAGGTTAGATAAACACCTGTCAGGGATGGCCTAGGTATGTTTGGTCCTGCATCAGCACAGGGGTCCATAGATGCTGGAACTAGAGGTGATGGGGGTGCAACAGCACCTCCTGGATTGAAATGGGTTTCATTATATACAAGATTTACAGTTTGGTTGAATGGCTCCCAGCACCCTCACTATGCAAATTGTTCCAGCACCCCTGCACGAGGCTGGACTAAATGATAGCTTGAGGTCCCTTCCAGCTCTATATTATAACCCCGTCAGTTTCAAGAAAGATACAACAGAAAAAAAAAAGACTTGAAGACCTCTTAATTTATTCTTGATGATCTTTTCTAGCACTGACTGATAATGCTGTTCTTCAGACCTTATATTCCCAGGCACTATAGAGTTTTGGATCCTTTGGATAATCTGGCTTCTGCTGAAACATTTACAAAACCTCTCTGTTCTTGTCCCCTCTTAAGGCTAAGCTTGGATTTTAAATTTTAGTGCCACCGAAAAATATCCTGTTTATTGTTAAGTGCTAGTTTCCAGCCATGACTTGAGAAACAGCAGTTTGAAGGAAATGGTTTGCAACCTTTCTACAAGAGGTTAAAAATGTACAGATGGATTTTAAACTTTAATATTGCTATTGCTTACAGATAAAATAGCTATATGAATGACAGTCTGACCTTGAGCAGTTCAGAGGTTTTAAAAAAGAAAAGAATTAGGCAAACACAACAGTCCTTTTGATCTGAGATGCTTTCTGGGATGGCGGAGTACAGAAATTCCACATCTGCTTATTTCTGTCTGCATATAATGTGCTCTTCTCCAGGGAATGGGTGCATAATCGCAGTCAGAGACAATGCCATTCCGCCTGTTTGTTCATCCATTTCTGATGAGAACTGGAATTAAGTATGTAGCCTGTAGGTGGTGCTCCTGTACTCTGGGAATAGCAATGCTTCCGTTCCTTCTGCACACAAATCACTTTCTTATCCTCTGCATGCCGGGCCGACATCTAAGAATATAGAACCTCTGTCCTTATTTTCATAGTTTGCGTTAACTGGAACACTCCTCATAAACTGAAATACTGTCTCTGTGGAAGGCTGTTTTAATGAGACTTTTGTTCTGAGTTGTAGCATTGACCGTGTGGGGTTTGTGGCATAAATTTGCTGGTGAATTCATCCTAAGCTTTATTGCCCCTAAAGGGTGATACTTACTTTGTAGCTTTTATAGGCAGAGCTCATAGGACATACTCAAGACTCCTTGCATCCCTCCTTTCCTCCCACAACCTCCCTGTGTGCCCCACTCCCATTCCCCTGTAAAAAAAAAAACACCAGTCTAAGTCAGCACTGACCTCTTTGAGACTGGAATCTCAATGGGTTTTGACAAGAATGAAGAATGTTACTGCTATTTTTCATTCCTAGATAGCGCCTATAATGAGAAATAGCCAAAAGTTGTACTATGGTATTCAAACCTATAAAATCCAACTGTCAATGAGCAAAATCAATAGTGCCCCACCCTCTTCTGCCAACCGATTTAAAAGAGCCTGTAACAACTGTGGCGGACCACCTTCTCACCCCTCCGTAGGAACAGGCAGGAAACCCTTTTTTGCTCCAAACAGTGCTCTTTAATTTACAGTGCAGGACCCCACCACCAATATATACAGCTTAAAACAGTGCAGTCCTTTTAGTTACAGCTCTACAGCTCTACAGCTTCAGCTCTGAGTAGCTCATTAACACACAGCTCTGAGTAGCTCGTTAACACACAGCTCTGAATATACAACTCTAAACAGCTACAGGGGGAGGCTGAGTCCACTACCCCTGGTTGGGACTCCCTCCCCAACTGCACCCACAGAGTGAGTATTAAACAGCTTTAGATACAGCTCTGGATAGCTCAACAAACATACAGCTCTGGATAGCTCATGCCACCACCATCCTGGGCTTCGTTCCTGGCAGGACTTATATCCCCCAGAGGAGGCTGCCAGGTGCAACCCATCCAATTGATTGCCCTGCAAGCCAGGTGGCTGAGTAGGCTTTCTGCACTGGGGGTTTGCAGAGGGCTTTTCTCCCTCTTAAAGGGACGGCAGGCTGGGTCAAGCCCATCCTGCCACACAACCCAGCAGTGTCCAGGGAAAAGCTTGAGCATGGTCTGGCACTTGTCATTCTCTGGCTCAGCTGAACATTCAGGGAGAGCAAGTTTCAAAAGCAGGAGCCTTACCCTGAAAATACCGTGCTGCCAGCCATGGACAGTTGAGATCCATGAAATGACAGCAGAGATGCCTCAGCAGATGTCACACAGCATGGCAGGACGTTGGGAAAGAAGAGCAGATAGGGCGTTAGTGATTGTCACTAGCACCTTGACATGTACCTGAACTGAGCAGCCAATCATGCAAGACACCATAGCACTGAAGTTATTTCCTGGAATCCTCTATGTCACAGGAGTGATACTCTGGAACTACTCCCTAGGAAGCCAGTCAGGACCCTGGGGAGTCTCTTCTCTGTGAGCATACTGTCTCCAGGGCAAGAAACTTACACAGCTTCGACCTTCCTGGATCTGACCTCAGAGCATTTCGCATCCCCGTCCACATCGTGTGCTTCCCACAGTGAGTCCGCCCGGGTGGGGCTACTGTGGAAGCCAGAGGGCCCTGCACCCCAACTCCGCAATCAGCAGTGACTCTCAGCCAGCTGGAAAAACAGAAGGTTTATTAGTCGACAGGAACACAGCATAGAACAGAACTTGTTAGCACAGAAATCAGTGACTTTCAGCCAAGGGGAGGGGAGCCCAGAGCCAGGGCTCTTGTCCTTCCCCTGCGCCCCAAGCCAGCCGAGACTTCTTGGCTTCTCCCCTGCCTGTTGCTCCTCCTCCAGCCTTTGTCTCACTTCCCGGGCCAAGAGTCATCTGGCTGCATCCCTCTCGTGGGTCTCAGGTTACGAAGGGGAGGCCATAGTATCAGTGCAGGCTCAGCCCCCAAAAGTCACACACCCTTATTCCCACTACTGAGAAATTGGTGCAATACACACGGAAACTGAGGCACACAAAGCATTAATGCGAAACAGTAAGACTCTCAAACAACATAACAGGGGAAAATCCCCACTTCGTCACACTCCACCTCAATCTGCTTCCATAGTTGTGACATGTGTCAATAAAGTGATTGTCATAATGCTGTTGTTATAATCTAATTCATGTAATAAATATAATTATCATGCCTTTAAGCTATTGCACTTACTGTAACCTTATATGAAATCTTGCTCTGGGCCAAATGACACTGTGATTGTGACACCTGTCCGTCAAGGCGACTTCTATTCACAACAGCCTTATTTACATAACTGGACAACCCTAGTGGGGAGCAAAGTTCAAATAAGCAATTGGCAGCAAAGATTTATAAAGAACAAATCTTGCTGGACAGATTTGATTGCTTTTTGTGATAGAATTAGCAAATGAGTGACAGAAGGCAATGGAACAGATGTAAAAGACCCAGTTTGTAGTCAAGAATTTAACAGAGAGTCTCATGAAATGTGACTTGGGAAAATCAACTCAAAATGGCTTGGAAATGAGCATTGCCTTCTGAACTGGTAATGGGAGGAAAGACGAAAAGTAAAGAGTTACATTATAGAGCAATGGATAGACAGAAGGTATTTTTGGGGAGGGCGGGGTGGAGAATTAATGGGATGTTTAGCCTGCTCCTGTGTAATGTCTCCATGACTGACTTGGAAAAGGACTGAAGGTTCACAAATAACTGTAAATGAGGAGGTTTTGTGTAACCCAGTGAGTTCAGAGAAATAATAAAAAGACACCAAAAGAGTGCAGAATAATAACAGGGATTTTGAACCACCAGCTGTTTCCATAAGGGGACTAGAAAGGGGCTTTCACTTGAGCACTGTACTGATATTGTAAGTCTTCACTTAGAGAGGTGGTAGCCTAAAGGAGGAATTACAACTGTGATGTGGTTCCTAGACACTGTTTACTTTATGCATGGATATTCACAGCTAAATGTCATGTCTGAGGGAGAGAGCTGCCATTTTACAAGATACGGTCCTAGCCCTTTAAAATTACTTCTGACCTGATGGAAGGAAGTGTGTGTGTGTGTGGGGGGAGAGTGTGTGTGGTTCAACAGGACCTCAGCATTGTTCCATGGAGTTTGTCCAACAGGGCAGGAAATGCATTGCAGGGCAAGAGGAATTTTAAAGAGCTAAAATGGGACAACATTATATAACTAGAAACATGCTATTCACACCCACCTACACCTTTATTAGTACTAAATACAAAATAAAATCAAATAAATTAGCAGTCTAATTCAACATTGACCCCTTTGGGAACGGAGTGAGTTTCCTCTGTTGCAAAAACTCATATGAGCTTCCTATAGTTCAGCCATTACTCAGCACCCACACCTGGAAAGTCAAGGGGCATGCACAGGAATTTATAGTCCACAGCTTTTGGGGGGGCATGGTCTGTGGCCCTGGGATGGAGGAGCTGGCTCTCCTCACAGCGGCCCTAGGCTGGAGGAGTTCTGTGCCCCCACCGATTATTGGGGGGAGGTGGTGAGACCCTGCTTGTCCCACCTTTTGCATGCCTCTGTGTAAAGTAAAAGCTTTCTCTGCCACAAAACACCATAAGAAGGGTTTGCTTATTCATATTATTATTTCTTAGACAAACATTAGGGTTAATTGTGCTCCTCTCAGTGCTCCATGGCTCCCAGACTATGAGTTCTATGAGTTTCCCATTTTCCTATGTAAAATGTATCCTCTTGGGTTACCCAGGATGGATTTTCTTTACGACGCATTTTGCCGGTTCCTTTCCAGAACAGTCACGATTCAATACAGTTTCTACAACATATTATATATATATATATATATATATATATAGAGAGAGAGAGAGAGAGAGAGAGAGAGAGAGAGAAAGCACACATATCTTTATGCTATTTAGATGGGATGTTTTATTCACAGAAATATGCATATGGTGTCAAGGGTAACATTTTCAAAGGTTTAGGCATTGTCTACAGTGGGAGTGGCATGTAGGGTAGGTATAGCTACCCACCACAGGCTGCCTCAGTGCTGTGGTGTGTAGCTAAAAGGGTTAGTGAAAGGCTCTGAGTGC
Organism: Sternotherus odoratus; assembly: GCA_032164245.1. Classification (NCBI taxonomy): domain Eukaryota; kingdom Metazoa; phylum Chordata; order Testudines; family Kinosternidae; genus Sternotherus; species Sternotherus odoratus. The sequence continues at coordinate 171,217,594 of JAVMKO010000001.1, forward strand.
TCCACACTCTTGGAGCCTTTCCCCACTGGCTCCCCTCTGCTCCCCTTTCCCTTCTGCTGGAGTCTTTCCCCGTGATGGGGAAAGTCTTCATCCATGCCCTGTGGTGGGGAAAGGCTACAGAAGTAGGAAGCTAAGATGCCCAAATAGACTCATAGACTGTAAGGTCAGAAGGGACCATTATGATCATATAGTCTGACCTCCTGCACAATGTAGGCCACAGAATCTCACCCACCCACTTCTGCAATAAACCTCTCATCTATGTCTAAGCTATTGAAGTCTTCAAATCATGGTGCAAAGACTTCAAGGTGCAGAGAATCCTCTAATATTCTGGCATGTCTTTACTCATCAAAGCCATGCTGCACCACCTACACTGCTATTTATACCCATGCTAGGGGGTGTGTATGCAGTGCGTGTACTCTACATCCCGCCATCAGTGAGTGTGTGGTATAGACACTGAAAAGGTGATTTGGGAGATTGTCACTTTTGAAAATGACCATAGGCCTTTAAATCTTAAGGGCTTGTCGACACGGTGCCACAGTGTTCTCTACAGGGGTGTTAATTGCATGCGTTGCACTCTAACTGCTCTGTGGAGACCCTGATGGCATGAACTAAAAGGTACCTAGTTTGCACTGATGTCATCCCTTTTCAAGCAGAACTCTGTTAACATGCACCAGGTGCCTTTTGGTTTGTGCAAGCAGAGTCTAAATGGGGCAGTTGGAGTGCAACGTTAGAGCACTCTACAGTTACATCCCTGTAGAGCAGGGGTAGGCAACCTATGATTTTCAGTGGCACTCACACTACTCGGGTCCTGGCCACCAGTCTGGGGGACTTTGCATTTTAATTTGATTTTAAATGAAACTTCTTAAACATTTTAATAACTTTATTTACTTTACATACAACAATAGTTTAGTCCTATATTATAGACTTATAGAAAGAGACCTTCTAAAAACATTAAAATGTACTACTGGCATGCAAAACCTTAAATTAGAGTGAATAAATGGAGACTCGGCTCACCACTTCTGAAAGGTTGCCAATCCCTGCTGTAGAGTAACCTGCAGTGCTGTGTAGACAAGCCCTAAGGTGCATTGGAAATGGTTCCAAAAGTTTCTTTGCAGGTTTCTGTATCAGACAGAACCCTTCTCCCAATAGCTTCTATTTTAAACCATCATGGTAGAGCTTCTTTCCTCAGAAAGTCCACACAGACCTCTGAAGGAAGGACCTGGATTTGTCTCCTGGCTCCCATGTCCACTTTATCCATAGCTACTTGGTCCCTCTGGGCCCTACACTTCCCCCCATACATAAGAGAGAGCCAAGCCTTCCACCCTGGCACTGTTCTTATCCTCCCACTATTTTCCATATGCTCCAACACAGCTCTAGCTTGCTTGCTCTTCTCTCCTATTTGAGAAAGATCTGGGCCCCCCATATCCCTTCCAATCCCCCTGCCCCCAGCTCCAATTTTTTTAAATCTCGCAAACACAAGTTATATATATATATATCTATATAACACACCTGAGAGATGAGGAACTAGTGTTATCACCATTTTATAGAGAGGAGATTGAAGCACAGAGGTGAAAGCCAAAAGTTCTAGTTAACGTGACTTTCCCAAGATCACACAGGAGGACTGCCACAAAGCTAGGGATGAAACCCAGTTCTCCTTGCTCCTAGTCCTCTATATTAACCATGTGACTATTCTTTGTTTCCCCCTTACAGTGCTCTCCTCACTCAGCCTTTTTCAGGGGGATCCTGGACATTGTGTTTTCTCTGCCTGTGGTCAAAAAAGCATTGTAAGAATATTGATTTTTTTAAAATTAGGACATACTTTGAAGAGTTGTATCTCAGATAAACCTTGATCAAATGTAATAAAATATGCAACACAAATTTTACCCCAATCCCTGAACTGACACAGTAATTTCCAAGCCTACCTGCCCACACACGTTGATTTTAAAGAGGGTGCAAAATTCATATTAAAGTAAAAAAACACCCTGAACTGTGGTACATCTGTTGCTGGCCCATAATTGAAGAGCATGCAGTTTCATGCCATTTTTTCTTATAATTTTCCTTTCCACATTTCCCCCTTAATTTGAGTAAAACTCAGTAACTATATAAATAAGGAGCAATATTAAATAAAGATGTCACAGGAATGTTGGCAAAAAGCTAAACTTCATTTGCTGGCTCCGGTCACCATACACAGGTCAGGGCTACAAAGGTTAATACCCTTTCACATGCCTGGGGTCACTGACAGTATTTATCATTACAATAAATAATGACAGACTCTGTTGTTACCATATTATTCCTATTTGCATTAAATCACATTTATTGCTTTCAGCTGCTTTCCCCAAACCTCCAAAAACATGTGTCAAGCAAGAATAAAATACAGTGAACACAGCACGTTGGCTTGCCATTGGCTTGTGATCTGTCACTATACATTGAGTATAATGAAATATTACATTAGTCATTATTATTTGTATTGCAGTAGCACATACCACCCCTAGGCCTGAACCAGGAGGCATGGGCTAGGCACTGTACAGACACAGGTCAAAAAGATAGTGTCTGCCCCAAAAAGCTTACAATCATAATATAACATGGCCCAGATCCTTGGAGGTATGTAGGTGCTTAAGTCCCATGAGAGTTAGCAACTTCAGTATCTTTGAGAGTCTGGGGTCATATGCATAACACTACGTCATGATGGTTTCTTAATCTGTATCACAAATAGTGCAGGCTGAGCAGCGAAAGGGTCAGATAAACATTCAGACAGAAGGATGCTCTGTTATAGGGTGTATAGACCATGACTCAGCTTGGGTGAGGAGAGGGTCAGAGAAACTGGCTCTTGAGCAAGGGAGTTACAGGTGTCTTGCCTCCCTGCAGGGATTACAAAGAAACTACTATTGAATGGGCATGAACCCAGGTGGTGATGATTCCTGTATCAGGAAGCAGGAATCTGTACAAGAAGGGAGATCCAGGAGTGAATCAGTTTCTGACAAAGCTGAGCTACAAGGATGGTAGAGACATGGTAATGTTAAAAAGTGCTTCTACAACAGACTTATTGAACCTTAGGAGACTTGCTCTGTAGATACCTTGGCACCTTTTGCTTGTTTGCTTTGTAGTAAATGGATGGTGAGAAGCTGTCTATTTGGTATTATATTTTGGCCACAGGAGGCCTGGTTTCAGCCTGCAGCTGGTGGGTAGTGCACATGAGCTCTCAGTTTCTGCTGTAAATAGATCGCAGGTTGCCTATCCTATAGTATGCTTAATGCAGACTCTTTCAGGGTCTTTAATCATGTCTTCTTGCACCTGCTCTTACCTGATTTTCCTTCTACCATCTGATAGATGGTTGATTCTGTTCCAACTGACCTACATTTCCTTCTTCAGGCCTTTGGCTGTGCCCTGCATATTTTTCTAAGGTCTACAACACCCTCATCACATGCTGAGCAGGCTTAGGAGTCTCCGAAGGCTTGGCTTAAGAGTCTCCAATTTCCCAAAAGGTTCTTGCTGCAATCAGTAACACTGATAGCATGTTTTTACAACAGGGCCTAAGTAGAACAGTAGGCCATCTGTTTACTATGGTAACATGCAGAAGGGAAAAATAAGAGAGGTAACTGTATTCCTGAAGAAAGGTACAAAGGTATCTATGCTAATAGCTGAATAAGCATGGGGGGAGGGGGGATTACTTTGAATCCTCAGAAACAGAACAAAAATGTTTTGAGGTTGTAAGGCACAGGCCAGGCCTGTGACTCATAACCACCCAATTCAAAGAAGAGGGACTGCTGGTTCGGTGGAAGATAGATAAATGGAATTACATGCAAAGTCAAGTTACTTGTTTTCTGGGAGTCTACCTCGTGAAAAGAGTCTTGGATAAATGAAGTGTACAGTATTGTGGAGCATTATCTCCTTCAAGACTGGGCCCCTAGTGGAATTTTGGTCTAAGTACATGTTTACAAAAATATCATAGCTATGAGATTGTGGTTGAATAATCCTCTGAGGAACACAAATACCATCCTAAGGGTTTGTCTACATGTACAGCGCTGCACAGATATAGCTGCACTGCTGTAGCGCTTTAGTGAAGACCAATGTGAGATTCTTCTGTTGGCATAGTTAATCCACCTCTGCAAGAGGCGGCAGCTATGTCAATGAAGGAAATGTTTTTACAATTATTAATACAATATTGGGATCTGAACAAATCATGACAAGGGGTTAGGATGAGATCACAAAGTCACTTTCACTTACAACCTAAGTTAGATTTGAATCTGCCAACTTTGTTATTTATGTCATTTCCTTTAAAAAGATGCACCGGCAATGAAATACTTTTGGATTATTTCTTTTAATTGCTATGTTATACCTTTTAAAATCCTATACTGAAGATTACTGTGTACTGAGACCTAACTGTTGGACACCTGTATAAACACTGTAGCTTCATGGGCCTGCAATTCCAATCAGAGCTTCAGTTTTGATTACAATTTTAGGTGTCTGATTTCACTCAGGTGAGAATTATTGTTGAATGATGTCAAGAATCAGAGAGGTAGCCGTGTTAGTCTGGAATAGCAGAAGTAACAAAGAGTCCTGTGGCACCTTAAAGATGCATCCGACGAAGTGGGTATTAGCCCATGAAAGCTTATGCTTCAAATACTTTAGTCTTTAAGGTGCCACAGGACTCTTTGTACTTCTGTTGAATGATGTAACTAGTGTGGAAACAAGGGTTAAAGGATTTGAGTATAGGCCTATAAATCACGTCAAGACAGAGCACAGTAAGGCTAACTCTCTTTCTCATAATGTGAGATTTGGGAAAGCAGCCTTTGTATCTACAGCAGGAGGGAAACACAGAGTTTCCCTGTGTTTAGTTGAGGTTAGTGTGACCTAGCCTTGAAGATAAGGATGTTTGAGAACAGAAATATGAAACTACCGGGATGGGCAGGACATAATATAAACATAATGTAGATTGTTATTAAAAGTGTATGTCATTAAAGGGTATAAATACTTGTATGACACTGCTTGTACTTTGAAGAAACTGGGGTAGAGATGCTCTCTGCCGGCTGTGTTCTTCCCCTGCAATTGCTTGAAATAAAGCTGTCTCTGACTTGTTGTATCCAACCTGAGTGAGGACTCTTTTTCCTCCACACCAGACAAAACTACTACAACTAGAATTTTGCGGGGAAAAATCTCTCCCCTTTTGGGCAAAGCTTCTGAGATTTACCCTATTGCTTGTTGAAGGAGGGTGAACAATTCACTTAATCCCGGTGGTTGCATCAGTTTCATAATAAGTAATGATCAAGCTATCAGCAATTATAACATGTGCATCTCACCAGGGGAATTTTAATTCAGTGGAAGAAGGATTAGACATTGACAAAGGAACAGAAGTCTTGATTACCTATAACTAAAGTATAGAAGACTGCCACAGTCAGAATGAGGAAAAGGAATAGGTGTTGGATAATACAGATGAGATTAATCCACTTTTTACTATTCTGCCAGAAAACAAAATTAAAATAACTCTCACAATGAATGTAGATTAAAATAATTTGATAACACAATAAGATAACCATATCAGGCAATCAAAGAACAAAAGCTATTATAAAACATTTTGCAGCTTCTAAATCTTTTAAAATTCTAGTTAATGTTAATTTTTCATTCTGTTAGGTAATTCTAAATAGAAAAATCCTTTTTATGGCCCTTATGCTATTAATTAAAACATAACTAAATACCATTAATAGAAATACTGTCAGTAATATTACACAATTTAGTATAAATATATGCCTAATTACATCTATGATCCTGTGCAATGAACCTATTAACATGGTGTGAGAGTTGTGTTTGTAAAGATCTGTGGAAAAGACAATGAAAGCAAGTTCCCATCCAGATGTGCTGGTAAGACCTCATAGCAAGAGGTGCAAGCTCAGATCCTCATTAAAATCAGTGGGAGTGAGGCACCTACACACTGTTAAGGGTCTGAGGCACAAATCTAGTGCTATCTCTCTTCTGAGATAAAACTGTCAACTAAAGACAAGCAGTTGTGGCCAGAAAATCCTCTCTCACCTTTAAATATGTCTGACCACATCACAGGGTGAACTAGCCCACTAAGAGGGCAGAGGCTAGTGCACCTTGTGGCTCATCAGCTCACTGCAAGTGTTCTTAAAAGAGGGCACCGTGGCCCTAGAAGGGAGGGAGCCCTGGTGGCCAGTCAGGAAAAAAGCAGGTGAGAGCTGCCTGAGAGAGACTAGCTTTTGGCAGGTGAGTGCTACCAGAGGACTGTGGGAGGTCCCTACTGGAAGCTGTAGCTGGTTCCTGGGACAAGGCAAAGAGTGCACCAGGAGCCGTTTGCTGCTCCCCAAACTTGACCTTCCCCTGAAGACTCAGAGCAGTAGAGGAATATTCTGCTGGCTCTCTGAGCAGGAATCAGAGGGCTGGAGAGGCTAACAGAGAGATGGCTGTTCCCCTGGTGGTGATGCCATCCCAGCAGAGGAGCTGTAGAGATTCCTGCTGGGAAGAGGGGGTTACACTCAGGCTAGGAAGTCCTGGGAATAGGGCAGGAGGGGACTGAAGAACTATCCAGGTGTGGAAGAAGTTACTGGAGTGTGGTACGTGCTATGTTAATTGGCTAGATGAGGTAGAATTTTAAGGACATTACATGTGAGAAATGGACTCTGACTGGGACTCCTGTTATGGATTATTTGAATTATATTATGGTAATAAATTGTCCCCAAGGAGGGTATTAGTGAGTCAAGGACATGTGTGGAATTAGGGGGGACATTGAAGGAGGACCTGAGCCAATACTGGGATTGCCCCAGGCAGAGCTGTCTTCAGACAGCCCATAATCAAAACAATCAGCCTAATATAGAATATTACTCTGAGCCCTAAAAATGATGGCATCACATAGAAGGATAATTGTACCATCTACCATGATACACTGCTCAAACACTAATATTAATCCTCCAAACCCTTCAAAAGAACATAATATGGTCCCACCATGTAGAGTTTGGCACTGCAAACATTTATAAGACACTCAGGGACACTTTTATACTCAAAATAATGTTTGTGGGTGTTTAATAAGTACCTACAATGACCATGGCACAGGTGCTTGTTTAGGATGCACTTCATAATAGTGTCTCCTGACACAGTCCGGCAAATGGTGAAAGTGGTATGGTGGCACCGCCGCTGGGAGAGAGCTCTCGACCTGGTTAGACAGACTCATGCTGGCAGGCTTTGAGCTAGCCCATGGGAAAAATAGTGGTGTAGATGCTGCAGCTCTGGCAGAGACTCAGGCTAGCTGCCCCCGCTCAGACCCAGCAGGTCAAGTGAGCTTGAGAGCCCAAGCTGCCACCCTAACTGCAACATCCATCCTGGTATTTTTACTGCGCTAGCTTGAGATGAGCTAGTGTGAGTCCGTTTGCCTGGACTGGGAGGCTCCTTCACAGAGGCAGTGGAGATCTCGTTTTACAAAGATTATTATCTTGCTTCCCCTGGGGCCTTAACATCCAGCTTTCATTTCTAGAGGCAAAGAGTATTCCAGTGAATCCTGCACAGAGCTGCACACGTGTCCTTGCCAGGATCTTCCCAAATCATATGCTATGCTGGCCTGCAAATGGGGTAGCATAACGTAATTTATAATCTGTTTCTATGGTTATAAATCAACCCCAGTTTGTTTGCAGCTCAGGAGATCTCTGCATGGGCCACTGACCATTAACACTTGTTAGAAGTAGTAATAGACATGAATGTGACTGAAAACACATTCAGCATAAAAAAAACAGCTGCCACAGCAACAGCCTACAGCCATACAATGTAATATTCTCTCACTAGCTCTCCTGGAGCATCATAGATCCCTGTCTCCCGTATGTCTAGGTCTTCTCTTCCACCTCACTGTGTGGGGTTTTATTGATATCATCTCTCATAACAGTAAGCCAGCAATTGTTTTTAGACATAGCAAGCCACAATATTATTAGGCATTACAACAGTGATAGGAGAATGGAGTAGCAGGAGATGATACACCAGGATGGCAGGTCACTACATTGCATGATTTTGCCAATTTATCACATTAGATTTACTTTTCTGTTACTGGGCAATCAATCTCAGATATATTAGAGGCAAACAATAATTACTGTTCTAATGAGTTCAGGGTATTTGAAATCACTAGACAATATTCAAAAGGCCATTTCTTCCTGCCATGGTCTATAATTTAAATAACTCCGCAAAGCTACTTTTGAGCACAAAACGTCACATACCATAAGGGAAAAAAATCTTTCAAAACATGAAACTGCAAGGAGACAGATGGCTGATCCTGTCTGCACTGTGGAAAAATATTAAGAAAAAACAAAGAAACAAACAAAAAACCAAGTTAGGGTTATAAAATTAACAAATTGTTTCAAGAAAAGGAGGATTTAAAAATTAAGGACAGTAATGTGAAGACAAAAGTATATAATATATAATTAGAAATACCAGATCTCATCATAAAGATAAGAACAACAAAATGCCCTAATGGATTTTGAAATCTTGGCTCTGAATGTTTTAAACTACAGTAAAATAATAAATAAAAACATGCTTATTTGGTTTTTAAGATTTTTTTTTTCAGATGAAGTTTCTCTTTATTAAAGCTCTGTTTAAGGGAGGTTACAAAGAAATGTCCACAAGAAGATTAATTTGTGAATGCATAGGGTAATTAAAGACTTTAAAGAAAGACTAGCACTTAAAAGGAATGAAAACAATAATCAATGGAAAGAAAAATAAGTAAAATGAATATGGAAAATTTCACCGATAAACTGACTGAGAAACCTGAGTATAATTCCACGGTCCTGACCCCCCTGTGTTTAGTATAGAAAACTTTGGATTAGTTGGAGTACGTGAGGTGGCATTGTTTTGAATATTTAGAAAATACAGTGTGTAGAATGCAACTATAATGTAGGAAATTGGTTCAGGTTCAGCATGTGGCAGAGGTTGGCTCTGTGTGTGAGAGCTTAAAATCCTTGCAGGGGCACTACTACTTAATAACTAATAGCCTAATCATCCTTCTGAGGTCAGTGTGTAGTGGAAACCATGCATGCCAGTGCAGGGGTGGCTATTGGCATGGTTCCATGCCAGAGAGCTGGAACACACTGAACAGGAGGATGGGAAGTGTGTAGAGAGGCACAGGTCCCTTGCAGAGATATCTAGGGTCTCCACCTTATCGCTGGGGATCAGCAGGGCTTTGAGGCATGGTTGCCTGCTGCTTCTGAGGAGTGAGGGAACAAAAACTCACCCACTATACAGAAGAATTTGGAAGGTTAATTCACTGAAGAGATCCTCCCAGAGTTGTCTTAATAGATTCATAGATGTTAGACATAGATGGATAGGACTATTGTGATCATCTAGTCTTCCCTTCTGTACAGCACAGGCCATAGGACTTCCCTGAATTAATTCCTGTTTGAAATGGAGCATGTCTTTTGTAAAAACAACCAACCTCAAATTCACAGTGATGGAGAATTTGTCAACATCCTTCGTGAATTGTGGACACCAGAACTGGACACCATTCCAGCAACAGTCGCATCAGTACCTGCATCTATTCCATATTCCCATGTTTATTTATCCAAGGACTGCATTGGCCCTTTTGGCCACGGCATCCAGAAGGGAGCTCATGTTCTTGCCTCAGGAGTTCCTCCTTGTGGATTCTCTGTAAGAGTGCGAAACTGGGCCCAGAGTTTTGTCCTCATGGATGGCAATGAGAGAGTGAGACATTAAAATAATCACAGGAGAGAAGACAATCTAACATGCTGAGAAGTGGGAAGAATGCCAAGGGGGAAGTGCTTCTGATTCCAGTTCAAGAGGAATAATTTAGCAATGAACTAATAATAGGTGGCAATGGCTTGTCTTAAAAAAGAGCTCTCCTTCAAGACATGGATATAAAGTAAAAGATGTGGTTTTGGTAGTTGCTAAGCAGCAGCACCAGTATGATCAAAATGAAAGGACACACACTGCGAAAGTATTAGACATGAGTGAGGACTGAAAACTGTTTCTCTGTGGGAACTTTGTTAGGAAGAGGGAAAATAGGAGTTTATTTTGTTAATTGGATGCAAATGTATTATTTCATCAAAAGCATAGCTCCACTCCAATACATTTTATTCAGGACAACTTCAGCTTGGTACAGGTGGCAGGTAGCAATTCTCTGTCACTGCTGCTGTTTGTTCTGCATCTTACTTTACTTCTTAAATTCAAGGCTAAGACTGAGATCACCAAGACTCTAGTGGAAGGGTGGGAAATGAAAATGGCGTTACATAGTAATGACAGCTTATTTTTTAGCTCAGAGAGCTCTCTTCTGGCCATTGCTCACAGAACAAGAATAGTATCTCTGGATTGAAAAATTAAACATGGCTCTATCTGAAGCTTTTTAATTTCCATTTGGCCTGCTTTCTCCCACTCTGGCTTGTCCATAAACTAGCATTCCCTTCTGGAGCACTCAGTTATTTTAGGCTTTTGTTACTCCTAACATTATCCTTCTTTAAATCTCCCTGTCTCTCCCTACCTGTGACCTATCACATACATCACTGCCCAGCTCCCTCTCATGGGCCAGAGAAACGAGAAGGTAGGAGGAGCTGCAGGCTGCCAGAGAGAGGACCAGCTAAGGAGCCTTCTGACAGCAGCACTCTCAGTATCTTCTCCAGTTGCCCAGCCAGTGCTGCCAACTTTCTTGGCATTGCTGATCACTTCCTGGGCCTCCTGTGGCTGCAACCTCCCGCTCTTGTTCATGGGCCAGAGAAACGAGAAGGTAGGAGGAGCTGCAGGCTGCCAGAGAGAGGACCAGCTAAGGAGCCTTCTGACAGCAGCACTCTCAGTATCTTCTCCAGTTGCCCAGCCAGTGCTGCCAACTTTCTTGGCATTGCTGATCACTTCCTGGGCCTCCTGTGGCTGCAACCTCCCGCTCTTGTTCATGGGCCAGAGAAACGAGAAGGTAGGAGGAGCTGCAGGCTGCCAGAGAGAGGACCAGCTAAGGAGCCTTCTGACAGCAGCACTCTCAGTATCTTCTCCAGTTGCCCGGCCAGTGCTGCCAACTTTCTTGGCATTGCTGATCACTTCCTGGGCCTCCTGTGGCTGCAACCTCCCGCTCTTGTTCATGGGCCAGAGAAACGAGAAGGTAGGAGGAGCTGCAGGCTGCCAGAGAGAGGACCAGCTAAGGAGCCTTCTGACAGCAGCACTCTCAGTATCTTCTCCAGTTGCCCAGCCAGTGCTGCCAACTTTCTTGGCATTGCTGATCACTTCCTGGGCCTCCTGTGGCTGCAACCTCCCGCTCTTGTTCATGGGCCAGAGAAACGAGAAGGTAGGAGGAGCTGCAGGCTGCCAGAGAGAGGACCAGCTAAGGAGCCTTCTGACAGCAGCACTCTCAGTATCTTCTCCAGTTGCCCGGCCAGTGCTGCCAACTTTCTTGGCATTGCTGATCACTTCCTGGGCCTCCTGTGGCTGCAACCTCCCGCTCTTGATGGGGACACCTGTGTTGGAGTCTCCGCTGGCAGAAGCTGGCATTGACACTGGCTCAACTGAGCATTTATTTTGAAACTGGTTGACGGCAAAGGGTGGCAGTGCCAGGAACCTTTGCTGGTGGGCGAAAGCAGGGACTCATGGCAGAGAGCATATCCCAGGAAACTTCTCCCAATGTGATTGTGGGGCTACATTGGAGGGAAATGTATGCAAACGAGATAAAAATAATAGGAACTTGGAAAGAGTGGTGACTGTGGCCAGTAAGCAGAAAGGGGGTACACACATAAATAGTATCTCTGACAAAGGAAGAACTGAAATCCTAAATCCCAGCAAAGAAAATTATTCACGCAACACCAAATGAGCCAAAGCCCTATGTACTCCTTTTTGATTACTGGCCACAGCCACAATCGTTTTCAGTTTCCTATTACATTTGTCTTTTTTGCCCAGGTTTTCCTTCAAATTAGCCCCAGAGTCACATTTGGGGAAGTTTCCTGGGATGTGATATCTGCCATTGGTCCCTACGGTCCCCTACTGCAGAGGTATTCTGGCACTGCCATACAGAGAGCTATGCCACACTGGTGGAAGTTTTAAATAGTCAAATTATGGATATGAGGGGGAAATGAGTCTGCTGATGTAAAACTGAATGATTCAGCATGTAATATATTTGCATTTATTTATCAATCCATCCATTTCATTTTGTAGGCTGACTCGTTGAGTCTGGTCTAATGTAACTGAGCTCTAACTAATATTAAACATAGTTTGATTATTATTTGTATTACAGTAGTGCTTATGGACCTCAACTGAGATTTGGTCCCATTGTTTTGGGCACCCTACAAACACATAATATGAGACAGTCCCTCCACCGAAGAGCTTGCAGTCAAACTAGACAGACAAATCAAGGGTGAGAGGAGAAACAGCTTTTGTAATCTGGGAAGTTACACACTTGTATTTACTTCATACTGTTAATAGGATCCTCATGTTGACTTTTCTACTAAGTAATCTGATCAATATACAAAGCAGTTTCTGACACAGATCCCTGTATTATTCTTGTATTAAAGTTCTCTATTCTCAAGAGTCATATGTTTGCATTCACTCACCGCTTAATGGGTTCAATTTTAATCCTGTTGGATTTTGCATTTAATTAAAAACCAGTCACATTTAGCTGGTATTTGGTTGATGAAATATTCAGTTTTGGTTTATTAGCTCTTAGATTATATGTTAAATTCTCATATTCTGGAATAAAATTGTTTAGTATCAGCACCTAGCATCTTTATGTAATAGTCCCTTTTGTTCAAGGTGAACTGAGAACTTGGCAATGAGGTTATATTCATTTTATTGCACAATATCGCCTTGGTGCTGGAATGGGCATGTCAATTTTTGCTGCAATTGTTTTATTGATCTGACTTTTGAAATTATACATAATATTCATCTATATTTTGTTATATAAAAAAATAACCTTTCCTGTTGCACATCTGTCTACCTGAAGCAACGCTGCTACTGGCAAAACTAGACTCCCTTGGTTTCAGACTATAGAAAGACAGTGATAGTTATTATGCCCTCATAGGAGATTGTCTTGGGACTGTTGGTCTTGGTCTGATGATGAAATTTAAGCATAAAAATAATCTGTTGCCTGAAACTGTTAAAAGCTTATTATATAGGTGTGTTTCTGGAAGGTAGAGTATCTCTAGATGTCTGTGTCTGTCCCCTTGGCTAGCATTCTTTCCTAAAAGTTTCCTTGTGTGTGTGTGTCGTTGGTACTAAGGCAGTGAAAGACACCTAAACACATCTAAACCCCTCCTGACAAGGGTGGCAGGATTAAGGCAACTCCCCTAGCCTCATCTACATCAAAGATGTGACAGGGAGGCATCTCCCTTAGCATATAGAATGGAGAACAGAGATTCCAAGGCAAGAACCACACTGAACTCTAGGGCCAGAAAATCAGGGAAGCACTGCAGCATAGGGGATCTCTCCTCCAGACGTTAAGGAATCTACACCTGGACACATCCAGCTCAGCAGTTATCAGACCAATTCTAGTAATGAATCTTTAATTGATACCCAAAATATTGAAGCTGCCTAATTGCATTGTGAACTCCCTTAAAGGAACAGCACCCATAGCCAGGAATGATCAGTTCCTATTGTCTAGTCTAAAGAAAACCCTTGGGTCATCAGTTTACCCATAAATAAATCTAGTGTTCTCCCGTGAACCATTGTTGTTTCCCTACCAAAACCCCTACCCATGCTCAAGTAAGTGTTCTGATGCCTGGATCCAAACTGCATCAGTTTCACTGCGACTTTATCTTCTCCTGACTGATTGTGCTGGAGGCTCTGCCTGTCTCTAGTACTCAGGACCCTGAGCAATCACAATCACCTGGGAATCCTGACCAGTCCAAGCTTCACGGAGTGGTGAGACCCCAGCTGTCTCTCTCTCGGTTTTCTTTTCTATCTCAGGTATAACTTTTTAACCCTGAATTGTTTGATCAAATATAGTTTTCTATATATGACTTTTGCAATCTATATATATAAAAGTCAAATGGTGTATGCGTGTATGTGTGCGTGCGTGCGTGTATGTACGTGCACTTACTCCTTCCACACCGTTTGAGCTAGAGACTTGAAATTTGGTACAGTTATAGGCCTTAGGGTCCTAATCAGGGTAAGAGTCGAAAATTTTTCAAATCTCACCTCTGACGCCCCCCAGGGGTGAAATTATTTAAAGGCCAATCACATCAGCTGGGCAGCTGCTGTTCTCTGTGACATAGTTATGATGTCATAATACCCCCTCCAACGGACCCCGCATTCGCTCAGCTCTCTGCGCCCTCCCCCCTCCAATGGACCCCGCACTCGCTCAGCTCTCTGCCCCCTCCCCACCTCTGACGGACCCGAGTTGGGTTTGGTCGGAGGGTAAGTGAGGTAGGGGTGTCAGGTTTGGTCGGGGGGTGAGGTGGGGGCATCGGGTTTGGTCGGGGGTAAGTGAGCCAGGGGTGTTGGGTTTGGTCTGGGGGGGTGGGAAGATGTCAGGGTGGATGAGGGGTGAGGTGTGGGTGTTGGGGTTGGTCAGGGGGTGTTGGGTTTGGTGGGGGGGTAAGGTGGGGGTGTTGGGTTTGTTTGGGGGGGTGAGGAGGGGGTTCGGGGTTGGTCGAGGGGTAAGTGAGGTGTCGGGTGTCGGGTTTGTTTGTGATGGTAGGTAGGGGTGTCAGGTTTGGTTGGTGGGGAAAGTGAGGTGGGTGTGTCAGGTTTGGTCTACAGGGGGTGAGGTGTGGGTGTTGGTCAGGGAGTGTTGGTAGGGGGGTGACGTGGGGGTGTTGGGTTTGGGTGGGGGGGGAAAATGTGAGTCGGGGTTGGTCGAGGGGTAAGTGAGGTGGGGGTGTCGGTTTTGGTTGGGGGGGTGAGGTGGGGGTGTCAGGTTTGCTCTCTGCCCCCTCCCCCCTCTAACGGACCCCGCACTCGCTCAGCTCTCTGCCCCCTCCCCACCTCTGACTGACCCGAGCAACGCCGGGTATTTTCGCTAGTCTATATATATAAAAGTCAAATGGTGTATGCGTGCGTGCGTGTGTGCGTGTATGTACGTTCCCTTACTCCTTCCACACCGTTTGAGCTAGAGACTTGAAATTTGGCACAGTTATAGGCCTTAGGGTCCTAATCAGGATAAGAGTCGAAAATTTTTCAAATCTCACCTCTGACGCCCCCCAGGGGTGAAATTCCTTAAAGCCCATTTACATCAGCTGGGCAGCAGGTTAACACCTGCTGTTCTCTGTGACATAGTTATGATGTAATAATACCCCCCTCCAACGGACCCCGCACTCGCTCAGCTCTCTGCTCCTGCCCCCCCTCCAACGGACCCCACACTAGCTCAGCTCTCTTTCCCCCATCCAGGGCCCCCCACACTCGCTGAGCTCTCTTCCCCCCTCAGGAAAGAATCAATTTTTTTTTTAAATCTCACCCCCCTCCCTCCCTCCAATGCCCCCCCGACTCGCTCAGCTCCCTCCCCCCCAAAGGACCTTGCACTCGCTCAGCTCTCTCCCCTCTCCCCCCCTCCAATGGACCCCACACTCGCTCAGCTCTCTTCCCCCCCCCATCCAAGGGCCCCCACACTCACTGAGCTCTCTCCCCTTTCAGGAAAGAATCAAAAAAAATTTAAATCTCACCCCCTCCCTCCCTCCAACGGCCCCCACACTCGCTCAGCTCCCTTGCCCCCTCCCTCCCCCCAATGGACCTTGCACTCGCTCAGCTCTCTCGCCCCTCAGGTAAGAATTGAAAATTTTTAAAATCTCCCCCTCCTCCCCCCACTCCAATGCCCCCCACCCACTCGCTCAGCTCTCTCCCCCCTCCAAGGGACCCCACACTCGCTCAGCTCTCTTCGAGCAACGCTGGGTCCCATTCTCCCCCTCCGATGGACCTGAGCAATGCCAGGTATTTCTGCTAGTATTTAATAATGTAACTGGTTTAAGATTAGCAGCCGTATTGGTCTGTATCCGTAAATAAGACGAGGAAGAGACTAACCAATTTATTTCAGCATAAGCTTTCGTGGGCTATAGCCCACTTCATCAGATGCATAGAATGGAACAGAAGTAAGATCCATTTATACACACACACACACACACAAAAGTTGTATATTAGCATACCAATTCTAAGAGTCTGTTTAATTTGGATGGGACATTATTGGCAGGAGAAAAAAAAATACCTTTTGAAATGGATTTCTGTGTCTGGCAGGAGATAACTATTGAAGGTAAATTAACTAGGGAAATGCAATCAATTAATGCAATGAGAGAACCATTCACAAGTTGTATTTATCCCTTGGTTTATTGTGTCCAATTTGAAAATTAATTCCCGTTTCTCATTGGAGTCTGTTTTGGAAGTTTTTCTGTTTCAAAATTGATACCATCAAGTCTTTAATGGAATGGCCAAGAAGATCGAAGTGTTCTCCTACTGGTTTTTGAATGTTATGATGCCTGATGTCAGATTTGTGTCCATTTATTCTTTTGCATAGAGACTGGCCGGTTTGGCCAATGTACATAGCAGAGGGGCATTGCTGGCACATGATGGCATATATCACATTGGTCGATGTGCAGGTGAATGAGCCTCTGATGGTGTGGCTGATGTGATTAGGTCCTATGATGGTGTCAGTTGAATGGACATGAGGACTGAGTTGGCATAGGGCTATGTTACAAGGATAGGTACCTGGGTAAATGTTTTTGTTGTGTGGTGTGCAGTTGCTGGTGAGTAATTGTTTCAGGTTGGGGGGGGGCTGTCTGTAAGTGAGGACTGGTCTGTCTCCCAAGATCTGTGAGAGTGAGGGATCATCTTTCAGGATAGGTTGTAGGTCTTTGATGATGCGTTGGAGAGGCTGAAGGTGATGGCTAATGGTGTTCTGTTTTTGTCTTTGTTGGGCCTGTCCTGTAGTAGGTGGCTTCTGGGTACTCTTCTGGCTTTGTCAATTTGTTTTTTCACTTCCCCGGGTGGGTATTGTAGTTTAAAGAATGCGTGGTAGAGATCTTGTAGGTGTTTGTCTCTGTCTGAGGGATAGGAGCTACATCCTGGATGGAAGCTGGAGGCATGTAGGTAAGTGTAGCTGTCAGTAGGTTTCTGGTATAAGGTGGTGTGTATGTCCCTGTCATTTCTTAGCACAGTATAATGTAACTGTTATGTTTGTTTAGGCTCTCCTTGTGTGATTATCACTATTATTCAATAAATAACTTTTATGGTTAAGCTGGTTACTTCCCCCTCTCTCTCTCTGAATTTTACTCCTTTGTGTTTTTGGTTTCTCCATTTACTCTGCAGCATTGCTCCTCTTACCTAAGCTAACGATCCCTGTAGCGCCCAAAATATTGTGAGGTTTGCTCATCAAGTGGGTTAGTACCAGAACAATTGTAATGTAAAAGTGGGGATAGGGACATGCTGAACCTGTGACATATGAGGGTGGCAGCTTGGAAGTGCTGTTTGACCCAGCCTGCTCCGGCTTACTCTACTCCGGTGCAGTACGGTGGCATATAAGTGTGGCAGCTTGGAAATCCTGCTTGACCCAGCCCCCTGTTGGAAATCCTGCTTTACCCAGCCCCCCGTCCAGGGACATATAAGGGGTCAGTTTGAGAGTGCTGATTGACCTGGTCCACTCAGACTTGCTCTGTTTGTGTGTGTGTGTGTGTGTGTGTGTGTTAACCTCCCTACTGCAGGATAGTGTTGTGAATTACACTTACAAGTTACGCACAGCTGAGCGCTGTTGCGAATTATACCTACAGGTTACACACACGGTTTAAGAGAACCGCTATGAATTACACCTTTGGGTTACGTACAGCTTGAAAACTGCTGCGAATTATGCCTACAGGCCACGCAGCTTGAAAACTGTTACGAATTATACCCACCAGTTATGCAGAGTTTGAGTTTAGGCTGAGGCTGTTAAAGAAAGTTAGCTCATGTAACTCCATTTTGAAGTTCCTCTCTGCCCTTATCAAAAAGGCCAATACAGCACATACCAGAGAAAGGGGGGCCTCTAGAGGATACTTGAAACTGCTGGTGACCAAACAAAGAAAGGAGTAGCCTTGAAACTGCTAGGACAAGATAAGGGTTCCACTTGAACATCAGCTTGTGATCACGAGCCCAATGCAAAAAGGGGATAGGTGGGAGATAAGAAAATTGCCCTTCTATAGGCTGTAAGTCCCGCTGCACGAGGTGTACATGCACTGCTGAAAAGTATATGATCTATTCTTTGTCTGTATTTCGGGGTCCTTCCTGGTTAGCAGGGAGCAGTTTTCTCAGCAGTTTTCGAGCTGTACGTGACCCAAAGGTGTAATTCATAGCGGTTCTTTTGAACAGTGTGTGTGACCTGTAGGTGTAATTTGCGACGGCCCTTGGCTGTGCGTGACCTGTGAGTGTAATTCACAACAAGGCACAGGAATTAATTTGAAAAAAAATGCAGAGATACCAAGTTTATTACACAGCACTATGTGGTGCCTCCTGCTAACTAGGAAGGACCCTGAATAGACAAAGCATGGATCATATACTTTTCAGCAGTGCATGCACACCGCGTATGGGGACTTACAGCCTATGGAGGGGCATCTTTCTTATCTCCAGCCTATCCCTTGTAAGTATTATGCTTGTGCTTATGTGTTAATGCCAGTGTTATGAGCTTATCTGGGTTTAAACAGTGTTAAGGCTTCCCCTGCCTTTGTCTGGTCAGCAGCAGTTTCAAGGTCCTCTAGAGGTCCCCCTTCCTCCCCTTCCTTTGGTATGTGCTGTGCTGGCCTTTTAAATAAGGGCCAACAGGAACCTTAAAATGAAGTCACAGGAGCTAACTTTCTTTAACAATAGCTCCATTGGGAGGGGACTTGCAGAAGGGAGAACCAGGGATGGTGTGGCTGATCTGGTTAGGTGCTGTGATGGTGTTGCTGGTGTAGATATGTGGGCAGAGTTGGCATCCAGGTTTGTATTAGCCCACTTCAATAAATAAATAATAATAAAATCACAGTTTGGAGACCACTGAATTAGCTAAGGTCCCCAGTCAACATTCAAGATGTTGGGCCAAATCTACTGACTTCAGCAGAGTTACTGCCCAGGGAGAGGCACCCTTGGACCAGGGCAGGAGGCTGTAGCAGCCAAGGATTATCACCCATTAGGCTTCATTGGTGGCTAGACTGTCAAGGGCCCTGCATGTCCACTGCAGATGAGGTGCCTCAGCCCAGGGACAGGCCAGCGGCGTGTTTCAGCCGCTTGACCATAAATCACCCTCCGCCCCCCATTTCCTCTCGTTAGAGGCTAAGCCCCGGGTTGCTGGGTGAGGTGGGGGCTGCGGGCGGGCTCCCACCTGCCCCTTGCAGCCGGGGACGGGACACACCGGTGGCGTTTTCAGCTTCCCCGCCCCATCCCGCGCGGCCATTGGCGGGGCGGCGGGCGGGGCCGTCGGACTCCGGCGAGCGAGACGCGGGCGGCAGCCGCTCCGGGAGCCCCAGCCGCGCAGAGCCCGAGAGCGGGAGCCGAGGCGGCGCCATGGGCGAGAAATGCGACGTGATCGTGGTCGGGGGCGGCATCTCAGGTCAGTGCGGCCCCGCTCCGGACGCACAGCGGGGGGTCCCAGCCCGCTCCCTTTGCGCGCGGATGGAGCGGGGAGCGGGGAGACTAAACACGCGCCCCGTTTGCTGCCCTGGCCCGGGGGAAGGCAGGTGCCGTCTGCAGCAGCCTGTGGCTGGGAGCCCGCTCGCCGGGGTCAGCCCTGCCGGGAGAGCTGCGGCAGCAGCCTCTGCTTCTGTCGGTGTCCTTGCGGGGCGGGGGTGGGGCTGGGCATCGCCCCTTTCAGCCGCTCCTCGCTGTCGAGCGGACATTTGTCAGCCGGAGGAGCCGGGGCCCGGTCTTCATCCCCGCGGCTCGCCTCCCTTTGGCCTCGCTCCGCTCCACAAGTGCAAAGGGGGTTTCTAGGCTTGGGAGTGAGACACCCTTTGTAATGGCCCAACGCACCCCTCAGTGCACACGCGCGCCTGACCCGCTCTCGGGTACCAGAACGTGGCTCGTTATCTGCATAGCACCTGGGTTTTGCCCCGAGCACCCGAACCAGCTACAAGCACTTTCTCCAGCGCTCCGCTCTTTCGCTGGACTAAATAGTGCACTTGGCGCAGAGACAGACCCCACGGCGTGAGAACTGCATTTCTGAAACTGGGAAGACTTATTATTCGGGTAGGCTAGGGGGGAAATAAACAAGAGGGGAAATCTGTCACCAAATGTTCACTTGACACAGGCGCTTGATGCAGCCATGCATTGTCAGCCAACCTAGAACACTGACAGTTTATCCCTTATTAGCTCACTAGAGCTGAGTTAATGGGAAAAAAGACTTTTTTGCAAGAATTAATACATGTGTAACAGACTATGCTCACTTTCTTCATCAACGAAGCATAATTAAGAGTCACTACTCCTGATATGTGGGTTGAGGGTGAAGCGTGGGTGAAGGGAGGGGATTGCTTCTAGGTTTGCTCTGTTACTGAATTTCAGTCAATATTGCATTAAAAAGGAAAGGGAGCACCCATGAGTGAGATGATGGTGATGTCTGATAGGGGGGTTAATCTGGTATTTATGCAGCTTTTAGTCAAGCACACTCCCACTGCAATTGATGTAACAGTAAAGTTAGCCTGGCAAGCCCAGCAGGATTGATAGGTCTGCTTTGCCACAGGTTTCATAATCAGATTGTTTCTTAACACTGTTATCAAATTCTCGTTACATTTTGAATCAAAATAGCACTATCCTGTGGCAGCACGCTATAGAATCAATAAAGAATTGAGAATTGCCTTGAAAACCACATAGCGCTTATTTCTACAAGCTGTCCAGGGAAGGAGACCATCAACTACTCTACCCTCTACCTTCCCACCCCTTCTGGGACTGCACGCTAGTGCTTCCTCCTGGATCTCTAATGTGCAACATACATTTTACTTCAGACCTTATCTAGATATTTTTCTAAAAGTAACTGATGGATGCCTCTATTATCATGTTGATTGGAGAGCTGTTGGCATGGATTTTATGGATTAATAAAACACAAAATTGAAAGTAGAGATGGGCAAACTAGGTCTTATGAAATACAGAGCTGGCTCAAGGCTTCTCTTGTTTTCTGAGTCAGACACTTCAGGACTGGCAAAGGGGACCCTCTGGTCAACCTCCAGTGCTCATACCTTCTAGTAGAGACCTGCTGTGGGGTCCAGCTTGTTTGACAGTTGTTAACAGATCCCAAGTAACCTTGCACTCACCTTTTGTGCACTCTGTCAAGGGAAGCCCTGAACATGCACAATGTAACCGCAGTGGTTCCCAGGAGCCAGCTAAGCGGATACCATGCTGTACCCTGTGAAGAGTTCTAAACACAAGGAGTGACACTTTCCTACAGCAGCAGAGTAACATACAGCTGAAAAGATATTTATCAGTGTTACTATTATGGGAATGACTATACTAATATCTGTGTTAAATCTTCAAGTGAACTAGCTGTCTTCAGAAGTCTGAGCAGGCTTAGCATGAGCCAAGTGCTCATGCAATTAATAAAATTGCTGTGCTTTCTCCAAACAGCTTGACTTCTTAGTTCTTACTAAATGCTACAACATAAATTATTCCTGCCTTCTTTGTTTGTTTTACTACCCAATCATGCATTTGTTGCACATTCAAAACTCTCATGTTGTCAATGGAAGTTTTACCTACACAAGGAATGCAGGATTTGTCTCTCATCCACTGATTTCAGTATTACTGCGAGGGAGTGCAAGTCAGACAGCGCTAATTTTAAAACTTCTGGGATTTTACCTGTTTGCGGGAGAAAGAGAGGTAGGAGGAGAGAAAGGGAAAGTGAAAATGTGAATTGAAAGCCCTGAAAATGGGGTAAATTATTTTAAGACTAGTGTAACAGCCCGTGTACACGGGCCAAAGTGCTTAATGCTGTTTGTCCGGGCTGTCTGTATGGCTCGCGGCGGCGCACTTGTGGTGGCCATTTTGTGCTGCCGAACTACAACTCCCAGCATGCTGTTTGTCCGGGCCGTCTCTACTGCGCATGACGGCTTCGGACAAACTTCCTCTGGCCTTTTATTATATAGGATATTCTAAGCATTTGTCCAGAAAAGCCCTTCAGTAGTCCCATTAAAATCAATGGGATTGCTCATGTGTTGTGTCGAGTACTTTTTATGGCACTTGGCACTACATTCACTGGCAAAATTATCCAAAACCAGTTCCATGATGATTAAATTTTATTAATTACTAGGCATTGCTCGGGGTATTTGTAATTGGAAACTGGGATGTAAAAAGACTACCATGTTTTTTATTAATACAAATTTTGTTCAGACGTCTCAGCATTGCTCGGGTCCGTTGGAGGGGGGAGAGAACTGAGCGAGTGCGGGGGCCGTTGGAGGGGGGTATTATTACATCATAACTATGTCACAGAGAACAGCAGGTTTTAACCTGCTGACCAGCTGATGTTAATGGGCTTTAAAGAATTTCACCCCTAGGGTGTGTAAGAGGTAAGATTTGAAAAATTTTCGACTCTTACCCTGATTAGAACCCTAAAGCCTATAACTGTACCAAATTTCAAGCCTCTAGCTCAAACAGTGTGGAAGGAGTAAGGCAGCATACACACACACACACACACACACACACACACACACACACACACACACACGCACGCATACACCATTTGACTTTTATATATATATATATAGATTAAAAGTTCCAAATACTTGATTTGGCTGCAGTTTTCTGTTACTTGATATTTTTCTAAACTGTCAGCAAAAAGAAATAACTAGTATTTTGTAAATTAAGAATGATTCTGAGAATTTGGCTAATTTTTAACTCGTACCTTATTTCACATTTAAAGGCTATTATAGTAAATTTTACAGTAGTTTCCAATTAGATCTTCTAAATTAAACAGGTTTCAGTAGTATGTTTTTAGACAGCATCAGTGCTATGGGTCCCTTCTGTTTAGTGAGTGAAGTCAGAGAGTTCAACACTACATAAATAGGTATTTTGAATATAACCTTGTTTTTTCATTGTTGCTATGGGAACATTTGTGTGGAATTCCTGTATAGCTTCTATAATAAATTCTTAAAAAACAGTCAAAACCCAGGGAGAGAAGAGGTGGTTTATGCTGTTCAATCAATGGCTTCATTCTTTGCTACCTGCAGAGAGAAATAAATAAAGGGGGTTACAAGGAATCACTTTGCTTTGTCATTGTAAGGATTAAGTCAGTCCCTCTCCAAACACTCTACCTTCTCTTGGGCTAATAACACTAGTCCTGCACTCCAAGAGATGTTAGCAAAATAACTAACACACACACACACACACACGCACGCTCATCCACAAAGAAAGTGGACCAAGCAAGATATTAAACACCTCCACTCACTCATTTATCTTCAGATATTTCCTACTGTTCTGATGAGTTCCTGTCTGCATCCTGTAACACTTGCCCATCCTAGTATTGCCCTGGCCTCTTCTTTTGTCATTCAGGTTTGAACACATTCTATAACAATGTGCATTTCCTCCCCTTTTGGGGGTGAAGCCAGACTTTGGGTCACCTGCTCCTGCCCTGGCCTCGTCTTTTGTCATTCAGTTTCGCTTGCACTCTATAACAATGTGCATTTCCTCACCTTTGGGGGCGAAGCCAGACTTTGAGGCACCTGCTCCCCTACTTGGTGTAAACTTTGCTTGTGCCAATCAGAAGCGAACACAAACAAGTTTTGGGCCCCGTCCCCTATGACACTTTTGTGATGTCATAGTTGGTACTTATGTTTCTGCCTGCCATGTGCAGACAGAGAGAGGAAACGAATCCCGTGTATCCGTGTATCCTGTGTACCCCACGTAACCGAGCCTGATCAACTCGAAGCCTCTCTCTCAGCTCACGTGTTTCAAATAGAGCTTATGTGTCATGTCATGCGTTGGTTTGTATTTGTAAGTATGAATTATTACTAAATGCTGCATCTTTGTTTGTAAATAATGTTAGCAGGCATTTTAGTCATTGCATGTTTTAAGTTTTATTAAGTCTATTAGTTAGTCAAAAAAACTGCTCCCTTACCCCTTGTAATTATCCCCAGTAAAACTTTAAATTGATTAATTTTACTTGTGTGTGTGTGTGTGTGTGTATCTGCAGCTCACGTCCTGACCCACACTCCCCTTGCGTCTCTTACCTATATAGTTTATTGCCACGTGCAACCTGGTAAATAACAGGCCTGCAATTTTTCCTCGCCCCTGCGAGTCCGTGGCAATCCACATGGCGTCACGAACAGGATGCAAGGGAGTTGGGCCATGCCCGTGGCACGCTGCAGATCATGCAGGTGATGAAACTGAACAGTTCCAACATTTGCAGTTTCACCCTTTAAGTAGCCAAAATTCGACTGATCTAAAATTAGATTGCTCTCTACAACCTCAGTGCACGGAGACTGGAGAGAGCATGAGTCTGGCACACAAATTATTGTGCCAAATGATAGTAGAATTGGATTCAATTAAGAAAACCGAAAAATTCAGACCGGATGAATGTAAATCTGAGGATGTTTCCACCGTCCTGTTTAGCATGTTAAGCAAAGCCCTTGATCTGTGCTCTGTCCTCCACGGGGGCACAATGTTTGCAGCTAAGCAAGCAGCCCCAAGCTCCCCTAAGGAGGGGGGAAATAGCTGTTTGTCTGGAGAGGGTTTCTCCAAGTGTTTGTGTGTGCAAGAAAGCCATTTGCCTGTGAATAAAGTTCCTGAATGTCTGCCTAATGTCTCAGAAGTGAGTCTGGAATTAGATACAGTGCAGGAGGAACTCATTGGTCAGGAAAGGGTTTCTCTGAAGCAGGTTAAAGTGAATGAGCAGGTGGAAGTACTAACTGAGGAAGGAAAGTGTGAAATAATTTTGGCTGGTACAGCTTGTAAAAGTGAACCTGAAAAAAGCAGCAGTGTATCTGTTGGGAGTGTGCCTTTGTCTGTCAGGGGTATTGACTTGCCTATGAAGGAAGCTACCTCAGTCTCCAAGCACTTGTCTGTGTGCTGGGACAAGGGAAGTGAGATCCCAGGCTGTGTCTCTAGTGAAGGAGAATGTGTGTCTGTATCTTCTTTGTCTGTGGAACAAACAAAAGGTGCTTTTCAGCCTGTAATGAGTAACAATAGTGCAGTAGTGTCAGAGTTAGTTGTGGATTCAGCTAAAGCTCAGAAGGGGAATAGTTCTAAGTTTGTGTCTGCTGGGGAGGAAGGCTCTATAACTAGTTTTAATCTGGTTAATGTCTTAGCAAGATCCCAGAGACCAGATGATTCTGGTGCTTGTATTTTGCCTGCTGCTAGTGTAGTGCAGCAGAAGGGTGATTTGGGTATGTTACCTACCACCAGCTTTACAACAGAAAGCAAGGAGGAAGAAATTCCTGAACTGGTATCTGGCAAAGGGGAGAAGAATGACTCTAGCCTCTTGTCCAGTCAGTCTGTGAGCTTGCCTGAAAGGGGATTTTGTAGAAATCACCCTGATGGGCCAAAGATGATCAGGGATATGAGTAAAGCCCAGAAAGAGTCTGTTATTGCTCAGGAAAGTATTCCTTGGGAGCAAGCCCTAGGTGAAGGGGGTAAGAATGGGATTTCTGTGAGTGGTGAATTGTTTCCTAAAAAAGTTCCTGAGGGAAAAATGTGTAAGCAGTCTGCTGCAGTTAAAAAGTGTGAAAGTGATTTGATCGGGGATAGCTTTGAGGAGGAATTGGGACAGCCCTATAACCAAGTGGCTGTGTTTGACCAGTTTGATGGGGAGACAAAATTCTTCAGAGAGAAATGTCTCCATGCTGATTCTGCAAGTGAACAGTCTGTTTTCCAGGTTAAAAGAGATGGTGTAATTAGTTCCATAAGGATGCAGGGGATGAGAGATATAATCTCATCTCTAGACACTTTGAATGTAACTTGTAGTCTTTTGGGGAACCTAACATCTGATCCCCTGTGGAAGCAGAAGTGGGTAAAGAAGGGACAATGGAACTTTGAAACTAGCTTGTTAATGATAGCCTGGAAGCTTGGTTCTGCCTATGGAAATGCAAATTACTTGGCTGAATGGGGGGTGCTCCACATCAGCCAGGAAATTCTGTTAAGTAAGAGGAGGGCAGGTTTTGTCCCTTCGGGGCAAGGAGGAAAAAGAAATTGATTTTGTAAAGGAAAAACTGCAAAGTGACCCTAGAAAGCTGAAATTCTAATGGTATTGACCCTAAGGCATAGCTTGACTAACCTAATGGTAATTTGTTGTAACTACTGTGTTATTACCAGAGACTGTAAAATTGTACAATGGTCCTAATCTTTTGAAAAATCCTTTGACTATGTTAAGAGGAATACATGGGAACACACTTGATGTTAAATGGCCTGGTTCTACTAATGTGTCACAGTTAAGGCCTGTAAACCTTGGTGAGACTTTCCAAAGGGAAAAGACATTCCACACCTGATGTGCAGTATAACAAGGGAAACTGAGGCACACTACCATATCGTTTCCATGGCTAAATGCCAAGATTTCTGTGCTATTCACAACATCAATATCTATATTGATTTGATGTTACTTGGGTTCCAAACATTTGCCAGAGCTTGTATGGGTAAAGTAGCTGTTTTCTTTAGCTCTTGGCAAGATACAAACCCATGAATTGGGGGCTTCCCTTCACATCCATACTTAATATCATCCTCAAAGCAATGGTGTTGTGGAGTGAAAAATCAGCAGTCCTTAAGACCATGCTGCGAACAGCAAACCCCAACCCTGATTTTAAAAACTGGCTCAGCAAATGTAGTTCTTAACAAGCAAACTAATGCCCCCGAGTAGGGCTCGTATTATTCTGTTTTACAGGTTATGTTGCCCTCCCTCACAACATCTTTGTCCATGGAGCCCTGGGAGAAGGTGAACTGCAAACCTGGTTCGCTGCCTACTGGGTGCAGGAGGTCAGCGGAAACCAGTCCCTGTCAGCGCTGAGTCCAGAAGATTGTCTTGTTTGCTCCACTCAGTTCTCACCTAAATATCCATTACCCTTTCAATTTGTACCAATAGTTTAAAATTTTTCTTCATTTAATACTTCTAGTGTGAAGTGTTCTATGTGGAGTTTTTCTTATGCTAATACATCCCTAACTGAACCCACTTTTAATTTTACTTATCCCCCTCTCATTAATTGTTCTTATCGTCTTAATTATAATTTTTTTTTTGGAAACTTCTATACCTCCTCTGTTGTTAGCTTTAACCCTGTTAGTTATATGATGCTACGTGATCAAGTGCTGTTTCAATCCCTTGCTATTGAAATGCTTGTTAATACTACGGCTAAGGGCCTCTCCTTAATTAATCAGCAGTTACATTCCCTTGTTCAGTATAGTATTCAAAATAGATTAATAACTCAATATTTGTTATTATCTTTTTCATTTTCTACTAAATTTGCTGAAGTATATCCCGAATTTGCTGATAAATGCTGTGTTTCTTTGCCTTATATTTCTCCTAATTTGTCCTCAATTGTTAAAGACCTGCAAACATTAAGCTCTGATGTCCGAGAGTCACGAGAGTCCTTCCAGTTTTGATCATGGCTCAATTGGCTTGGCCTTGTGGCCTACAAATCTTATTTCCAATCCCTGTTTTGTGTCCCTTCTAGTTAGGCTCGCTCTTCTCTGCCTTGGATGTGCCTTCATTAAAGCCTGCATTCACAAGTTTGTTGCCTCGGCCTACATCGCTTCCACCCCCGAAGCGCATCCCCTCGTAGGTGGGAATGAGGAGTCGGACTGGGAAGTTTAGGTATTCGGCCAAACTATTTCGGCCAGGGCACGGGGGCATGTTCTGATGAGTTCCTGTCTGCATCCTGTAACACTTGCCCATCCTAGTATTGCCCTGGCCTCTTCTTTTGTCATTCAGGTTTGAACACATTCTATAACAATGTGCATTTCCTCCCCTTTTGGGGGTGAAGCCAGACTTTGGGTCACCTGCTCCTGCCCTGGCCTCGTCTTTTGTCATTCAGTTTCGCTTGCACTCTATAACAATGTGCATTTCCTCACCTTTGGGGGCGAAGCCAGACTTTGAGGCACCTGCTCCCCTACTTGGTGTAAACTTTGCTTGTGCCAATCAGAAGCGAACACAAACAAGTTTTGGGCCCCGTCCCCTATGACACTTTTGTGATGTCATAGTTGGTACTTATGTTTCTGCCTGCCATGTGCAGACAGAGAGAGGAAACGAATCCCGTGTATCCGTGTATCCTGTGTACCCCACGTAACCGAGCCTGATCAACTCGAAGCCTCTCTCTCAGCTCACGTGTTTCAAATAGAGCTTATGTGTCATGTCATGCGTTGGTTTGTATTTGTAAGTATGAATTATTACTAAATGCTGCATCTTTGTTTGTAAATAATGTTAGCAGGCATTTTAGTCATTGCATGTTTTAAGTTTTATTAAGTCTATTAGTTAGTCAAAAAAACTGCTCCCTTACCCCTTGTAATTATCCCCAGTAAAACTTTAAATTGATTAATTTTACTTGTGTGTGTGTGTGTGTGTGTATCTGCAGCTCACGTCCTGACCCACACTCCCCTTGCGTCTCTTACCTATATAGTTTATTGCCACGTGCAACCTGGTAAATAACAGGCCTGCAATTTTTCCTCGCCCCTGCGAGTCCGTGGCAATCCACACCTACCAGCTATCCTCCACCTATTAGTTTTCTATCTAGTTTTTAAGATCCTTGTGGCGGTGGCCTTGTATTTATACTTTTCAATGATAAAATAAAAGTTATGTCTCCATGGTCCTGGTGAGAACACCAAGTAGAGTGTCACTTAGTGCCAGTTGCTGTGCGGTTATATTGGTTCCATTGGGAAATGGAACAGATCAACTTTAAAGCAAGTCAAATTACTGAGTCCAGACTTGTCCCCAATCCAGATTGGATGGGTCATTCCTCCACAAAGGTATTGCCTTCACACTACAAGAATAGCAGCCAAGACTCTTATTCTTCACTTTTTTCATGTCTTCTGGTGTAGGGTGACCAGACAGCAAATGTGAGAAATTGGGACAGTGGGTGGGGAGTAACAGGAGCCTATATAAGAAAAAGACCCAGAAATCAGGACTGTCCCTATAAAATTGGGACATCTGGTCACCCTGTTCTGGTGAGACAGGCATCATTAGACTCACTGAGGCAAAATGCTCAGGAAATGGTCAGTAAAAGTTTGAACTATCCTTGATTTAGCAGTCACAGAAACCAGCAAAATACGGGTGGAAATGCATCATTTGCAGTGCTGATCTAGCAGTGTGAGCAAGCATACAAAACAGATTCTTTCCAATGATGTTTGTTGTTTAGATGCATACAAATGCTTTAAAGTATACCTATCCAGAATGCTCTAGCCACCCTTCACAAGCAGCTCCATCTGTCCTGGCCTCTTTACATCCAGATTTAGATGAGATTCTCAACCTTTAGGGATGGAAAAGATCTATTAAATCTTAGGCCACGACTTTGCCAGTTCCTTATAATTCAGAGCCAACACAGTGAGTGTCCTCCTAGTAAGAGGAGGAGATTCTAACCCAAGATGCTGCTCCCCCAGTTTAATTATTTTTAGGCTCTTTTAGTATAGAAGTTTGTTGAAAAACAATAAAATGTAACAGCTGGATGATTCAGCTCCTAACTCAGTAATGAAAATCTGCTCTTCTCCCTATCCTTCAGGTATAAGTACAGAGAAAGCCTCCTACCCAGGGTAGACACACTCACACTAGCTCTGCCTGAGTTCCCACATTACCAGGAACAGCACAGTTGTGGTGCCACAGGTGGAGGCTTGGACTAGCCACCCAAGTCCAAGCCTGCCTGACACCCTGGGTCTGAGTTTGGGTGACTATTCTGAGCCACCACCTGTGCCACAACATCTGCACTGCTATTTTTAGTGTGCTAGTTTAAGGGAAACCAGCCGGAGTCTGTCTACCTGAGCTGGGAGTCTCGTTCCCAGCGGGAGTGTGGACATACTTAGAGGCTAGAGAACCTATTGTAGTGGCTTTGAAGATTTCAGGTCATCTCTTAATGCAGTTAAGTCAACTAAGGAAGCAGAGGAACAGGAAGCATTAGCTCTCTTCCTGGGGGAAGATGTAACAACCAAAATGCTATGGCTGCTCATCTTGAAGTTTTTAAGGGTCAGATTCTATTCTGAGGGTAGACCTTTTGCTGAAGTCACTGGAGTTTCTGTGCATGGAGTGACTGAAGAAATGGGCTCTATTCGGGAGGAAACTCTCCTGATTTAAAAATGTATTTTCAAAAGCACCAGGCAATACATTATATAATGCCATTTGATACTAAACAAAAATTTAGCATAGGATGTGTAAGAAAGCTTAAACACTCTTGGGGATAGATTTGTCTCTTACTTTAGAATCAGCTGTTTGCTCCTGAAGAGATTCCTAGACAGAAAGATGGGGACAACAACGAGAAAATCAGCGGGGCTCCCACCATACCAGCTGAGAGCCTTAATTTATGTGATACCAGTGGCAATAGCTATTTTATATGGATTTTTGGGACTCTCTTCAGAGTGTAACAGTTTCTATAAATTTCCCCGTAGTGTTTTCAGAACAGCCTTCCTTTGCAATCTCTTGCTGTTCAGATTTCTTTAAGAATGAAATTTAGGTGATTTCTTGGCTTTCAAAGAGACTGGGTTAAAAGAGACTAAATATTTAAACTGACATAGTGACAGAAGCATCTTTTTTTTCTCAGCATGAGAAACCTGACATGTCGACTTTGTTTAAACCAAAATCTGCTGGAAGAAAAATTTCAACGGAATTTTTTCATCTATAAGATAATTCTATATATTTGAAGCATGATGGTACCATGAGACTATCCTCCTCTTTCTCCTAAGACTTGTTTACTGTTTATATGAAGCTTGAATGCATTGCATACTTGCTATAGCTCTCACTATATCTGCACCAATTAAAATGTACTTTATGAAAGCAGGTCAGATGTACTGGAGGTAATATATGATGATGTTCATCCCATTTCTCCAAAGACCTCAGTAGAGGACAACCTGTCACTTTGAAAAGATAAACTGGTGTATGTTGCAGCAGGATTATAGGAGATCTAAGCTTATTTATCTCTTTTGTCCTGGAAAGTAATTTAGATGAGATGAGAGCAGTATTAATGTAAGTACAGTGGAACCCCAAAATAGCACGCCCCGAAATAGTGAGAGTTTGGTTGTAGTGTGACCTTATCTTGACTCCCGTCTAAGATTCTCATGCTTCTTCTCATGCAGAAGATGAGAAGGAATGGAGTGAATCTTCCTGGAGGTTATCATGAGAAGATGAGAACTCTCATGCAGGAGAGTTCTCATGGTTCTTCCTGCTAAGGTTCTAATATAATATGTGCTGTTCACGTTTTGCCGGAAAGCTGTACTCTTTTTACGACATTTATAAACAAACCACGTTCTTCCATCTTATTGGATAAAGTAACTCGTGGCCCATTGCACTTAGTTCTCAGGTTGTACAGTACATGTGTATGGTGTTTGGATATACACTTTTTATTAATTTTCTATACTGTATATTTTAAAATATTTTACTGTTATGGATATGCCAGTTCACAAGCGCAAGTCCATTTTCTGTTCAAGAGAAACTGTATGCCCTGGATCAACTAAAGAAAGGCAAACAACAAACTCAGCTTGCTAGAGATCTGGGAATTAGTGAGTCCACTCTGTGAGGGTGGAAAAAAGAAGAAGAAAAGCTCCGTAGTTACCCTGCATTCTTGAGCAGGAAACTGGTTTACAGCATAAAAAGGTCAAGTTTGCTAAAGTCGAAAGCCTAGATTCAGCCTTGTGCCAATGGTTTGTCCAAACTCGTTCAGAAGGAGTTCCTATTTCTGGCACTATTCTGAAAGCTCAAGCAGAGAAATTTGATAGTCTTATCAATGGAAATGAATCCAAATTTAAGGCAAGTAATGGCTGGCTGGACAGATTCAAGAAAAGGCACCCTATGGGCCAAGTTCTTGTGTCTGGGAAATCCGCTCAGCTGATACAGAGGCTGCCGATTAAGCTAAAAAGTTGCTGGAGGAAGGTTGCTACACAGACGATCAAGTTTACAACTGTGATGAGACTGGTTTATACTTTAAAATGTTACCCCATCGCACCCTTGCAACCAGGACTGAAAGTCACAAGCGAGAAGGCTTTAAGCAGAGGAAGGACCAAGTCACTCGCTTGTTTTGTGTCAATAAGTCTGGCAGCCACAAAGTCAGACCTTTGATGATTGGAAAAACGAGATCTCCCAGATGCTTTCATCATGTTAATACGAATGCCCTTCCCTTTGAATACACCAGCAGCAAGAATGCATGGATGAATACCTCTATATTTGAAGATTGGTTCCATAAAACCTTGGTGCCAGCTGTTTGGGCTCATTTGCGAAAACTTGAGCATGAGGGAAAAGCTCTTCTCTTGTTGGATAATTGCCTTGCCCACCCGCCAGTGGAAAATCTTGTCAGTCATGATGGCAAGATTAAAGTCTCTTATCTCCCAAAGAACACTACCTCAGAAATCCAGCCACTGGACCAAGTCATCATATTGGTATTTAAGCAAAACTATTGTTGCGAAATGATCTAGCGGATGTTAGCGGATAGCAACTCCTCCTTCGACACATCACTGTCATCACTCAACTTGAAAGAAGTCTGTTACCTTGGCAGGAAAGCCTGGGATGCTATCTCTGTATGTTGCCATGAATGATGCTGGAGAAAGGGTCTTGGTCCAGCTTTTCCGTCATCTATACACAATGATGATAAAGACGATGAGCCTGAATTTACAAGAATCATTGAAGACCACATACGTTTAGCTGGAGAAGCACTCGGAGAATACGAGCACAGTCATCATGACATCCTCAACTGGTTTCCAGCAGATGACATTTGCCTCACATATGAACACATCTCAGATGATGAAATTGTTGCAAATGTCAGGGAAAAGAATGAAGCTCCACCATCGGAGCCCAAAACCAGTGACGCTAATGACAACGACAATGACAGCATCTCAACTACCCCACCAAAAGTGTCTGAGGCAGTAAAGCATCTAGAAGCCAGTTTGAGGTGGCTGGAAACTCAAGACATGGACAGCGTCAAAATCCTCCAACTCAGAAGTATTCTTGACTTTGCTAGAAGCCAACAGTCCACAGAAAATAAGCAGACCACACTAGAGAGCTTTTTTAAGAAGAGATGAAATTTAAAATCATGGAGTAATGCAGGCAGATTGACTTTGCACTCTCGACAATGATTAACATATGGAATAAACTATACTATACTAATATAGTATGTTAGTATAGTACAGTATACAGTAGTTGATTTCACATGTTAGTATAGTATGTTACTATAGTACAGTATAGTGTAGTCAATTTTACATTTCTTTCATGTACATGTACATGAAATTACTACTTTTGTGTTTAAAACATACTGGGATTAACCTTTTTTTTTTTTTTTTTTTTTTTTTTTTTTTAACAAGACAAACTGACCGGCTTGCAATGGTAAATTTTTGGTAACCCCACTATAATGCGTCCCTGCATTTAGCGCAATGGGATTTCTTGGCTCCTATCCGTCGCGTTATAGCGGGGTTCCACTGTATCTCCAAAGTATAAATTAAAGATATTTAATGCCACATATTTCACCGTTTGAAAATATTAGGGTGGATGAAACAACCTTAAATGGGTGAAGCAATCCCTGTAAGTGTAGTCCTTCAGAATGTCAATTAGTCCTTCAGAATGCAAATTATGTCTGCTCTGATACCCATTGATCCAGGGAATTTCTAGCATCATTAGATTGAATGGTCCTCTACATCCACATTCCCACTGCTCTCTGTATCAAAGGTTTTTCCTTTTGTCCTTGGTTACCTTCATTTTCACTACAAAGTGAAATGAGACTGAATATCTGGAACCTGACATTTGGCCTCTCTTTGGTTCTTTGTATATTCACAAATATGATCGTAACCAGCAATAAGCCTTGTATAGCAAACAGGTCTATTATGTTGTATCAGGATGACTTGGTAATCAATGCACATGTCAAATAGGCAAAATGTCTGGGCCTGTTTCAATCAGTGGGCCTGATAGTGGATTTTGAAAAAGTCTTCCACTGTAATTGCAAAACATGTAATGTCTGGAAGCTCAGATAGAGACATCAGCAAGAACAGCTTTTACATTATCATCATCATGAGAAAGCATTCAGAGTATATGACCTTATTAGACAAACAATGTTAATTGACTCTGCACATAGAAATAGAAATTACTTCATTTATGATATATTTGGCATCTACGTGCTATGGTGATTGGCACTTAAAAAAAAAGAATAAGGTCAGACCCTCTTTTTATGAAGAATTCACTGATGACTCTTTTGGATACACTTACTGGAAGAATCCACATCTTCTGTTTATAATGACTGACACCAGTGTTCTGGACTGCAAAAGTGCATAAAGGTAGAGAGATTACACATGTGAATTATACAAGAATGCTTCACATCATCAACCTGCTTAGGCTAAAAGCTATTAATCAGTCTCACTTCACTTTCAAGGATCAGATAATAGAACATTTTATTAAGAACGGACAGCTCATCAGTGGTGTCTAACATTTTATGAAATAGTGAATGAAGCACTATGTGGAATAATTCTTCACTAACAGTGGGATAGATTAGATGACATAATTTTTAAATCTCAGTGTCTTTATGCTACTGCATGGCAGAAAGATCTTGGTTTAAAGCACCTTTCAGCATCCTTGCATATGCTTGACTAGCCAAGTCAACATTATTAATCTGATCCAGATTTGCTAACAGAGCTGGATGGATTGATTTAAATTGAAGTCAGTCACCAATTTTAATTGTGATTTATATAAGCAAGCAGGAAACATGGATATAAACAGATGATTTTAATGTTGTTTTGCATCTGTACTTTTTAATGTTCCTAAAGAAAGGTTCATTCTTTTTGGTTGGTATAAATCATTAAAACATGTTTAATTGAAAATCAATTTAGCTTTTACATTATATTTGGCACTTTTTTTTACTTACCAAAAAGTTACATTATATCTATACACATTTCTTTAAGGAATTATATTGTCTAATATACATTTTATTCAGAATCTTAATTTTTACATTTCTTACTAAGTTAGAAAATGGTGAGTGTTGCATTTCTTATTCATTAGATTTTTTTAAAAATTACTTTGGACATATACACATACACTGAGCTTGTGTTACAAAGCTGGAGAATGCTAAAACCCACATATTGGGAAAGGTTTAAGATTAGCAGCCATGTTAGTCTGCATCCGATGAAGTGAGCTATAGCCCACGAAAGCTTATGCTGAAATAAACTGTCTCTAAGGTGCTGCAAAGTCTTCCTCGTCTTACATTGGGAAAGTTATCAGTCAGCCTTCAGACTATAAAAGAGCAATGGTAAGCAAGATGCTTTCCAAATTCTAGAGCTGAATTTTCTTAGACAGTAGGGTTGGGCAGAGGAAAAACTGTCTCAGCTTTGTCTCAAAGTTTAGCTCATTTATTTAATATACAAATTGCAACCCTAATTTTATTTCAGTAGATTTTTCAGACTCTGATTAAGCTCTAATTCTGGGCTTTGATATTAAAGGTCTCCATCTGATTAAGTATCAACAAGTTTAGATTCTTGGTAAAATTGCCTTAATTATTGCATGTCTGTGCCCAAACATCTGGCATATTTGCAATATTTGCAGCTAGTCATTAGAAATTCTAATTGTATCAGAGTTGACATTATGCTAAACGTTTTGGGGATTTTGGGGTGAGGGGGTGTCTCCGAGATAGTCATAGATAAATAGTAACAAATCTGAATGCTATGTTTCCAGTGAGGTATATGTAAAGACAATTTACTTTGCCATCTTAGGCACAAATGAGTTGCAACATTGTCCTGTTTCCCTTTCAACTTTCTTTCTCCTCTCTGTTTTCTCTTTTTCTCTTCTTTTAGTTTTTCTCAAAACAAGGGTACACAAACAGATCTAGTTCTGTGCCTCTGGGAACATTGATCACTCTTTAATTTCTGGTTACAGCAAAAGCAACAATAATTCTAGGGACATACTTTTCCCCGTGCAGCTATCGACCCCGCTCTTAGCTCCCAGCCACTTCAGCACTGTGGTTCTCTGATATTTTCTCTTTGTGTGCACTTGTAATACATTACCATGTGTTATGACAGCTGCAGACACCAAGTGCAATATTTTACCATTATTATGTATTTATTATTTATTTTATATCAGGATTGTAGTAAAGTCTAGAGTTCTTTGTCCAGGTAAGGGCTCCATTTTGCCAGGTGCTGTGCAAACACATAGTAAAAGGTACTATGCCACCCTTGCTAGGATTGCCAAAACAAATCTTGTTAGTTTGATAGTCCCCAAGATACAGCTGGTAAGTGGAAAGGATGCAGTCCAAAGAGTGGAATTGTGGCCAGAAGCTGAGGTGATTGTCTGTTGTGCACATGTAGAAAAGAAAACCTGAGCTCTTCAGGTTCATACTGCAATGATGTCTCAGTAGAAATAAGCTGTCAATACTTTTATGGTACAATTAATCATTCAGGAGTTTGTTACACAAATAGCTAAGGATGTGTTTGCATAATTTCAGTACAAGCTAATGATGGACTTGTCACACCTTCAGCATAACTGCACCCAGAGGTGAAAGTAAGCCGGAACGCCCTGGTACCGCGTACTGGCAAGAGCCAATGCGCCGTACCAGGGCAGACCAGCTTCCCTCCCAGCAGTGGCTGGAGCCCCAGGCCCTTTAAATTGCTGCCAGAGCCCCCGCTGGGGGGAGCCCGGGGGAGGCTGGCGGGGCTCCAGCGGCAGTTTAAAAGGCCTGGGGCGGTAGTGGTCTCTTTAAAAAGCTATCAGAGCCCCGCCACTGCTTCCCTAGGATTCCAGCAGCAGGGCTCCCATCCCCGTAATTACTCCTCTCCCCCACTGATTTTAGTACGTGGAAGGAGCTTGGTAACCTTCCCCAACTAGATTTCATACAACCTCTGGCAGACAGAATTACAGATAACATTTACAGAGTTTTTACATCAGTCTCAAAGCTATGCCTGTGTTCATCATATCTGGCATAGGATTTGTGAGTAGTTTCATCATAAGGTCAAAGTTTCTTCTTATAAAACTGTCAGAGTTTAGTTATGCTGAGTGGTATTGGTCAAATTCCCATTGTCATAATTTGGTTCAGTTGTAGTAAAGCTGATAGCTGTAGTTTAATATTTTTATTACTTAACAATAAGATAGTGGTATTCTCCTTACTGCCAGTTTCATGAGTTATAAGAATACATTTGTCCTAGTATTTCATCATAGTTTTATAGTAGTTACTGTACTGAACTCACTCAACATTGATTTTAATGGCAAAGTTGCATGTTGTGTACAAAACCTTTACTCAGTAACGCTACAGAACTCAAAAGTGGGTGTGACAGATGTGAGACATGGAAAGCATGGAAACTTCAAAGACTAATATTTTAAGATGTGCCAGATACTAGGGGCATGTACAGTATTTATAGACTCTTGTATCAGTAAGCATTATAAATGTCTTTGTTATTCTGGCTCACCAGGTGGGTTTCCTGTGGAATGTGGAATAAATAGGGGATGATTAATGAAAAGTCCCATTGCCAATTATGCAGCTACCCAGCCGTTGAAGTTTTACTCCTTGGGAGAGGGGCATTGACTGGTTTTACCTGTTTTATGAGCCTGGGGAACAAAGTCCCAAAAGGGTATAAAGTGTCAGCCCCAACTGACGTCAAGGTGGGTCTTCATTTGATCTGCAAACTGACATAAAACTTTAACCAAGAGGGTAAAACCCTGCTGGAGTGGGTTGAAGGACTTTGGAAACTTGCCAGAGTCTCCCTGTGGAAGATGGGTGACACCTGATAGACTTAGCATTTGTGTACACTGTTGATTATATTATTGTGATGTTTTTGTCCAAAATATACCGTATGTTTTGTGCTTTGTAAAAGCTGGCGCTGTGGCTCTGTGGCTTTGGGCAACTCATTTATCCTCCCTACCTCAGCCACCCCATGTGAAAAACAGACACGTGCTGAGAGATGGAGCTTGAGCCAGCACTCGGGTCACTTTTAGCACCAATTAGATCCTGTCCAGTCCATCCCCCCTGCACCTCACAGAAATCAGGGGTATGCCTGATTACTCGGACAGACTGGGGTTAGGAAGTTAATGGGCTAATTATCCCATTACCGAGCAAGTGATTTTTAAAAGAGCACTGGAAGGAAGGGCTTAAGGAGGAAAAGGCCATGGTAGTGATCAATGGCTCCATGTCTAGTTGGTAGCCGGCATCAAGCGGAGTGCCCCAAGGGTCGGTCCTGGGGCCGGTTTTATCCAATATCTTTATCAATGATCTGGAGGATGGCATGGACTGCACCCTCAGCAAGTTTGCAGATGAGACTAAACTGGGAGGAATGGTAGATACACTGGGGGGTAGGGATAGGTTACAGAGGGACAAATTAGAGGATTGTGACAAAAGAAATCTGATGAGGTTCAACAAGGACAAGTGCAGTTCTACACTTAGGACAGAAGAATCCCATGCACGGCTACAGACTAGGGACCGAATGGCTAGGCAGCAGTTCTACAGAAAAGGACCTAGGGGTTGCAGTGGATGAGAAGCTGGATAAGCCCAGACACACCCTAATGTCTCCAAAAAAATGGCTTTGCATGCAGAGTGTGGTGCCTTTAAAATAAATAAATACATAAAATTCCCTGGGTACACCCCCGAATGAAATGTGCTGCGCACGCCTATGCTTAGGGGATTCGTCCTGCTTTGAGCAGGGGGTTGGACTAGGAGATATCATATGATATGGTTCTATATCATATGATTCTATGATTTAAAGGGAGATCTTTGTATGGGATGGGTCTCTTTCCACACTTCTCTCTAGCAAAACGGGGTGATGATTGTATCAGACTGTAAAAGAATTGCTGCATGGGACTCTGAGAGTGGTGGTTGGTAATAACACAAATACACAAGGGGTTACAAACCAGAGGTTTTAAAGCCATTTGTTCAGGAAGACAGGAGTGGAGGGCCCACACCCTGTCACAGAATATAACTTTGGTGAATATTTGTGAGGCCTGATTCTCCCCTGCCTTTTGCCATGTGTGGTACTTAATACTTGGGCGAAGTGGCTGGAAAAAGCGAACATTTGGATGAGGGAATACTTTACATCCACTTTGCACAGTATAACAATTCCACGAGGTGCAAGGTAATGAAATGGAGAATCTGGCCCTGTAGAAGCTCTTGGTCTCTCTCCATTATTGTTGGTTGTGAGAATGATTGATTGCTATTTGATGATTCATGTTACAATTGGGCAAAAAGTTCTGATAGGTTTTAACCAACTTGAACCCTTCTGTTCATCGTACAAATAATGTATTTCTTCCTCGGCTAGACAAACTTATTCCATTATGTTGTTTAGCTCCTATCTTGTAATTCAGTTGGGAGAGAGAAAAAAGATGGCTTTGTAACCTCCTGCTTGCCAGACAGATGCTCTTTATATGCTGTTTAGACCATTGAGATCAAACACTGAATGCAGTCTGTTTAGTCCACTACACACAGTGACAGCTGATCAAACAGCCAGTTCATGCTGTACATTCTGATTACATAGCTTGCTTATAAACTGTATGTTATGTTTGGTTTGGGGTAGGTAGCTGGTTGGAGCACATTAAATATTGAAGCAAGATACCTCTTTTGTACATGATTAGTTGATTCTTCTTTACAAAATATAATCAGTGGGGATATGGTACATATTGGATGTACATGAAGCAGGAAAAGGGTATAAATAGTTTTGGTTTACAGTACACCTTTCTGTTAGTTGCTTCTCCTGCTACATCCTATCTATTCCCTTGCTTTTGCACCCCAATACCAAACTGATGCAAACTATGCTGCGACAGGTTTGATTCAATCTTTTATCCAGGAGGCCACACCTGAGCTTTGCTGGCTGATAGCTCTGTTTTTGGAATTATCCGTTTTAAGCCACACAGCCCTATCTCCGGTATCCATTCCCACTTCTACGTCAAAAACACTCTTCTTCTGAAGCAATCACTGTTTAGTCGTTTAAATGCATTCCCCACCCAAAACACCTCCATGTTTTTCCCCATGATACTGTGTGAGAGTGGGAAAAACTCACCAACAACATTAATCAAACCATAACTTTACCTTTAAATCCCCCTTCAGAATTAATATCTGAGGTTATGCTTTCAGAAATCGACCATCTGACAATGACATGGCAGGTGGCAAGCTAGAACTAATTCTAGGACATGCCTAAGGAAATTCTTGATGGAAGATGTTGTGAAGGCGAAAACTATAACAGGGTTCAAAAAATAACTAGATAAATTAATGGCGGATAGGTCGATAGATGGCTATTAGGCAGGATGGGCAGGGCTGTTTGCCAAAAGCTGGGAATGGATGACAGAATGGTTCACTTGATGATTGCTCTGTTCTGTTCATTCTCTCTGGGGCACCAGGCATTGGTCTCTGTTGGAAGACAGGATACTGGGCTAGGTGGACCTTTGGTCTGACCCAGTATGGCCGTTTTTAAGTAAAATATGCTAAAATATGCTTGTTTTACTGACACCTCATCTCCCACTCCTCTTCCCTCCACCCTCTCATTTCTTTGTTTCATCTACCTGTTCTGTTCTGATGCAACCTAGATTGTGAGCTATTAGGAGCAGGGATTGTCTCTCTTTTTTTTAATTAGGTGCTTGAAGGGTTCCTAGCAAAACAGGGTCCTGGTTGGAGCCCTCAGGCACTACTACTACTACTACTACTACTACTACAAATGTATCTATTTCCCCAATAGATCCTTGGGGCTCTGTTCATGAGTACAAAATAAAGAGCATTCAAACCCCATTGGTGTTGTGGTTTTTTTTTTAAACCCCAGTAGAACCTATAACTGATTGTGTTTTTGAAAAAAATTATAATAAAAATATTCTCCTGAAGTCTTGAAGGCCCAGTTTTAGCAATTGAAAATTTGCATTGGAAAACAGAAAATCCAATGGAAACAATAGGAAGCCTTTACTCCTCTATTGAGCACTCCCAGAGTAACTATATGGTCCAGTTCTGCCCTCAGCGACTATCGCCTTGATTTTGAAGGGAATTGTACCCATGTAACTGGAATGAAACTGCACCTTAAGGCCCTGATCTGCACATGTGTGCATGATTGCATCATGTAGAGACTCACTAAAGTTAATAGAGCTCCACACAGGTACAGTGAACTGCTGGCATGCCACAATTTGCATGACTGGGGCCTAAGAGACTATAGCTGTGCTTAAAACTGTCCAGGTTCCATATTACCTAGCAGATACCGTGCTTGGAATGATTTCAATGAGAGTTCTTATCTCCCCCCCCCCCCCCCCAATACTGCAGTCTGTGCAATATATGAATTGCATAAAAGTATTGTAGTAGGAGAAGGGTCATTGATAACTGTGGGCCTGATTCTATGACCCTGTCTCATGCTGAGCTGTATTAACTCACAGAAGCATTCCCATTGAGGTTAATGGGAGGGTTGTAGAATCAGGCCTGCTATGGAGCAGACTCAGTATATGCACTAGTCTGAAATGTCAGCAAAAAACAAATTGTGTTTGCATATCCCAGGCAGAAATTCTTTATCCCTGTACAAATATTTTAAACAAACAAGCATATTGATAGTCTATGCACCTTAGGGTTTCTGAAATTTGTCGCTTCTTGGAAGCGCTCACGCTGTTACAGAGTGATATTCATCTTAGTGGCATTCAAAACTGCATTCAGTGCATGTACTATAGCAACCAAAAGTATTGCTCTACTTCTACAAAGCCATTTCCTGCAGATAAGTATGTCTGCCCTAACATTTTCTCGGGTGACTGACTGTAGTATTTAACTGCTAACCTCTAAGGCAGGGGTCTCCAAACTTTTTTTTGACCCCGTACCCTAGTAGAATTTTTTTTTTGAGCAGGCACCCCCACGGGGGAAGCCCTGCCCTAGCCTCGCTCCCATCCACTCCGTCCCTCTTCCTGCCCGACTGCTCCCCTCAGAACCTCCACTCCTTGTCCCCTAACTGCCCCCCTGGGGCCGGCCCGCCCTGCCTGGGTCTTCCAGCTGGGACTGCAACCGTGGCTCCCGGCTCCTAGGGCTGGTCTCCGCCGCGGCGCCTGGCTCCTGGGGCCGGGGCCACCCGTGGGTGTGCGCACACCCCAGTTTGCTGACCACTAATCTAAGGTATTTAATATACTGCACATTTCCTGAAGAATTTAGGCTAACAAACTAGCTAATGTGGCCCTCTTTTATTTAACTGAACCATCATATAAAATGGTGAAAGGACTATCCTCTTCCTGAAAGCATATTATTATGTAATTGTTAGTTCAATAAATGGCATCAGATAGGTCATGGCTTCTCAGCCTCATAGTATCCAGGTGATGCTGTAGCACATCACAGAAGTTCTGAATAGCATCCTGGCTGAGACTGTTCCTTGGGATTGCACTTTTGAACAATACTGTCACCTGGGAATGCAGGAGCAACTTGGATGTTGAAACATCCCCAAGTTGCAAGCCTCTCTCTTCAGGAGTAAAAGGTGTCCTCATTTACCTTAGCAACATCACTGTCATGTGCACCGATTTTCGACCAGTTAATTCTCCTCCATTGCTGTTGCTTGCGTACGGATCACAGTGCGTCTACTGAAAATATAATGCACACTTGTAATCTTCTTTGAAAGAACAAAAAACCTCAATCTTTTAGTAAAGTCAATACAAATTAAAAAATGCCTGCATAACCCACCTCTGCCATCAAATTGCAACTGGGCCTAGTTAGGGCTTTATAAACTAATATATGATGTCTTGCAGGTGATGGTGTCACAAGCTATTATTTCCATGAAAACATTTCTGTTCACTAACAATGAGCGAGCATTGAGGTAAAGGTGATCACTGCCAGGTTTAATCTCTCAGTTGCTGAGTGGTAATCAGATTGTGTTTATTAGAGCAGTCAGCAACATAAAAACAATGTTATTAAATCCCAGTTCTAGCACAGTAATGCAATAAAGACAATGTAGGGGATTGCAAAGAAAAACTAAACTTGGGAAATTGCTGCTTAGCTGTGAAGAAAAGATATGTGTCCTCTCCACTTCTCTGCCCTAGGGTCTGTTGCTTTCAGTATTGTAGTGAGCTGTACCGTATATCATGCTGCTGAGACTAAACTTGGAGGGTGTTTTAAAGAAAGTGCTAAAAAGTAGGTCAGGGAGCCAAAAGTGTTACAAAGCCTGTTTGGTTTTTTAATTTTAGAGTAATGAGGTCTGAACAAAAGCTACCATATTTTCCATTAACTGAGCTAGTTTTTGTAGCCTGT